>JANPWX010000134.1:5021275-5249579 GCA_024734555.1 Trochalopteron elliotii | reverse complement strand
GCAGCCCCGGCCCCCTCCCCGCCCCAAGCGGCCCCGGGGACCGAGGAGCGGGCCGCCTGCCCTGCCGGGGACGGGCGTGGGGAGCGACACTGGCCCGCGGAGCGCCAGTAAACTTATTTTTAGATGTGCTTCCCATCACAATGCGTCTTAAAAATAGCACAGTTCTTATTCAAGGAGTGGGAAATAAACTGGTTCTGGAGGCCTCGTGTTGGGATTTTTGGTGGGGTTTTTTTAAGCATTTTTTTTTTTAGAGAGAAAAAAAAAATGTTTCAGTGGTATAGGCAGCTGTGGGCCGGTTAATATCCACAGGTGCACCCAGGATGCTTTCACTACATCTTCATTAAGGTCACCCCTGAAGTGTGTGAACAAAGGTACTCATGGCGTTGTCCTCTGCAGTGTCTTCGGTGTGAGACGCGAGGTCTGATATACGTGCACACCTGATTCATTCCTGTAGGGTCACTCGAGCTTTTTTTGATCTGTCATTTCCTTCGTTTTCTGTCCTGTCACTCATCTCCAAACGCCTGCAACATGTGGGTGACGCAGGCTGATGGAGTGATAACAGCCTGCAAGGATCAGAGCTGTTTATTACTTTGTAGATCTTTGAATCTTCTGCTTTTTTTTTTTAGCTACTGTATCTCAGCAGACTCTGGTGACGGAACTACCATAAAATAAATGGGTCTTATTGCGCCAAATGTGTAATATTACATCATTTGTATCAATGATCTCCTCATGACTGCTCCCAAAACAGAGTTCTGATTTTTATTTTGAAGTCACTACTAATAATTGAGAGACTTGTGTAAAATGAAGCATAAATGAAAATGGAAAAGTACACCTCCAATAAGGACAGGAGCTTTAGGGGGGAAAAAATCACTGAATTAGGGTATTTTAAATTGTAAAGGACCTCTGGATGTCACCTGGTTCTGTCTCCACACTCAAAGCAAGTCCAGTTGGATAATGTTTCTCAGACTTTGTCCATGTGAGTTTGGAGTATTTCCAGGAATGGAGGTCTCTTTGATTATGGTGATACCAGTATCTGACCATCTTTGTGGTGATTTTTTTTTTTCTTCTTAATCTATTGTCAATTTCCTGTGTTGCAGTTTGTTTATATTTCTTCTTATTCTGCCACTGCACACCTCACGTCCATCCATGGGTGATCATACTCATGTGCATCTGTAGTTTTAGTTTTAGACACTAGAAGAAACCATGCTAGTGTTTTGAACCAAAGAACTGATTGTTTCATGACATCATTTTAAGTATAATAGCTAGATTTTATTCTTATACATCAGAATTTATTAATCCCAAACATTTGCTTAACATTTCCTATTTATTTGGATGTGGTTAATAGCAGATTAGCATATTAATTTGAAATGCATAAACACCTGACTATTTGTTGGTGCTTTCCTTAAATAAATATCTCAAATAATTTACCCATCTCTGTCCACTGGCCTTGTGTTCTTTAAGCTGAAATTGAGATTGCTTGCTCCTAACTTTTGCTAGAGTCCTTTCACCATCAACAGTGTCATATATTGTCTCTTAGAATGACAGAGAGTGTACTAATTTTAATAGAAGGAAAGCTTTTCTGCTTTAGTCTTAAAATAGATTTTCCTTGGGAAGGGATGTGCCATGAACAATACAGTACAACCTGTTATTACTGGGAAGCTGCCTTTGTACTATATAGGCGTTGTTTAATGCTCTGGAGTTGGTGGATATTTATGATGCCGTTGATGTGGTAAATGATGTGGGCACTTTTTTTTTTTTTTTTTGTCCATCAGGAAAATAACAAAAAGCTTCTGCACTGTGCAGAATAAAAATCTGCATGTTCTCCACCGTGGCATAAGGCTGTCAAAATAACTTGTTTCTTAATTTGCGTAAATTCTTGGATGTTGCTGATAATACCTAAAAAGCAGGGGAATATATTTGTAATGTGGTTTATAGCATGTCACTTTCTGGACATATCTGGGTAGAATTTCAAAACATTAGGATGGTGCTGCTTAATAGCAAATGCTTCTGAGTAACTCATGCTTTCCATTAGAGCTGTATCAAATAATTTATTAGAAGCCATTTGAATGACTGGCTGCACTGAATTTGATGATATTTAGAATCATTTGATAAATAATTTAACTTACGTTTCCAGATAGCAGCTGCCCTTTTATAATGATGGGTCCATTCATTGACTTGTATTAATTGTAGTGAGCTTCCACTCAGGGAGAAATCAAATCTATGAGTTGGTTTTTTTGTGGTGTTGTTTTATATTATTTTATTTAGCCTTGTAATGACTGTGTGAGTCTTAGATACTCTTCACGTTTATAAATCTCTCCTGCAAGCTTACCAAACTCTAGATTATGTATTTAAGACTTAAATTTTACCACCACTAATATTTTATGTCTTTTAAAATGGTATTTTCTATTTAAAATGTGGACTGTTTAGTCTGTTTATGTTTTTCCCAGTCTGTATTAATCTCCTGCTAGCATGTAATTATGATTAAATAAAAAAATAAATTATCTATTACACTTCTGCAAAGTAAAACTTTTTTGGGGGTATAAAGGCTGTATTTTATTTGACAGTATTTGAGGGTGATTTGCATAGTTGGAAATACAGTTTATCTTGGACTGTTAAGATCAAAGTCTTGGAAGAGGTGATCATCAGGATAGCAGTGATTCATATAATAAATTTCAGTTTGAATTTGGTCAACAACATAAAACTAGGAATGCTCTTGTTAGACTCACAAATTGAGTTTGCTTATTGTAGTGCATTCAGAAAGGCTGTCAGTGGCTTTAACTTTATTGTTATAGGACAGAATTTCATAATGCAGCTCATACGCTTTCAGTTTCATGGCCTGGAGGACTGAATGTTGGAATGGCTGTGCTAAATTAAACCTGGGGTCTGTGACAATGACTAATAAAACATGCTTCAGAGGGAATTGTGAGAACAAATGGGAGGTAATTTGCATCCCCTGCTCAAGGTGAATATGATGCTTTGTAGTTTGAAATTGGCTTAAAACTGGAATAATGTTTAATAGACTCTTCAGATGTTATTATGCATAATTATGATAATTTTGGACATACTTGTTGCTGATATAAGTAACCAGTGTAGATCTGTGGCTAATTTGGGGGGCAGATAGTTTATGCTGGTGGTTTTTTTGCTTGCTTGTTGCCAGACTGTTTCTAGACTCAGGCCAAATTAATTTAATATTTTCCACCAGATTCAATGATTGGGGCTAACATTTGGGAAAAAGAGGTTTTTCTGCCCACAAATTTTATAGTTTGAACTGTAATGGTGACAACACTCATCTGGGTGTGAAACCTGCCCAGTTGCAGATTGCTTTTCTGTTTGTGTTGGAGAAAGGTCTGGAACAGAAACTGTTTCTCAAAGAATCCCATTATCACCAGTTTGTAGGAACGTCTGGGGTGTGTATCTCTCAGCTTCTCTTGAGGAATTGACGTAGAGACCATGCCTGTACTTGCTAATTAGGTCTTTTATTTTGGGCTTGGAAAACTCATGAAGTTTGTGTTCCAACAGCTGTCCTAGTGAGTGTTCAGGTATTTTAAATATAAATAGCATCTACAAAAAAGGCTGAAATTACACTGATACATACTGACTTGAGTCTCCTGAGCTGTGGGCTTGACTTGAAAGTCAGGGTAAAAAAGCATTGTTATAGTACAGTCTGTTCCTGAATATTGCGTAATTCTGGTATATCATATCATCTTGAATGAGGGATGCTTATCATCTCTCATTTATTCTAAGCAATTGCTTCTGAATACTGTTAGATTCTTGGTGTTGATGGTTGATGGCTTCTGGTAAGAATAGGTTATGTGCTGTATGAGTGTATATTTATGAACTTGCCATTGTGAGGTGCAGTAGCACCAGTCAGTATTATTCAGTGAGTACCTGTAAGTCTAAGTATAAATTTTATTATGTTATTGATTAGGAATTTTTTATTACTTTTTTGAACTTTATAGATTTCACATGCGGCCCCATGGAGGGTTTTGAAATGGTAAAATTCCACAGTTTCTACCACAAGCTCCTGATAGGCTCCGTACTGTGTTTGAGGACTTACATGTTTGAATTTTCATTGAAATTGCAAATAGTGCTGTTCCCAATCAGTGTTCCCTCAGGTTCTTTGTGTGGTGGATGGCTTTACATTTCTCTTTTCCTTAAAGAAATTCCTTATTTGCATACATACACCCAACTGGTCCTGAAAGAAGTGCTGTTGCTCCTGCTCGAGAGTTACCTTTCCTAGACTAGAAGTCAGTAGGTTGGTGTGTTAATTCCATGAAAACTCCACCACTTTAAGTTATTGGTCATTAATATTTGCACTAATGTACAATCCAAACGTGTTTGCAACACAGCCACACGTTCTGTTCTCATCAGTGCTGGCATCACTGCTGCAAGCATGAGACTGCTATAGATGGCAGTGTCAGGCTGGGGAAGTGATGGCAGAATTTCTGGTGACTACAGACACAGGAGATGAGAACTAAATTTAAAACCTGGATTTCTGTCCCTAGTAATTGAAGTTTCTTTCCCAAAATAGCACTGATAAAAATAGCTTTTATTGACTTTTTGTTGTATTATCCATGTCAACTAGGAAATATTCTTAAATGCTTTAGGCAAATGTCTAAAAGGAGGGTTAAAAATGTAGTAGGTGTTTACTGTCATACTTACTTCTTGGAAATTTGTACTCCAGAAAAAGAGATTCTTACAAACCTCTTAACATATTTTTAAATGAGCTGGAACAAAGCGTGATATTACAAATAGTATTACTAATGTCTATTAAATATTAGCCTATGCTTCATGGTAGAGCTTTTTATTTTCTTTCAGTTATGTAAGAGCACAGGTAATTAGAGTGCTTTGAAAGGAGTTTAAATACAAGTGTCAGTCATCATCATAAACGAGTGATAGGATGTGGATTTAATTTATTCTTTGCATTATAATATGTGGTTTGTCTTGGAGCAGCAATTGCAAGACCTTCATACCAGGCCATGACAGAGCATACAAATTTGGCAGGGGATTCCAAACTGGAGCACCTCACAGGAGTAAGATTGGAACTTCTTGGGGCATTCCACTTGTAAGGGAGTGGACGTCATTCAGCAGTGCTATAGGATACTGCTGCCTTCTAAGTTAAATAATAAGTGTAGCCTTATTTAGATAGAAATTACTTTTCAAAGATAGGCTCTTTGCACAACAGATCCCTGAAAAAGAATATTTGTCTCACCTTGTGGAAGGCTTTATTTGGAAACAGAACACTTCTATTCATTCACTGCAGATCTTTCACTGTGATCATTTTATGTGTACCTGACAAGTTGTATAAAAACAATGCAGCGACATTTGAGTTTGGTTTTTATAACTTGATGAAATCAGCCATTGCATCCTTAACATTTTGTTTCAGATTTCTTTACTAAAAATCTGGTTCCGTGCAAAAGCAAAAATATTTTGAGTAGATAATATTGTTCTTTGAAAAAAGTACTGCATACTTGTGTACTTGGCATAAGGAAAATACAAACTGGAGCTTTCAGAAAGCAAGCTAAATTTCTCCTATGGTAGAAACAGGCTTGCTTGTCGAGACTGACAAGCTTAGTGTTGCTGGGCAAGAGCATGACTTTAACCTCTGTGTGTGTGATGAAACACCACAAATGATGCTGTAGTTAGTGTTGGCATTGAGGGTGAAGTGACAGACAACAAGTAACATAATTGTTTGTTATTGTACCATAGCTGCCTAGACTATTCCTAAGTCAGTGATTCCATACGTTGCTGTTTAAAAGGCAATTTTAACAGACTTCACAGAATTTATCAGTCTCACTTTTTTTTTCTTTTTCCCCACAGCATGACAAGGTTTGAAATGAGATGGAGGGAAAGCTGTATGCTTAGCATTTGTTCAGAAATTATTTAATGGATGTGGTTAATCTATAGATGCACTGTCAATTTGGTTATTATTGAATGAACATTTTCAGTATCTTAAAATTCTTCATCTTATATACATAAAAAGTTGTATGCATTGCTTGTTAGGGATATTTGTAGCCATAGATGTTCCAAGAGAGGGATTGTTTTGGCTATTAATAGTTTCATTAGGCAACCTGTATTAGAAGATAGAAGAAATAGGCAAATATAATATGAAAGGTGTGAATCGTGTGATTTTAATTTTCAGTGTCCTGATGAAACGTGATCACCATTAAGAGCAAGTATGCCCTCCTGTGAAGTCTGGAGTTAATAAAGCTCATTTTCTTATGAATTCGTATTTTATGGTTCCTCTGATGGTTATGATCAGTGTTTTTATTATGTTGAAGGCATGGTAAGGTTTCTCTCCATGTGGACTCTGCTAATGTGTAATACGATGTGAATCCATACTCCAGCCATCATCTCATTCAGGGCATCTATTGGAGCTGTTTGTCAGAAGCTTGTTCTTCATTTGGCCGTCTGTTTCTGTAAAGCATGTAGCAATTTAACTACCTTAGAGGTTGCTGTCCTGTCAAAAATCAGTAATATCTGTCAAGTGGTTCAAAACTGTTGGGAGGTGAAGAGTGAGATGTTTGCAGACCTTGTGATCACATAAGCTTCTTAGGTTTAGCAAAGCAGACCTGAAGTCTGTATTTTAATTATTCTGCAGCACTTTGGGTTCTGATGCTCTCCTTAAAGAGATATATCCCCAAAAAGAAAATTGTTTGTGTAGGAAAAGTTTAAAACGTGATGAAACCAGATAATATTTCTCACAATGCTTAGTGTCAATAGGACACTTCTAAAAATACTGACTTATTTTTAATAACTGTCAGACCCACATTTTTTCCCCCCTGTAAGTTCTAAGATTTCATGGATATTTTGTAAGCAGTAATAGCTACAATTCATTCAGGCAAATCATTTTGATGAGTGTTTATTTTACTTAATATCTTTTACTTGATATCCTTCAGCTTAATATCCTGAATGTGTGCAAGAGTTTGTACAAGGAGTGCAGGGTCACATGTAGGATTGGGTCACCTGTAAAGGAGAATAGCTTCAACATATACTGTAAATACAAGACTCCTGCTTCCCCTTCTAGAAATACTTGTGGAGTCCCATACTCCAACATAATGTTTGTGTCAGTTGTTTTTATGATGTGTTATTTCAGTCCCGGTCTGTTGCAGTGTCATTTAGCAGTCTTGTTCTGGAAGTCATATTACAGAAGTCATCTTGAAATTAATCCATACCATGCAAATAGGAAGTTGTCCCATAACAAATGAAAATCAATATTCTGCTTCTTTAATTGCAGAGAGAAGAATAGAAAACTGCTTTCTGTCAATAATGATCAATTACAGTTACACCTTGCAGGACTCTGAAGTGTGCTGTTGGTATTGACCTGCTGTGCATTCTCAGCAGCTGTCTTACTGTAAAAACAGGAGATGAGAAGTAAAATCCTGAAGAGGGAGATAAAAGAAAAGCAAAGATTGCAAAAAAAAAAAAGTCATTTTTAATTTAAGGAAACTGGATAGATTAATAGGAAGGCATTGGAAGGATGAGGTTGGATAGAGATGGAATGAATGAAGAGCTCAATAAAAAATGAAGGGGGAGAAATTGCCATTTATGGGAAAAAAAATGAGGGCTGGTAAAGCCTTTTGAAAATCATTGGTGACCCAGTTAAAGCAGAGCATATACCTCTGAATAATTTGAATACATTCTTCCTGCATTGTTCTTAGATTCATGTCAAGCTGGCTTTTTGAATACCTTCTTAGATTTCATTGCACGATTGGTTAGCTGTAAATCATCTAGGCCTGAATCTTCACTTCTGAAAGTTTGTCTCAAAAAGATAAAGTAAAATACTTTAAGTCTGAGCAAGCAAGTTCATAGTTATTGTCTGAACAATACAAGTGTCAGAACCATGTGAGAATTTTGTATGGGTGATTTTCCCTGTTTAGGAACAATACTGGAAGGCTTGCACAACTTCCTGTCACCACATAGGTTTAATAATGCTGCAGTGGTATTTTTTCCCCAGTCTAAGCATGGCAAGTAAAACAACTATGGCCATTTACAGTAGTCTCATTAGGCAGGTGCCCTTCAGAACAAAAATGAATATTTTGCTCTTGCAGTTCTTAAAATGCTTACTAACATCATCTCAAAAGGTAAAAATACACAAATTGTTTTCATGCTTTGTACACATAGTGTATTCTGTTGAAAAACACTGCTATCGTGCTATCATAAAAGGATGAGAGAGCAGCTGCCTGAATATTTAGCCCTGACTTCTCTTGGGTCAGACTGAATGTTTCTGAAAGGGTTGAGAATGTCAGTCACCGTCAAGGAAGCTGTGATCCAACTGGAGCAGCTTCTGAGGTGTAACAAGGAAGAGGAAGGAGGGAGCAAATGAGAAGGAACAGTGCTAGAGAAGTTTGGGAGATGGAGAACAATGGCTCTGCAGAAGTCAGAAGAAGAAGTCAGTCCTTAGCAGCTACATCTGTACCTGGACATGTTGTTAAGCTGAGCTCAGCCTGGAGCAGCTGTCTTGTACAGGGCATGAATCTGGGTCCAAGGACAAGCTGAGTGGTGAACAGTATAAAGAGTTGGTTTGGTGCTCAGGGTGGCTTCTTGTACTGCCTTTTGTTCTCTGGTAAAAAAAAAAATTAGGGTGCTAAAGCTGTATATAGGCTTATGGAAATGCCAAATTCTTAGTTATGTTATTTAGAACAAGTTGTTCTAAATTATTTGTTAGTCCTTGGAGGAAACTATATGTATATTCTTCACCCAAGGAAGTGGCTGAAGATTGCTGGGCAGGAAATAATGTCCAGAGGAGGCATTATTTCACACAGGGGCATAGCTGTGGGTTAGCTGTTGGTTCTGAGCTTTTTTTAATAGTGTCAACTGGCAACAAACCAGCTTGAATTCTTGTGCCCAGTTACATTGCTTAAGGTTCCTATTTTTGTATTTTAATTAGATACAACTTCAGAGCCCAAAAGCTATGGTCTGGGTTTTTTTTTTTCATCTTACTTTCTCTCTGTTTTAGGGAGGATGGGGAAGCAAGACTGTTTTCATCTGAATTCTGCATTGGGTTTTAGCTAATTTCAATAATGCAGCTAATTTTGCTGATTTCATTAGCAAATGCTAATACAATTTACACAAGTAAGAGGCCAAAAGGAACAGGCAAGAACATATTCTTATTTCTGACAGATTGCACAGTGCACAAAGTTCTTTGTAAATACAGGTATTTAATATGATGGCATTATTAACTTTTGCCAGGTTTCCACTGAATTTTTTGAGTGAATTTACAGTTTTAATTTATAAGCATATTTGAAGAGTGAGAGGGGGATTTTAATACATGTAGTATAAAAAATGGAAAAGACTAATATTTCCTTAGTTCATACAGTCAAAGTTGTCAGTAGAGAGAAACAGTGTGGAAAGTGAATGTTGCTGTAGCTGGCTATTTTTCGTTGTCTTTAGAGTGATTTCCATGCTATCCTTTTCCTATCACCACTGTCTTTCTTCTGCCTTGTAAATATTGCTGTGGAGTCTTTCTTCCCTTAATAATTCTGGTCTAGTAATTCACATGCTAATACCTAGCTTTGAGGTATATAGTAACAGGATCTACAGTCCCACTATTCACAACTGAGTCTCCATTCTTTAAACAATCTGATTATGTTCCCCATCCCTTGGGAGGATCCAAGTGCTGCCTCCAGGACTTTAGAACAATTTGTGACTAATGAAAGTCTGATGGTCCTCAGGCCAGTGAATCCACCTGAGAAGGAGCCCTGTAAAAATGATGTCTGAAGCATTCTGTAATAATAATATCTTCTCATTTCTGCCACTGTTAAAAAGTGAGTGAAATGAGGAAATGGACTAGCTGGTTGCCTGTTGTTTTCATAGATTTGCATTAATCACATAGATGGTTTGTTGTTTCTTTCCCCCTTTGGGAGATGGGGAAGAATAGATATATCCTTAATATGCCACGTAAGCCACATTTGGGCATTGCTGTGGCAGGTGGTTCTTTGTATACAGTTTGTTATTATTACTGTAGTAGTTAGAGTAGGTTAAAACTGTAAATTAGCACTTTGTTCTCATAATAAAAACTGTGTTTGAAAAAGAGTGCAAAAAGCAATAGTTAAACTTCAACCTATTGATTGAGTACTGTGATAATGTGCTGGGTGAAAAGTTGATATTGATATGCTTGAGGATGGCAGGTTACCTTGCTTAGCAGAAATTACAGAAGATTCTGAAGAAGTTTGTGTTGTGTGAAACATATTGGTGTTGACATATATTAGGTTCTACTTTGTTGACAAAGGGAGTAAAATAAAATACATAGACATCATTGGGACATCAGAGAAAATAGCCCTCTGTGTTGATGGCTTGATAGATAAGCCAGGCCCTGCAATTATTTTTTTCCTGACTCACCTGGTTATGAGCAAAGACATGGAGATCTCTGTTTATGTGAAGCCATTTGCAGTCAGGAAAGGGAGTAGAAACTGGAGATTGTCAGCAATGATAAATTGGCTTTGGAAAACCTTCCATGTAAAGCAAGATTAAGAAGATTGGCACTTTTCAACTTTTCCCATTAGAACTATATGCAGAGTACTAGCTGTGATGGGGAAAGGGAAATGTGTGTTCTCTCTATCCTTTTTGATGAAAGACTAAAGTCTGTGTAATAAACTAAAAAAATTCAGGTATGCAAGAACTTCTTTTTAGATGGTGTGTCCTTATGTAATTATGTAATTAACTGACGAAAATATCTGAGCAGTGAGAAGATGTTATTATTTCTACAACAAAAAGTTTACGTGCTTAAATGCAATATATGCACTTAAGTATTCTTGAAGTAATTTCTTCTGTAAATCCTTGCACTTGAAAATACAAGCGAACTAGTTGGAGCATCTAAAGAGACACTTTCCCAATCCAGAATTGTCCGCTGATGAATTTCTTGCACCTTCTGTCAAACCATCTGCCACAGGCTAATGAACAGACAGTGTGCTGGATTAGATGTAGCACTTGTATGAGCTATTTTGATAGCTCCTGTGTTCCTTTCAGAGAGAACTCTGTGATTAATGAAGCTTAGAGTTAAAATTTTGAGGGCAGGGGTGGGCAAAGTGTTCTTTCTTTGAGCTTCCACACTGCAGGATGCTGTTGACAGAGAGGAGTGACAAACGCACATCACTGTTTCTGGGCATGTTTCAATGTTTTCTTATAAACCTTCATTTAGCAAAAGAACATCTCAGTAACCTGTGTCACCTGCCCTTGGGAAGTAATGACTGAATTGAGAGGAGTGCAGCGTTGTGCCTGTTTTGGGCTCGGGGATCGTAGAAGAATGTACTTCCAGGCACCAAACATCACTCTGTAGTACAAAGCAGATACTGGAGCTGGAGCTACAGCCTAGCTAGAACAAATACAAACTCCATTTCAGACCTTTGTCTCTGAGGAATCACCACCATGACCTCTTAGAGTTTTTTCCTGCTGTGTCTCTGGGCAAGATACCACACTGTGTGAGCTTACACTGGCAGGCAGTGCAACAACCACAAATTTGCAGCTAGAACACAAAGAATAAATTATTTCTATTACCTCACTAAGTGGGGGATCCCCCAGCAAGACCCAGGAAGAGACACACAAGTGGAGAGGCAGGCACTGTTAAGTTTTGGTCCAATGTTAGAGAATTACTGGCCTGCAGTTCATGCAGGTTTATCAAGGGCTATTCCAGCTGCAAGGTCATTTGAGTGATTTACAGTCCTCCTCACCACTCTTTGACTTTTTAACACATTCCTCCCAGCACATACAAGTATTTTTTCCGGTAGCAGACTTGTTCTTGTGTTTGAAGCTTTCTCTATACAGACAGGCAGAGAAAGTATTCATTTATTTAATTAATTCCAGCATATGCCCTTTTGAGGTATTCTTAGATATGCTTCATAGATGTATTTGTGAGGGATCCAGTTTTACTTTAAGTCAATCATTCTTGCACTTTTCAGGACTAAAAAAAAAGGTTAATGATGCCGTTTGGTCATTCTTTAGTGATTCCTACAATTACTGGGGAAGTGGGAGCTGCTCATAAACACCAAAAGATCCAGTACCAATAGCAGTAGGTGGAAGTGACTGGCCTTGCCATCAAAGCTGTCAGCACTGCTGGTGGGTTTCTAGTCTCTAGACCTGCTCACGACCAAAGCAGAAACATGTCACTGAGCACATGTGGGCTGCTCTAAGGACAAAGGACCAGTGAAGCAAAGGATGCTCTTCCTACAGTATGGTAGCTGCAGGAAGAATATCCTTTTTGCCTGCTAAACCAGTCTTACAAGCAGCTGGACTGAGTCTGTGTTGGCCTGTCAAGAGTTCTTGCTGGAAGCTTTTGCCATACTACATTTGCTCTCTATACTGTAATATTTGGCTCATCATTACTGGTATTTTGCATGTAGATCAACAATGGAATTTTTTCTTTTGTTAGTTTTTTTTATAAAGTGTTGAAGAGTGAGCATGCCCAGGTGTTCCTCAGCACCACAGGTGCTTCTTTCCTAGCAGAAATTCTGATGGCTTAAAATATTTGCTAAATCAGCTATGACTTAATGATGCCATTGCAAGAAGATGCACAAAGTAAAAAGCCGTTATGGTCATGTTGGAACAATCTGTATTGTGCCTGCGTGCATTGTGTTAATAACCAATCATTGGAACTAATTGATTTTTTTGCCCAGTCTGATATACAGCCTGTTATCTTTGATGTATTTAATGAAGTCTCTTAATACAGTAAGTTATGCACCTACTGAAAAAAAAAAAAAAAGGTTGTGTAAGATAGTGCACAAACCAAAAAAAAAAAATGCTGTGGGCATGACTGACAGATCAACCTATTTCAGTCCATGGTTTCTGTCCTAGCATAACTTGACTGACTTCATGCTTTCAGTGTGCCTACTTTCAATAAACTGACCAGCTTAGTTTACGTAACTGTCAAAGAGGGCGAGAGTCATTGCAGTTCATTTGTCATTCCTCATCTCCCCCAGCTGTGCATAAATCCATGGAAGTTAAAAGTAGATTTGGGAATTCTCTGTAGTTAATGTTACTGGGTTGTGATCTCCATTTCATACCTGAAAAGGCTCTGACATCTCTGAGTAAATACTTATTTTTATTCTTCTGTATGTAGAGATGTCAATTAAACTCAGAAGCTAAAGTTGCTAATCATAGGCATTCTGGTGACCAACTGGGGCATGATATTGTGTAATGCAGTTCTGTAGCAAGTCTCCTTAATTTTTACACAAGGCATAGCAGAATGAGCTAAGACTGATCTGTTAGAATTCCTTTAGTTTTTTTCTCTCCCTGCCTGTTTATTTACCAGCTTAAATGCTTTAAAACCATTGTTGTTTCCTGAAGTATATTCAAATTTTTTCAGTATTTGGGAGTGGGGAGCAGATTTCAGGGTCTGTCTCTTGGTTTTGTTTGTCCCAAGCAAGGCCATGAAAGGGTAACTAATTTCACCCATGTGAGATCTGTATCCTCTCCAGCTGACACCTGCAGCATCTCAAGCAGCACTGGACACTTTTGTGTGTGTGTGAAACTGAATCAAGACCCTAATGCCATGTAAAAGACAAAACTGTTACAGTATCCCAGAGCTACACTATCCTAGTAATTGCTGACACATGTCCTCTGAAATATCTTGAGGAAAAATACTAAGGTCAGAAATTTTATGGCATTTGATGGTCTTAAGGAGGCAAGGAGCATAATTGAATGAACTTTCCAGATGTGGGCTGCTGTACTGTAACTGTTTTAAATTCATATGTATCCTTGCTGCTGCTGGAAGGATCAATCCTACTCAACATCACTGAGTACATTAGGCTTTAATAGCAGTTTGGGCTGGGTCCAGTTATCATGACAAGTAATCTTTCAGATCAAAACCATCTTAAAATTTGGAGTGTAGTCGCATCTATCTATGAATAGATAGTCTAACTATTTTTAATTAAGTTGGAACTATTTTATTTTTATTTAATTTCCACTTAAACCTATCAGTCATAACCAGAATGTACTGCATCCAGTAATTGTCTGGCCTTTTCTTTTCTAAGAGATCTGAAAACACAATTAAGTTTTAATTAGTGTGTATAGTGCAGATTGTGGTAGGTGTGTTGTTAAACTTTTTTTTTTTTTTTTAAGATTGAAATAAATCCACTCTAGCTTGCCTTATATAACCTCACACTTCTGAATATCAGCTGTGGAATATTGCTCTACAATTTAAATTTTAAAAAATCCCTGTACAAAGTCTCCATCATTGGGCTACATATGATTCAGAAAGCCCTGTGGATTTCACTGCTGGTCAGATGGAAAACTACGTTAAATAGGAAAATAACACTTCCCACCATTGTCTTGTTTAATATTCATCATAGAAGTTTTACTACTTAATCAAAGAGATTATTGAGACTTAGTTGGTGGTCAAAGATAAAAGACATAGCATTTTTTACATAACAATGTTAAAATAGCCACGTTTGTTCAAGGCAAGATTTTCAAATAGCGGTTTAGTTTATTTGCTATTTCTTGAAATAAACATTTTCTTCTCTAAAATATTTTCCATGTTTTTTCAATAAACTCTTAAGTTTCATGCTAAGCTTAAAAATAAGGTCTCATTTGAGGATGCTGATAGCTTTCAGTACTTCTATTAGAAATTCTTCAGTATTATCAGTTCCTGTGGTTAGGCTTTTATTAAAAAATCCTGCTTATTTGCATGAATAGTTATTTTACCATTATAATTTAATTAGGCAGTATAATTTGTGTAGGTAGGCTTGTACATTTCTCCTTTTGGATCAAAGTTACATCAGGAGTCTAAACAATTCCAAGTTCAAGTTCTGACACCTTATTGTCTTAGGTTTGTGCAACGTGTTTGCCACGTGGGCATGGCTGTCTGTGAAACCATCTCTTCAAAGTCTTGTAGTCAAATTGTGTTGTGCTCTCAGAGTACGGTGCTTCATTACTGGGGTTATAATCCATGGTTGTAAATAGCAAATTGCATGATAAGAAATGGCTCCTAATGTGTGTGCTATCCAGTGTATGAATGAGGAGATTGAGTCAAGAGCCCAAGTTTTGCCTTGTGTGTGATCAGGATTGTCCAGTTCTTGGGCAAGCTCTGAGGAGATCACTGGGGATCTAATTAGGGACTTAGTGTTTGTGCAGGAGTAAGGAAGCTGAAGCAGGAGAAGTTTACAGTGTGTGTGTATAAGCTGAGCTGAACTGTAAGTGTGATTCTAGGGCCCTCTGTAGCTGGTGGAGCAGCTTCTGCTGTCTGAAATATGTGCAATGTAGTGGTTTATATTCACATATGGAGCATTATGATTAACTGTATTGGGAATGTATGCATCACTGGCTGGCTCAATATATGAAGGTGTGGTGACCTTGTCACTGATGCATGGGAAAAAGTATTTTAAAAATCCTAACTACATGCCTTTTTCAGTGGTATTTTGAGTTGTCCCCCCACAGCCAACTCCCCCAGTTTATATACTGGTCATCATGTTCTGTGGTATGGAATATCTCTTCAGCCAGTTTGAGTCAGCTGTCTCAGTCATGGTCTGTCCCAATGTTTTGTGTACCTGCTCACTGGCAGAGTATGGGAAACTGAAAAGTCCTTGACTTAGGGTGAGCACTACTTAGCAACAACCAAAACATCACAGCATTATCAACATTATTCTCATACTGAATCCAAAACACAGCACTGTACCAGCTACTAAGAAGATAATTAACTCCATCTCAGCTGAAATGAAAGGGAGGCTGCCAACACTTGAAGGTGACACAGAGTGTAGTCCCACACTTCCCAAACAAGAAGAGTGGAGCAGTCTTGACAGTATCCAGCGCCAGCCAGCGCACAGCCCCCTTTGCCAGACAGTCTTGTGGTCACAAAGCAACTTCCTTTTAACTGTGGTGAAGATAAGGAATGTTTAAGGGATGTACCACGCAGTTCATAATTTTAACCAAGGACAATATGGGAACAATATTAAGGATTTATTGGCAAGGGACATGAACTCTCTGTGAATATCACTGTGCTGTTAATACTGTAGTTAGATTTTTACATATTAGAGTCACATTAAGTTTTTTATATATTATAAAAACCTTAAAAATTGCTGCCAGGATGATAATGAGATGCTCAAAAGCATAACTTAAATCAGTGCTTCATAGAGACCCCAGCAGCGGTATCAGACATTGAACACGATTGTGAGAAAGCAAGAGCTGGGAAACAAGAAATGTTGGCTGTTCTGCTTTACAAGGTGAGGGGAGAAGCCTTGAACCACTAAAGCAGTAAAGATGTCTCTTCTGGATTAATGAACTACATAAACAATTTTCACAGTCTGGAGGGGAAAGGAACCATTGTTGTGTGATGAAACAGCTATAAGACAGGAATTAACAGGATCAAGAGTGTTGGAGAAACACAGGGGAAATGGGTGAAGAAAAAGCTAATTAGACAGAAAGAAATGAGAAAGAAAAAATCACTGAAAGGGACAAAATAGCTGGGCCCAAATGAGCTAGAAAAAGATGCATTTATATGTGTATATATAGGTTTAATAATGCTGGAAAACATAAAGAAGTGGAAAGAAAACATTGAAATTGTATCATACCAAGAAGACTGTCAGATATGACATATTTAAATTAAGGTACTTGCTGAAAACAAGTGAAATAGTTCTAAAACTGAACAGCGACTTTTAAATTTACAGGGTTTGGAAGGTCAGCCATTTCCCAGTTTGTGAAAAGACCATAGAAGAGGTAATGCATCTAGACATTAGAATTCATTCTGAATTTTACTAGTGGTAATTCAAATCTACATATTTATATTTAGCAGTAAGAGAGGAACTGGCTGGTTCTTAGGCAGTTACCATCTCAATATTGCTAAGCAAATGAAAATTTATTGATACCTTGGAAGCTGTGTAGGGTTCATGATGTAATAAGAGAGACATGCCTATGTTCGTGGTGTAGTAATATTAAGTAATCTAGCAGCTAGGTCTAATATTAGTTTACAGATTCACTGATTAAGGCTAGGAAAGGAAGAATAGTGTTGCCATGGTGAAGTCTATATGATAAAGAGCAAGAAGAGCAAGCTAGTGAATAATTGATACATGTCTAAGATTAGAAATGATCATTTGCAGGGTGTGCTTTGATGTTCATGCATGCTTTTTACTTTAAAAAAGCTCAGAGAAACACATTAGCAGAGACTCTGACAGATGAACTTTTAGGTAAAGTACCAATGGCTTATGTGTAGAAGAACACACAAATATACAGTTACTGCAGTGCTAAGATTGAAAACTCGGGCATAAGCCAAAAAGTTCCAAAATGGAAAGCTGTTAGCATGGGATATATTTGGCCAGCCTGTATGTATTACTATATTTCTTTAACACAGAACACAAATAAATAAGACTGTTTATTATAAAATTCAGTAAGATATGTTGTAACTTAATGCCTATGTTCTTATCTCCTCCTGGGTTTAGTCACATAATTTTTAAATTTTTAGTTTAGAAATAATTTAGTAAGATATCCTAGGCCATCTTGGATTAAGGAACAGTAGTTACAAGTCCTGATAAAGTCCTGATAAAAACAAAACTTTTCAAAACAGATAAAATTTGACTGCTGTTGCAAAGGTATCTGAGTAAAGTAATGGAAAGCATTTTTCTGGGATAAACATATAGATCTGCTAGAGCAAAGAACTACAGGCATTGTGCCTTTATTAACAGTTTTGTTTAATGAATGTGTGATTTAGTTTTATAAATGTATAATGGAAATCAGTGGACATACACAGTAATTCTGAATACAGTTTATCTGCCCTGTAGCAAGCTTTACTTCTCACAAATTCCTTTTTAGAAATCTCAGTAGCAAGAGCTATTTTTCCTTATTAATTATCCCCTTACAGTAAATAAAATACTTGAAGTCGGCTTGTGTAGAACAATCCTGAGGCTGAGGGTGTTGTTTTTCTGCTTGCAAGCTGAATGAAATTACTTAAGGGGGAAAAAAATGACCAGTATGGATTAATCTCTATATAAATACTGCATTATTAATTTTTTTTTCACTTTTTTGATTCCTCCAGTTTGCAGGGCATTTTATAGTAATCATTAAAGGAACCATCTACATGTTCGCTAGTGTAAGTTATAAATTAGGTTAATCTCAAGTTTTAAGCAGGTTGTGACCATATACCAAAACTAGTTCAATAGTTACTGTGAAATAGTGATGGCAATTGTCAAAGGATAGAATTGAGAGATACTGTAAAGAATGATGCCAAATGTCAGTATCAGTATCCATTTTAGGTAATTTACTGCATAGAATAAGTAAGGAGTAGCATACAGCACATAACAAAAAGTTTGGATTTGTATTACATGATGAGGCACTTGATTTCTTTCATTAACTTATAAAGCTGCACAGGCTTCCTGTGCTTTTTCCTGTTGAAAAACAGACAAACTGGCATTAATGATTACAAAGGAATCAAGACATAAAATCTAAAAGGAAAGGGAGAGGGTTTGAATTTCTTAAACATAGTATGGATAGAGGATCACTGAGGTATTTGATTCATATAAAAGTGATGAACACTTTTTTTGTCAGCTGGTTTGTAGTATGCCTAAATATTCCTATTTTCCACAGACCAATGTATTTAAAAATGGGGTTTAGATTTTTGTTGCCTGTCCCAGAACTGAATCAAGTACATTGGTGTTTTATATATTGAATATTTTATACAGACCAACCATGGTCTGTGTAGAAGAAATTAGTCCAAACTTGTATGCTTTTCATACTTGTGTGCATACTTACCTACACAATGCTTTAAAAAATGGATTTATATGGAAAAGGAAAGAGGTTGTGTTTCCCCCTGCGTTCTTCAGTCAGTGTTATATTTGATATTTGAAAACATCCTTACTAATTGCGAAAAAAGGGTAGGATTTTCCAGTACCTTGAAGGTCTTGGATAAACATGTCATTGGGGAATGTGAACTTGATAAATATACCTTTGAGAACAGACTGGTGAAGATTACTTTTTGCAGGAAGGGAGTTCTAGCTAGGCAATTAAAATAGATGTGAAAATGATACAGATCAAAAGGTAATAACTGTAATTATCCTCAAAATTAAAAAGCACTTATCTTTTAGCATGGCCCCATCATTAATGGGAGACTCTTCAGTGAATGGCAGCTGTTGTCTGGTCCTTGCCTTCCTGTTGATCCCTTTGAAATGAAATTGAGGGCTGCAAAGGTTCCCCTGTGGATGTTGCAGTTGGCAGTTCCTCATGTGCTGCTCCGAGCTGGAGTCACCGAGCACTTTGTGTGACCAGTCCCACACTGTCCCGTGAGGTTCTGCTGGATGGAGCTGATGTTGCCTGGGTTTGAGGGATACTGGTCAGTTAAAATTACATTTCAAAATTACACACAATGAAGGAAAGCTGTGTAATTCCATAAACACTCCAGACACTGTTATTTTCCTTAATTAGCTGTTCAGAAGTTTCAAAGTACCATCTTGAAAAAAGTGGCAGTGAACTCTGTCTGTTTTTGTACACACACTTCCAACAAGGCAAGGGGAGTATCTTCTTTTTAATTGATGAGTGAAGGGTTTAGACCTGTATTTCTGCTACCTGGTACTTGTTATTTTTCTATTAGATATTTCCATAGAATTTAGATATTTTTTCCTATGCCTTATTTCCCATATAGGTTGCTAAGCAGCAATGAATCAATTCTGTATATGTTACTGTCTGTGATTCGCATACAGGGGAACATTATCACACAAGTTGCATGCATTTGTTAATATTTGTTTCCATTATTTCTTTGTAAGTGGTGGTTTGGTTTGGGTTATTTTTCCAAAATGCAGATAGTACTGAGTATTGCAAATCACAGATATTCTCAAGTGTCTCTCTCAGAACTTGGAACTGTATCATGTAGTTTTCCCACATTTTTTATGATAGAGTGGTGTAGACATTTATCAGGGGCCTCACTGTCAGAGACAAACAGGTCTGGAATGTCCGAGCATGGTGGAGAAGAGCAATGCATTAAGGACTAATTATTAATACTTTTGAGAAAAGGTTGTTTAGTCAAGATACATGTTAATCTTGTTTTGTTGGTGTAAGTTTCAAATAAGGTATCCTCTGCTTTATTCTGAAGCAGTTTGCTGGCAGCATGATTAATAGTGGTTTATTGTACAACCAAAAAACCCAATACTGATTGTAAATATAAAGGCATCCTTACAGATACTTTCTGAATTGTTTAATTTTCTTTAATGAAGTCATTTTTAAAAGAATTTTACAACTAATGTCTCTTTTTAATTTACCTGTTGTTTTGGAAATCTTTATGATTCTGATTCTTTATTTCATCTTTGAGATTGCCATCTGCATGACATCTAGAAAGTGCACTCACTGAAAGTATTCAGAGCACTGGTATTATCAAGTCTAGGCACCTGGAGTTTGGTTTTGTATTTCTTTTGTTGTCTTTTTTTTTTGGCTTTAAGTATTTTAATAAGTAAGTGGGCTATAAACTGATTGTTGTTACAACTAGAAGTGACTTACATGCTATTTTTCTTAGTCTTTCTTCTTAATTATTCACTCTGAAGGAGTGTACTTTAAGTGTAAAGACATAACAGATGGATAAGTCAATTCTAAGTCAAGGGGAGGCCATGTTTGGTTGTTATTTATATTTATTATTCAATTTCTGCTCTTATGTATCTAAAATGCTAAAGAGTTACTTGAGATGAAAAAAGGAAAAAAGTAATGCTGTGCTAAAGAATTTGCCTATTAGTTAGACAAAAGGAAATGATGGCTAATTTTATGACATGAAGGGAAAGTACTGGCTGAAGTGGGTGTTTTGTTTCTTTTCTTAAACTACTTAAGCTGCTGACATAATATTTGCAGATCATGAAAGGGTCTCTGTAAAATAGGTTCGGTACCCATCTTTCAAGTTGTTCTTCATGCTTGTGCTTCCAAGTAAAGCTTAAAAAGTTCAGGTCTTAATCTTGTTCAGGACCTAGTCTTGTTCAGGATGTTGTACAGACTGTGCAAGAGTTTCATCCAGAGTTCATATACTAAAAGCTGCATGACCCATTGTCTGGGTCACTGAAGTTGCTTCCATATCTGATTAATCAAAACAGAGTGGGGAGGAGGTTCAGAAAAAGGAAAGTTATTTAATGAAATGCCATTTTAGACATTGAATTTAATTAAAATTAGCAAAACAAAAGTAGTAGTTTCTATCTGAATGCTATTGCTGCCAGCCGCATCAAAGAAGACTAGTAAAATAAAGATCATATTTTTGTGTCAAATTAAAAAGCTGAAGTTTTTAATAAGAGGATTATTTTTCATGTTTTTATTCAAATGGACTACTCTTCCTGTAGTCACCAAACCAACACCTGATGCACCATTACAGATGCTTACAGTAGGAA
The DNA here is from genome assembly GCA_024734555.1 of Trochalopteron elliotii. Lineage (NCBI taxonomy): Eukaryota > Metazoa > Chordata > Aves > Passeriformes > Leiothrichidae > Trochalopteron > Trochalopteron elliotii. The sequence goes on along the minus strand of JANPWX010000134.1, from coordinate 5,228,310 downwards.
GCCTTTTAGTCACATGTAGAAAATTCCTTACCTTTTGAACAATTAAGTGCTTTTTTTTTTATAGCTTTGAGTCCCACTGAGGGCTTTGTGCTCACTTTCACTAGCAGGAAATCAGGCCTGATGCTGGGAAATCAGATTCTGTCATCCTACATTCTTCTCTGTCCTGCTATCTCTCTTATGTTGGCTGTGCTCAAGTTTTCCCCATGAAAGCTAATGTGAAATAGAAGGAGGGTCGGGTTGATCTGGTTTTTTGGGTTTTTTTGTGGTTTGTTTAATCCTCTACCATGAACAGTAGGAGCCTTTTAGAATACTGTCTGATTTGGTCCTTTTCACTTCTGAACTGCTTGACAAATGCAAGTTATTCAAGACTGACAGGCAGTTTTGAGGTGAAATGTATCTAGAACTGTTGGGTTTTGAAATTTTCTCTTATGAAATACTCGTGAGAGTTTAAAACTGGAATAGGATGGCATTTATTGATGCTAACTCTCAAACAATTTATCAATGTGGAGCTCTCCAGAGAGCTGGCTTGGAGTTGTCAGTGACCACAGTGGGGGACAATAATACGGGTATTGCCACCTTGCTGGCAATCAAGGTTGATACTAGCCTTCACTTAGCAGTTTTTCGTAGTTGAGGTGTTCATTTTTTTATCACCCTATCGTCTTTTCTATCAGTGAATTAAGTAAATGTCTTTAGGACCACAGAATGCTTTATAGCAAACTGCCTTTGCTAACAGTAATCAGGTCATGCTGTCTGTCAGTAAGGTGAGTGTTTGGTCACTAATTAGGTAAATATTAAAGAAGCATGTTATCTAATGTATGATTGGTAAGAAATAGTCTGCCAAGTTGTGCTCTAGAGACTGTGTAATAACACCTCAGAGAATAGTGCCTTCCTGCTGGTATGTTTGTCAATCTGTTTCACAGCCTGAATGATGCATCTCAACTCTTCATTTAGTGTGTTTACTAAATGAGTAGTTCATACTCAATAAGCATTTACTTACTGTGTGAAGCAACATAGTTGCCTGAGAGGGCTCCTGTGTCAGAGACAGTGTGTTGGGACGAGTTGAAGTACAAATGCAGAGCAGTACCAGTTGTCTGTGAGAGCATGAGGGGAAAGCACAAGCGCTGGAGCTGCATGTGCAGTGTGAGCTGGACCAACAGAAATGCTCACACTGCCTTTCTGAGTTTCTTGCACCAGTTCAGAGCTGCAGGCTGCTCAGGCCTGGCCAGGCCAAACCAAACACTCAGAAGAGCAGTTATTGGGGTGGATGTGGGCAACTGATAGACCTCTGCTCCTTCCAGCCCCCCAATCAGAGGCTTTACATTGTATAGCTGCTCTGAAGCAAGCACAGACCATCGTGGTGTGGCATTGCACTCCGTGGGCTGGCTGAGTGCATCCCTGCTGCTCAGAAGGTGTGCTTCTCCCCTCTGCGTTAAATAGTTTAAAAAATGAAAAATGTAACTTCTGTATTAATACAAGTGGTCAACATCCTCAGCTAAGCTTATTGTCTCTGTGGTACATAATCAGTTCGTGACCAAATAGAGAAAGACCTTGAATTTGTGGAGGGTGGGAAAATCGTTAACTGGAACAATTTTTTATGAACACAAAAGTGATGATACTATTTTTGAGTGGTTTTGTGGAAGTTTTATTTTGGGTTTTTTCATACACTACTGTTTGAAGTACTGGTTTCATTGATTCTTTCGCAGCATGTTTATTTATAAATCTCCAAATTAATGTATTTTATCCTGTAATTATGCCTATTGTTAACCAGCAAAAACTTAGTAAATTAAATTAATAGTTAATTTTATTCCTAAAATTGTCAACAGTATCTTTAATGTTTGCCTTCACTTTTTTAAAAAATTTAACATCTTGACACAAAGATACTTGTACTGAACCTTTCTCTGTAAGTATTCAACATATTCACCTATTTCATCAGGAACATTTTAACAGGATTTTATTGTAAGTGAAGATTTTTTTCAGCATTTGGTGGAAAGGAAAGATTAGTGCAAGAACAGCAAAGTATTTACATGATCTTTTGCAGGGATTAACATGTTCTCTGCATGAATTATTTCTCTTAAGAATCATTATCATACTATGATCTCAGAACTAATTACATCTCTGAGTGAGAAATAGTTTAGCTCCTTTTGATTCATTCTTCTATGTTGTTTGTTGCCTTCTTTTCTTAGAAAGTTACAGTTCTCATGAAGAAAAGTGGTATTTCCCCTTGCACTTCCCATTCCTGTCTCTCTTTTTCTTTTTTCTTGTCCACGTTTAGTTGCAAAATGTGACTGGTGCAGTTGCTGTTTTGGACCCCACCCTTGGAGTTGCTAAGCAGATGAACGTGGTTGCATAAGTAACCTGTTACTGAACAGGCTGCTGCAGCCCTCATCAGCCACCTAATGACAGCCAAGTCCTAAAGGAAATAACTCCTACCATTTACTGTTTGGATCCAGGCCTTTTAAACATGGAAAAAATGAAGCATTGAATTTGCTTTAAAATAACAAAACAGATAAAGAATTCTACCAGCAGAAACTAGTATAAAACAAGAATATAAATGCCTGAAAATAACTGTCGGAATAGTAACTACTGAAAATGGAAAATGCAAGTGCTCTATTGGGGTTTTTTTCCCAGTTTTGAGGTTTGGGAATGTGGATTCAGTTTGCGTCCACCTCTGGCTTCCTGGACTGGTTAGTCAGTGACCTCAAATGAACTGCATAGATTTTGTGAGGTAGTTTCTAGTTTGTTCTGTGCAATAAATATTTGACTCTAATAATTCAGGTCTTGACATTCCAAATCAAACTAATTTCTCCATCCCAGTTAAGTGGTATAATATAAATTACCCAAAGTAGAAGTATGTGTGTAAATATTTGAAATAGGATAGTAATGCTTCCTGACAAATAGTACTACAGATTTGTTTGGTAAAAAGTTTGTATGCATTTCTGCATGTTCTGGAGATTCCTATCAAATGGATCATTGTTTATTAGCACCATCTTAAAGTTGATAAACATTGAAATATTAGGAGAAAATCATGTGAAGCTGCATGTGGGAAAAAAAGAGAAGCAGAGAGCAGTGCCTGAAAGGGTGGTGAGACAGTGGGTATGAATTTCAGGTGAGCAGACAGGACGCTGTGAAAAGAAAACTAAGGAGATTCAAAACTGTAGAGAGGTTAAATGTGTGAAGTTAAGAGGCGGTGAAAGGAACAGGCTTGCAGTAGCTGATGACATTTTTGAGAATAAATTTTTCCCTGTCGTTAAGATCAGCGAAGAAAAGCTCTTTTGCTGTTTTTTTTGGGTTCTGGCCAGTGTTGGCTTAGCCGCAGGGAGACAAAGTAGACAGTTACTCAACTGCTCGGCTGGTGGAAGGAGACAGACAGCTCCCTAAGATCTGCTTGTGTCCTGCCTCCTTTGCTTGTGACTCCTCTTGAGTGGTGCTTCAAGGACTGTGAGATGGCCAGGCAGCAGGTTTTTGCCTCTTGCTGCACAGCCAGGCATAGGCTGATTTCCCCTGTTCTCACACACTGAGGGGCCAGAAAGGACCAGGCAGCCTCGATAAGCACCCTGGATGGTTTTTCTCAGAAGCAGCTCTTACCACCCATACCTCCCCCAGTACCTGCTTCTCCATCTCAGCCTCTTGCTTCCTCCTTCCTCTTCCTCTCTGCTCCCCACTGCAACTTCACATCTGCCTTTGCAAATCTCTGAGCCGGCTTTGCGAAACAGCTGCCAGGCTCGCTGGGATAAGGGCCTTTGCTTCTGGAAATTACACCATCTGGCTGTGCACAGTGTATGGAGTTTATATTTAGATCACCTTGTATCTGGCATCTGGACTTCATTCTGTGTGCTTGATGAGACCTGGTTGGAGCACTTTCTTTTGTGGATGATATTCTGTATAATGTATGCATTGTAAGTTCTCAGCAGCCATGGTGAATAATGTTCCATAGAAAGAATTGTTCTTTCTGTCGGGCTGTTGTTTCTATGGGTGAGAGCTGCATGCAAGGTGCCATTTATTATTGGTGTTTGTCAGAAATATCAGACACAGACAGGGCTTGTAAAGAGCATTTTGCCCTTGAAATTAGATCAATTATAAATACCTGCAGAAATGGGCTAATGAATGACAGATCCAGCAATACTGAGTAATCTGATATTAGACTGTGTTGTGGTATATAGCTGAAGATTTTATGCACAGGACTGGGTTGTACAGTAGGTTTCTATTTGCTTTTCATGCATTTTTTTCTGTAAAGGAATCTTTGTCATGGCTTCAGGATCCAACAACCGACTTTTTTATTATGAGTGCACGAAGTACCATGCTGCCTGAATACCAACAGAGGGTGCTGGAGTGATGCAGCTCTTACCTTCACTCATTTTTGTTGGTTTGTGGAGAACAAGGTGTATTTTGACAGCCCTTTTATTTGGGATGTCTTACTGTACAGCTGCGAAGTTACTACATTTTTTGTACATTTAATATAATAATTTTGATCCTTCCCGAGATTATTATATGTTACAAAGATTATTTCAGGAATGCACGTTTAGCAATACTATTTGCAAGAACAATGTGTACCTACTTCAGGCATTTTAAAATTTTCTTTACTGCTAAAAAAGACACAAATAAAAATTCTCCTTGTTCAGAAGAAAAAGCTGGGCACAGTGGGAGTATCAATTATTTCTGTGACTTGTATACATATATTATTGTATATATTACATAATATTAATATTGTATATATTACATAATGAGGCTGATGTAGCAAACCACAGATCTATGAAAGCCATGGTTTGGTGTAAATAATACCTGGGTAGAAATAGCATACTGACAATGGAACTGTTGGAGGAGGATTAATAAAAAGTTAGATAGCATATGATAAATTGTAGTGCAACACTTCACAATTAAACAAATTATTTCCACACTGTACTTTATTTCAGGTTCCTCATTTTTATCCTTGTTCAGGGTCTGGTTTTCTGGGGTGTGTCTCCAAAGGGTTGTAATGTTTGGGTTGAGACTGCTTGTTTCAGATTGTCCCTGTTCTTTGAAGTAATGTCCATGAAAGGCAGTAATTATGCTGTATTACACAGAGTCTGGTATGGAAAGCTCTTCCTCCCTCTCCTCCTGATCATCCTCCTCCCCCAGAGCACAGGATAATGGCTTCAGGTTACCAGAGACTGAAAAGTGCAATTTGTCACAGGGATATGCAAAAGTAGGTGATTACTTCTAACATGCAGTCTCTCCTTACTGCACAGATGGGATGTATGATGCCTAAATCTGCTCTCTTGTACTGACAATGATAACCCAAAGTATTCCATGTAATTGGGGTTTCCTTTTATGATTTTAAAACTTGATAACCCATTTTTGTCCAAAAATCTTGTATGTCTCTGACAGCATCTCACAGACATTAGCAGACTTCTCAGCAGGGAGATGAAAATAGGGTGGTTTCAGTAACCTGTCAGATCTACTGTCTGTCATTTCTTATATTAAAAACCCAAAAAGCATCTAAACAATTGAGCCTTATCTTTAAAATGCATCTGGAGTATAATGTAGGAAAAAACCACCCAAATCTGCAGAAATTTTGAAGGATCAGATCTGAGCTGTGACTCTCTGTCTCTCTGAGTGACTTTACTCAGATGCCACAGTTTGATACTCATAACGTTCAGGAAGCCTGATAAACATGATAGAAGAGAATTATTCAGGCTTAGAGCAGTTGCTGCTTTAAGTGGGGACAGAGGTACTATTGTGTTTTTATAGACATCAGCTGCAAAGGGCTATCCAGAGGGATAAATGCGCCAAAAAGAGAAATCAAGATGTATAACCCCTGTAATAATGCATGCTGAAGTGGCAAGGGTAGTTCCTGTTGTCAGGGGAAGGGTGGGGAGAGCAGACAGGTTGTAAAACACCCCCTTATGAGATAGGCAACTACTCAGTATCATTTGTTAATATCAGCTCAGTAGATCTTTTAATTACCTGCTCTGTCACACATTTCATGGAGCTGAACAAGTCAAGGGGGATATGGATTGTCCTATTTGCTGCCATGGATGTGGAGTATTCAGGTGGAGATGCACTGTTCAAGAGGCTGCTCTCACAGCACTGTGGCTGTCCAGAGAAGTGTGTCTCTGTCCTTGGAGGTATTAAATGCTTTGGTTGGACAAGGTCCTGTGTAACTGCAGGTCATGTTCAAGTTAGCAAACAAGGTGTCTTACTCATGTCACAGATCTACACAGCATCACCACTCCTTGAGCTCACAGAGAGTATTCAAACTGCCTTCTCAGTAACAAGATTCAACTTGAATTTGATAATTCAGCTTTATGTGCCTCTGGGCATAACCATTATGGGACAGTGCTCTCCCTCCAAAGTGTGGTATCTGCGTCTGCTGCCAGTGGTTTTGCAGGTGCTAGTCTCAGCTTCAGAGCCTTTTGGCAGCCAGATGCCTGTATTTGCACCAAACAGGAATGCAATGCTTCCTGTTCTAATAAGGACCTTGCAGTTATACCCCAATAGACACCAAAGCACATTCATACTTTCAGCACTTTTTTTTCCCATAGGCACCATTTTATTTAATTCTTCTTAATCAATTACAGCATAACTCAGTTTTTGCTGTTGCTTGTAGCTTCTGACCAAAAATCTACAAAAAAACCCTCTAGTTCAAAGGCTAGTTTATAGTTCATGTTGTCAGTGTAAAGCCAAGTTGTAATTTAAAAAAATTATGACCTTTGTATATAAATTTTTCTCACTTGTTTTATGTATCTATCCAAGAACATGAACTCCTAGTAAGAAAGCATGCAATAATTCTTTTAACAGCATCTGTTATGAAATGTTTGGTTGATAAATCCAAATTTTAACATCATATTTTAAGACATGGACTTGCTTTATCTGGGAGCAGTAATATATCACGTTGTCCAGGTGACTGAGGGCTGGCTGTTATTTTTCCTAGGTAGTTGTGATGGCTCACAAAGCAAAACAGTGATCACCAGGAAGCAAGCAAGATAGCATCCAGATTGCTTGCTGTTAACCCATCTCTGCCTGAACTAGAAAATTATTTATGAAAATTACACTGCAGAATTAAAGTGTTAAGGAAGATCACTGCTGGAAACCGTTGCTTCAGGGAAAGGTAAGACTTTGCATTAATTATCCAGTCATTATGGATTTACATGAGATTTTTCTGGTAAGACTGATACTAAATTCTAGGTATTAATGCATTTCTTTATTGAATAGATTTGGCAACTATTCTGAATTTTTTAGTAAATAGTTAAAAGTCTTTTGCTTAGGTGTGAAGAACATAAACATGCAGATTGGTATTTGGAAGCTCATGTATATATGGTTCTTACTGAAAAAGATTGTGAGCATAAATACAAATATTTGGCAATGACAAGTTTTGGATTCTTATGGCCTGACTTTAAATATGAATTACAGAGCTATATATATTAAGACCATCACATGTGACATGAGATTGTGCATACTTTACTACGGATATTTGTGAATTCTTTGTCTTAATGTTGTTGAAAGCTGTCAAGCCATTACCAGGAGCTGAAGAAACTTGTGGCTTTTAACTAATCTTACACAGTGCAAGTGTTTAGTTAAAGCCTTCCTGGGGCTGAAATTCCTTGTAGCAAAGAGTTGGCTGTATTTGGTTTTGTAAATGCTGATATGTTGCTGGAAAATAGATGAACAAGCATTTTGCACGAGTACTCATTAAAGGATATAAAATAGCTGCAATTGCTGCCATGCATTTATATATCAAGGAACCAGGGGAAAAATATACAGCAACATGAGTACATCAGTGTCCTCTTGAACAAAACAAAGCCTTTCTTTTCATACTAGAAAGAAGGTTGTATTGGTTTTAAACTACCATTAGGCTGTATTTAGTCCTTCTGTCATAAAAATAAGACTTCTTGGAGACAGTTAATTTTGCTGTGTAATCAGCTATAAACCACATCAGATTATATTGTAAGCAGAATTTCTCCTGGAGTACTGGCTTCTATAGTGCTCCCAATTCTACTCCAGTGGGGAGTGAAATATTTTCTTCTGCTTTTAAAGAGCAGTATAAAGACTCTTGACAGGGTCACAGCCTTTTCAGTCAAATAGTTATGTTATTTTCTTCGTTGATTGCTTAAATACAGATATTTCTGTTTCTGCTTGCCTAGATTTTTGGATGATGTTTTTCAGTACATTGGGACAATTATTATAAATGCATTTATTATTTGGTGCTCATTTTATTCTGATGTAGTGTGGTTTTTATCCAAGACAGTGCAGATCAAAACAAGTAAAAGGATGCATTTATGCTGTAAAGCACAGAGATCTGTAAATGTGTGATATGTATTCTGGATCTTTATGATCACTGTGAAGATGGTGATTGTCATTGTCTGGAGATAAGCTATTCTGTACACCAGAGATGTGTATCTTACAGCTGGCATGAAAAGAGCTCCATTTGGCTGAGTCTTTAAGTTCACTTTGACTTTAGGTGGGGCTCTAGGACACATCTTCACAGCAGCATGTCCAGTTTCAACCTGATGCATGGTTGGAACAATAGGAAATTCCCATGACAGTCACTGAAGGGTGTAAGGGAGGCACTTACCTCTTGCAGAGCAGTGCAGCCCCAGGAGTCCAGAGCACAATCCCCAGTGCTCCAGACATGAGATTGAGCACGTATTACTGCACCACGTGAGCCAGGGAGGGAATGAATGCCTGATGACTCTGGTCTGGAAAAGTACAACTATTGGAATAACAGCCTGGTAAGCTGGGAAATGCAGGAGCTGTTTCCTAGACTACCTTGCAACTGTAATTCTAAGACCTCCAGGTTTAAGCAAGCTCAGAAAATACTAGATCTGACCACTTTGGGTTTGGTTTACCTGTTTTTACTGTGCCTTCAAACAACGGGTTATACTAATGTTTCTCCTTCATGAAGCACTTGGAGAAGATAGAACCTCTCAGCAGTTAAGCTAATGGCTTCTGGGTGGAAATGGTGTCTCATGGCAGCAGGCTTCCCACTCCAGTGAATACAAATTTGGCATATTAGCAGGTGTCTTGTAAGTGTCCTTGAACTCAGAGACAGAACTGTGTGAATATGCAAATGTATTTGTGGGCTTTTATTTTCTAAAGGGAGATGAGACCAAATGGTATAATGAGCTATTGTGAAATTTCTTATACAGTTTAGAAAAAACTCCCAGGGAACTGAGGGTCTGATTTAGTTCCATTTAACTAGAGCAGTGTTGTTTTTTAATCACACTAGTTGCATGTCAGAAAAATTGGCAGTACTGAAGTCTGATGAATGTGTGACCCATTATCTTTCCATAGATCTCTCAGGTTTTGGAGGATGACAGTGCTGGCCTCAACAAGAGAGTGCTAGAGAGAGGGGAGATCACATCTGTTGCTACTCATAAATACAACTGCCTTATTTTCCCTTATTTATTTTAATGCTTCACTGCAAATTTATGATACTTGTTTTATTTGATCTGAAGATATTTTGATAGTGTATTTGTCCAGCTGTAGATTGAACTCAATTAGTTCTGTGCCTTTGGCTTTTAGAAGTAACAAATGAAAACTGTGTATTTAGACCTAGCAAGGCATGTGACAAGCTATCTAGCAGTAATCTAGGAATGCAATTAATTGTGTTTAATTATACACTTTGTTTGCTAGGCTAGAGTTCTAAACTTTTGTAAGGTGGAGACCTCACAGAACATAAAAGTTCAACCATTTTGGTGGTTTTTTACTGCTTTGACTTCATTTATCAGAGTTTGAAAAACTCCATCATTTCTTCACTCAGTTAATTGCAAAGCCTGTGTTACCTAGAAAGGTCCTGATTTTTACTTAAGTTCTTAAGTACTTAAGTTAGCAAGCATTGTTTTACTGAATGTCAAAGAGAAGTGCAGATCCCAGCAGCTGGAGTTTTAGGAAGTTGTTCTCCATTTTGATTTCCCTTCTTGGAAGGCCTGGCTCTGTGGAAGATCCAATTCTCTAATTGCCTAAATGATGTACATGTATACATGGGTTATAGTACTTCACTAACTGGAGAATGTGATATTGAAACAGGTCTGACTGCTACAGGAAAATAAATGAAAGCTAAGTGTACAAGAATTGAGATGGAACACAAATATAGCAATAGTTTAAAAAATAAAGCAAGAAAAAAAGCCTCAGAGAATGAGGAACTAAAAATAGACTTGTTTTGTTATTTTTAGGCATTCCTGCTGGTTGCATAGAAATCACTGAACTTAAAAGGCCATGCTACCAATGCTCAGTACCTTTCAGGCATTCATTTTAATCTAGTGCAGAGATCCAAATGAAGACTGACACTTGGAATTTGAGGGAGGCAATATAATTTTTTTCTAATTAAATATGTCAGTGTTCTGGCTTGAAATCTGTTCTGGGAAACAGATCAGCATCATGCACCATGTTGAAGCCAACAGTATTGATACTGAGTTGAATCAGGTGATATTTTGGAGCTGATAAGCATTATTTAATATTGCCTGAGAGTGGATTTTGGTTTTCCTTTCATGTTAAGGAACTGTAATAGTTCAGGAAAGGAGTTTGTCAATATTAATTTCAGAAGAATTCTTAAGAATCTCTAGAGCTATAACATATGTAAGTGCTTAAGTAATTTGGTTTTTGCTTTAGCTTTTTGATTTTTTTAAAAGTGGGGAGGGGAATAAATAAAAGAAAATATTTTTCTTTAAGAGTGTGCCTAGCATGAAAGATATCACAAAATAGGCAGCAATTCTTATTGCAACAGCAAATACTCAAAAAAAAAAAAAAAAAAAAACAGAGAAAATCCCCACAAGAAGAACAGCAAAATCACAGACAGTATGCTGTTATTTCCAAAGTAAATATTTTACCAAATAGGTTTTTGATACAAGGAACAAGATGTGCAAGGAACAGGATGTGATACATATCCAGTACAACATTTTAAACACATTTTAAACATCCTGGCTTTTCTCTTGGTTATATTTAGATAAAGCTCAAATGCTTCCACTCAATGTTGTTTTGCTTTGATTAAAACAGACAACATTTCACCCATGTAAGTGGCTTATTTGGAGGCTTTTTTAAGTGTAAGCAATTTTTTCTTCTACATATAGTAGAGTAAGAGAAAGGCTTTCATCCTCCATTTCCCCCTACTGAGAGATGAGCTAAAAAGTCCAGAGGTACAGATATACTACTTTTTCTTTCAGTGCTGATGTGCTATTTTGGAATATGTGCTGACCTACTTTCTGTGCTTCCAGAAAGCAAGCTGAAAAATTTTAGCTTAGGCTGCAGACTTGGATTTATTTTTCAGTGTATTTTTGTACATACTTTCACACAGATATGCACACACACACACACATTGGCTAATGTTGACAATAGCAAATCAAGATTGCCAATTTTGGTACAATTCTGAACTACTAGCTGCAGAAATCTGCTGCTAGACACCTTCCTTGAAAGGATTTGACAGGAGGATATTTTCAATCTAGTGGTGCCATTATTTAGAGTTACATCATAAGATAGAAAGGTTTCAGTTCCCAACTTCGAATAAATTTGATACCTAAACAGAATCATTCAAAATTGCAGTGAAAAATGCTGTAAGAATCTCATTATTATGTTTTTTACCGTTTCTTCAGCATCGTCTTAGACACTGGAAGATAAAACCCCTTTGAATCATTTACTTCCACTCCATGCATCTCTTTATACAGCACTCTGACCATCAAAGAAAGTTCAGCCCGTTAGTTTGCCATTCCCAATTAAAATAATGATACATAAAGCTTTGGAATTGTATGAACAAATTAGGAGAAAACAAGTAATGAGAGATGAAGCCCTGCTCCATCGTCTGCTTAGGGCAGAAAAAATTTATCAGTCTTGGCAACTCTGCCCTCCCTTCTGAGCTTTCCCCAGCAGAGTAGCTCTGCTGGTGGAAGAAAATTCTTTTTAGTGTATTGTCTTCACTCACAATTACTATAGTGCAGAAGGTCTTGGTGTGGCATTCCTCTCATCTAACCTGTGTGAGAATTCAAAGGGTAAGAAGCATCTGTAAGTCTCAGTAAAAGGCTGCAGTTAAGGGAAAAGACAATTTCCCCTCTCCTCAGGTAGAGGAGATGAATTCTGTGTTGCAGAGGTGCATCTCTGTTAACTACAGATGGGGCTTAGGCTTTGGCAACTTAATCTTTGAATGTGTGCAGCTAGCAGGGGGAAATGCAGTTTCCTTTCTTTGTATATACCACAGTATCCTGGTGTTCTGCAGGGAAAGGCAAGACAGTGTAAACTCAGAATGTCATGAGTGGTCTGAATCTTCCTGTGACTGACAGGCATCTTCCTTCTCTGGAAAGTCTTATCGCCTCCTTAAGCTAGCTGTGGTTATGTTGTATTTTTCTAAGACATTTGAATTGCTACTTCTCTTCTTTAAATTTACATTGTATACCTTAAAGGCTTTATACAGTACTTTTAAAAAACCTGTCTCTCGAATCTTTACTTATAGCTGATAATTGAGGTGAGTTTTAGCTCTACATGAGAGTTAAGAATTCTACAGTTCCAAGGCTTTATCGTATTTTTTTAAACCATTTAGATGGTATAAAGTTTTCACTTGGTAAGTATCCTCAGCAATTCTACTATTTTTCAGGGTGTCTAAAATTGGTGAGATATTAGTTAATAATCAGGTTAAATCAGTATTACAGCCTGATAGTCATATGTGAATTGCCTAGTTAAGTGCTCATGGTAGAACAAAAGATGTTCTTAATGCTGTTATGTGGAAGGTAACTGGGCATAGATAGACACGTTGAAAATACAAAACTGTTCAGGGAAAATCCAAGAGGCAGTTTAAGAAGCTTCTTCAGCTTGTCTGTCAGTGTGATGCTATAATATGGTGGTACCCAAATATTGAATCCATTGCCTTAGTATTTCCACTTAACAAAGAGGTTAAGGGAGAGAGTTCAAAAAAGAGGCCTGTGGAATTTTTGAAGGTCTGGAGAGAAAAAAAAAAAAGAAAGAAAAAACTTCTATATTGTGAGGCTTCAAGAGTTCAGTTGTATAAATTTATAGAACTGAATTTTGCACAATGAGTTGATCATCATCTATAAATTCTTATATTTTAAAAAGCCGTCTCAAAGCAAGTAATTTCTCAGTCTTATAAATAAAGGCACCTGAATGTTGAAGCTGAACTAGCTTCATACAAAACCAATTTTTCTCACAAGAAGGAAATATTAACATTGAAATAGATGAGTTGTAGCATCTTCTGCCAAAGAAGGAGGGATAATCCTGTGATTGTGGGACAGGCGCTCCCAAAAGTTAACTTTACCTTGCCACTATTGAGTATAGTTAGTGGAGAGGCAAAGGTTGTTCCCAGCCCTAAATCAATGTCTCTGTCCATGGACTGTAAAACAGGTGTGGGAGAATGGGCTCTCAGGCTGAAATTAGGCTTTGTGAATTAGTTCATATGAGTCCCCAGCACTTTCCAAAAGCCTGTCCTTAGCTAGCAGGAAAAACTCTGCAGCCTTCTCTATGCAATTGGTCAGACCCTCGTTTACACTGATCTCTTGGTTTTTGTGTTCCTGTGCTGTTTTCTTCCCTATGCAAGATGCGTTCTGCTTGTTAGAATAGAGAAACATATCTGGAAATCTCATTTCTGCTGAAGTGTGATCTGAACTTCACCCATTTCTCCATGTGCTTCCAATCTGTCTAGGAGCCAAGGGAATCTCGGGTTATTTAGGTTCCCTTGGACCCCTTATTATTTTTCACCCTCCCCAAAATTATTTGTTACATTTGCACCCTATGCCAAAAGAGCTGTTTCCCTAATACTTGCTGTTTGGAGTCAAGACTTGGGAAGATAGTCCCCAAATAATTCTCTCCACCTAAGAAAAATAGAAATTATATGACCAGGAGTGCAAAGTGCCATGGGTAGGTCTGACCCTTGCTCTGGTACTTTTTCACCCCCTTATCTGTAATATGCTCTCAATGCAGAGTCATTTAGCAAAATTTATAGTGCTAACATGACAGTAGTGCTTAACTACAGAAAGGTGAGGGCAGTGACTCCTAACACAAACTTATTGAAGAACTTACTTTACTGATATATGTCTCCCTGAAAATAATTAGTTTCTACAGTATTATGAATTTTTATTGGATGTTTGCATAATTGCAGAAGGCTTAAAGATTGTGTTTGCCTGTTCTAGAGACTGGTAGCAACTTGACTTCCCAGAGCTAAGCCAAATCGTGGTGTTCTATGCTGTCACAGACATTAGTTCTTCAAATTCCTCTTGAAGCTAATCTGAAATGTTATTGTTTATCCAAACTATATGTTTGAGTATATTTGAATCTGGATTAATTTCAGGATTTTCATCCTGAGTCTAAAAGCCCTTAATTAATTAGCCAACAGTCCAGCTAAAAAATGTATTGCTCCTCAATATTTGGCCGTCCACCTTCATTTCAGGGCTATAAAGCCTGGAGCTGAACTTGGAAGAAGCATGAAGATGGTGGTATCTCATGCATCTCCCTGGACTGTGGAATGAATTAATGGAAAAGTTCAGTGGGAGTCTCACTAAGTTTTGGGAGCGTTTCAGGGCTTATCTCTCTTGGCAAGCTTTTTTCTCTCTAACTAAACTCTTAATTGGGGTGAAATAAATTCCCTGTTTCTGGAGCCCTGTATAAAGATAACAGTAGAAGACATTAAGGAGTGAAGGGTGTTTCCTTTTCTTGACAGCACTAATACTTGTATGGATTAAATGTTCACAGTCAGTGGGCAAACAGTTGTCTCAAAATTTGTACTTGCTGCAGTGAGTGTCTGACTTGAGCTAGGTTATTGCACAGTTTCATTTTACACTAATGCTGTGTTTTTCTCAGTTGTTTTCATTCGTGTTACCATTCAAAATAGGGTTGTGTTGCCTTAGTTTAAAACTTACCAATTGCACAGCTGACATTCAGAAAAGTAACTCTCCTTTTCTATTGTGCTGTTGCAAGAGCAATCTTTGTTTCTGATTTCCATGGTGTACAATAGTATGTGTTATATGTGCATTTATGTAATGTGTAATATGAGCATTTAGCGTTTATCTGTAATGTGTATATATGTGTATTTGTTGTTTATCTGGAAAGCCTTGAGCCACTGTAGCACTTTGAGCAGCACAACCCCTAAGGGAGCATCTGTTCAGCACATGATTTCTCTTGTCATTTTGACTGTGTTTAGGGGGCGTGCGAAGAGGACACAACTGCCCTCTTCTGCTAATACCGTTTTGAATGCATTCACTGTTATTCTTGCAAAGTAGTTGTCAAATTAGTCTAAATTGTGGTTATCTCATGCCTGTACAGAGTCAGAAATAATCCCATCTGAATTTTAAAGTGTTTTTCTAATTTGTTCTTTTTCTGTTTGTGTTAATTGTATCTGTGTGCACTGGGTCTTAATATGAATGTTAATGGAGAAATTAAATAATCAGTATACACATGTACTGATATACTGATCTTATACACGTACTATCATGTAAAGTTTTACTAGACATGTTAAATATCTAGATATTTATATATAAAATGCACAGGCACACTGCCTTAAATCTAGTATTTTTATACAGGCTGTATAAATTGTGTCATATTTATGGCAGGGTAATAGAATATGATGTTTTTCCAGTCCTGTCTAGGAATAATGTTTCAGGCATGATTTGGAAGCCATCTTGCTGATTCTTCAACAAGTCAGAGGAAAGGATCAGTA
Source organism: Trochalopteron elliotii (assembly GCA_024734555.1). Lineage (NCBI taxonomy): Eukaryota > Metazoa > Chordata > Aves > Passeriformes > Leiothrichidae > Trochalopteron > Trochalopteron elliotii. The sequence continues at coordinate 5,212,685 of JANPWX010000134.1, read as the reverse complement.
AAATTGGGAGTTTTAATGTCATTGCTTAAAATGGTGATGCTCTCTAACTAGTTAGGTTCTCAAACATCCCTAGTAAGCAAGGTGGATGAAAGAGTACCTGAAAGTATCTCAGATGTCAAGTAAATCTGTACAGCATCTCTTATACTTGTTTTCATGTTTTGTGGATTTTTTTTCTCTTTTTCAGTCTTTAAACAGTTGGAATTTTTCCCTTACCATAAAGCTTGCTTTAGGGGTCAGGCCCTGCTTGCGCTTGCCAAGCCGCGTTCGCTGTTGCTCTGTGGCAGCACCCTGTGTCAGTTACTTGCCGTTGGCCACTGCTTCCTGTGGTTTGGAGAGCCCGAGTTTCCTCACATCCTTTCCACTTCCCAATCCTTCTCACATATGTACTAGTTGTTGTTTTTTATCTCTAAGTATAGTGGGGGTGTGTGTGTTTGGGGGGGAAATTTACATGTACTGTTCAAGTAGCTGTTCTTTTCCTTGCTTTTTCTCTTTCTGTGACACTCTAAGAGAAGATCCAGTCTGCTTCAAAATCCACATTTATGAACTAGTGTAGAGAAACTTCCCCTCAGCCATTCTCACTTTGCCCAGGCAATGCTTTGCTTACTGCAGATGGGAGAAGGAAAAGGGGAGAAGAGAGGCATGCAGAGAGAGGGAGTAAGCTGGTACACAAAAAAGGCCTATATTATAACTGAGGTATCCTACTGTATTGCAGTGTTAGGTGCAATAAGAGGTCCTTATTAATACTGTTCAAATGCAAATCAAGTTTTTATAAGAAAAGTACCTAAGTTTAATATTGTACAATTAAACATGGGCAAATGTTCAACTGTGGAATTTTTGTTTCTGTAACTGGAGGTTTTAAAAATAATTTACACATCCTGTTTTATGATGTTGCAGCAGTGTCACAGAGATTCTTGCTGACTCCTGTAGCAAAAGGTGAAACTCAGATTGGGGTTGTGTATCAGTCAGACATTTAGAGTTGTTTGGGATGTGTTCTGGTGTTTCTAGAGCTCTGGCCTTAGGTGGAGTGCCTTCATTTTCATATTGATTGCTCTTGCACTTGAGATGGTGGTTGTCTCTAAGAAGTACTTTCAAGTTCCATACATGGTGATTTTTTTTCCCTCTATATCTGTAACACTTTTTTTTTTTACAGAAGCTGAAATGCTGTTACAATCTCACACATATGTGCTAACAAAATTTATTTTATGTAGAATTCTGAACACTCAGAAGTGGTTTTAAATAGAAATTTGTCTCTGAAATCTGTAACCTTCATATGCTTAATTTGCTCACAGTACTCACTTTCAACGTAGAAGGCAAGAGGAAAACCATCTGCCGTGTTTATTCAGGACTACTACTACCTCATACTGAGTAAAATTCTCTCAGAGCCTCAGGTCTTTCTCTTACCACTGTACCCAGAGCACAGGCTTAATGTCCCAGGTTGCAGTGGAATAATATCAAGCGTAATTTTATGATTGCAAGTGTTACCGTTGTGCAGATTCTGGCAAGTTCCACCCTCAGCCTTTGGTCTTTGGAAGATGTCCAGCCACTGCCACTTGGGCAAAGCCACATATTCTAACAGCTCTGAGGCCATCTGTGAGGAGCCCTGTCAGCTAGCTGGGTGCTTGTGCTGAGGCTCTTCACTCCACCCTGCCAGAAAATGCCAGTTTCTTGGGTTTGCACTGCTTTTCTGTTGGAGAAGGATTGACTTTTGAGTCCTCATGAAAATGAGGCTGTGACAGCGATTGTGTAATGAGAACATCAGAGTGAAGTGAAATTATTACAAATGGACATTTCCATATGAAATGCTGTGATTTAAATCAGCTTTATGTTTTAATAAGGGACGTGTGGATTATAGATCAAACAGTAAAGGACTTAGAATCAGATTACAGCTTTAACTGTATATTTTGTTTGTTGTTAGCAGGCAAGAATATGACTCCAAATTGAAGGTGCTTATCTTCTTTCAGCTGAAGGACAATGCATTTGCAATATTAGGCCAAATCTCTTATCAATATTCATCTATTAAAACCAACATTCCAGCATAGAAAGCAACTCTGTAAAAGCTTTGTTCTTTTCTTCATGTTTTATCTGTTAGTATTTGATAATTCAAAGAATTGTCTGGGCTGAAAGCCTTCTCTTCTCTGTGACTGTAATTCAGTGTTAAGTTATGTACCACAAGTTAAAACCATAAATATAGTGCATGATATGATGAACATCTAATAGTCTTCTTTAGCTTCTCAAAGGTCAGGTGTAGCCTGGCATCTGAGTCCTATTTGCACAATTCTATGAGCCAGTGTTTGCTACAGGGTAGAAATTAATGTGAACCTAAAGTGATCTCTGCTTTCTTTAAGACTGTGACCATGACTGATTATTTGCTGACCTTTTCCTCTTATACTCACTTCTGAGAAATGATGCTTGACTGAAGGGAGGTTTTTTGGACGCTAGGGCTGTACCTAGTCCAGACTCTGCTTCTTAACAGCATTAAACCAGAAGAAATAGGTCAATTCAAGCAGGGAACATGTCAAATGTTCACATCCTATGGATTAAGACAACTGGGGTATTCCAGAAAATTAAACAAATATTTTTTTAAGCAACAGTTGGAGGATTTAAACAGCTGTATATTTTCCTCATTCCTTATTTTTGATACCCTGTTTTCTTTTCCTTTGTTGTTTACCTTTTTTATTTGAAATGCAAAGCAAAAGAAGTTAGAGACTCCATGGCATAGATAACTTTTGAGGTCTGTGACTGTTCTGCTATGTACAGGGTGTGAGACCTGGGTAATATTCCTGTGCTTACAGGGAATAAAACGACAAGATTGGTTTGCTAAATTGGTGTGTACTTTTTAACTGTTTCCTCAGCAAGCAGGTACGCAGGAATATTCAACTTGATTGATAACAACTTCATTCCTTCAAATGTCTGACAGCCTGTAAAATGCACTCAATTAAGTAGCCTGAGCACTGCCTTTATAACCTTATTTTTACAAATATTTTGAGGGGCAACCCTTAATATTTTCTAACCTGTCACAGTCACTAAAAGAAACAATTCATATATCCCTATCTTGGATGCTTACTCTTGTCTTTTTGTCCTTTGTGGCAGCATGACTACAAATAAATAAACAAATAAACCAAAGGTAACCTAGGTTTTTGACATAGTTTGCTGTGCAACATCACAAAATAGGTGCTAATGCAACAAGGGAGGAAGCTCCATGGGCCACAGACAAGAAGGATGAGGTTTGATTGATTAAACTTCGCTGGTTTAAAATGTTAGTAAAGCTCAAAATTTCTCTTCATGCCTTTGCATAAATGGCTTGGAGGCCTCATCCTCCCTTGAGAGGTACCATTCTGTTGTGGTGTGTGTAGTGTGATGGGAAGGGCCATGAATCCATGTACACTGATACAGAAGTTACTTCACCAAACCAGACAGGAACTCATTGCAGAGTTGGTTTTCCTTTTCCATAATACAACCTGCACCAGGTGACACACAGACAACACTTTGTAGAAAAACCTTTTCTTGCTTCTGCTGTTGATAAGCACAAATATTTCCTCAGCTGAAAAGGAGAATGGCAGCTCTAATGCAGTCATAATAGCAACTGGCTTGTGCACATGAAATATGACAAGATTTGCTGCTGTATTATTTTTAAAAAGCTAATGATAATTTCCCCTGTGAGAATGTTTTCAATTATTTTTTTGGCCAGGCTAATTTTATGACTTCCAAACTTTATTTCTGCAGTACAGGGTACCATGCTAACAGAAATCAAACATCAGTTACCATCAGCACTTACTGAACTTCAGTCAAAATAATTAGTAATAAAAACTGCAGCCTCTACAACTGGGTAATTTGCTGGAGGCAAGGGGTAAGATGTTTTGATTTAGCCTTTGACTGTCATAGATAAACCAAATACTTATTATACTGACGTTTTAAAATCATAAGAAACTACACTAGACCTACCAGAGAAATGTGAAGCCTTATAAACCTTTGCCAGCCTGAGAATGTAGCCAAATTATGATTCCTGTTATTTGTTTTTCATAATTTGAGCACTTTCATGATTCAGTTCTGAATGTAATACAGTGATAACCTTCTTGTGGTAATCTCTTCTGTAGGATCTTGTGTAAATCTTTGACAGGATAAATAACAGAATTAAGATACTAAAATGACACTTAGGCATCTCATTCTCAACAACTTTCAGACACCACTAGAATTCTCAGTTTCTGTTTTACCACTGCATATTACTTTGTTTTACCTGGTCAGGACTTTCAGTTTTCAGAACAAGTATTTGCCTTTTCTGATTTTCAGTTCTGAATGCATCTTCAAGAATGTGTTCTAGAGTAGATCCTATAAAAGGCAATTTGAAAGCCCCTCAGGATTAAACTACTCTTAGCTTCTGGTTTACTCTGACTGGATCAGGGGTTTGTGCCCTTGACAGATTTTCCCCATCAGAAAGATTATGACCACTACACAAATTTGAGTGTCCCAGCAGCAATTTCTCCTGTTGGAAATGTTCCACTTGGCATGAATATTCATTGGGCTGGAGAAGGTAAGATTGTATGGTGCAGCAATTGTATCACTCAGTGAGAATATGGGACACTCACTTCCAAGTCACTCTTGTAATGAATATTTAATTATTTATATGTCTTAGAGTTTTTTAAGCAGGAAAAGTTCAGAGCTGTTTTCATAATATCCTGTAGCCTGGAGCTTAGATTACTTACTGAAGATGTTGAACTTTTATTTAAAGCTTCCTTCAAATTTCAGTTTATAGCTCCTCAAAAGTTAATTCCTGCATTTTTTATTTCTCAGTCTTCACACCTGGTTCAAGTATATTTATTTCTCAGATTTAAGCATTTTCTGTTGGTTTGAAAAGTATTTGATGAATTTACTTTGATTTAGTTGGGCTATTAGGAATGGACTAAATATTTTTACACTGGTTCAGCCAAAGCTGAAAAAACAAATGGAGTTGGAAGAGAAGGAGAAGCAAGGAAAACTTCTTGGACCTATTTTTTAATTAACTGGGAAAAACTGGATGAGAGCCGCAGATGATACAGGTCTGAAGGACATGAATTAAGTATTTTGGTCTCTAATGATGAAGACCAATGTGTAGAGAATTTTTTAAAATGTAACTGAGCAATTTAGACACACAATTCCCTTTGTTTATAACCTAATTCTCACCACCTAACCTCTTTTGGAATCCAGTGGAAATTTCAAAGGCTTATTTCCACATGTAAAAAGAGCTCATGATCCCTAGAATGCTCAGCAAGATCAAATAGTCCGTTTGCTGTCTACATTTAATGTTCATTTGGTTTAAACAATCAGTGTGTTCTGAATGCAGGGTATGATTTCTGAGTCCAGTGTATTTAAGACTGGATTCCTCCATTCATAATTTCAACTTTCAGCCCAATGCAATATAATTCCCAGAGGAAAAAGACAGAATCTAACAGACTCTTTGCATCCTTCTGCATTTCTAACACAATAAAATACTTTAAAAGCTACACACTCTATTTTATATATGTATGTCTATATATATATACACACACACACACACACACATACATAAAATTTCCCCTCTTCCATTCCAAAAGAACATAGATGAACCATTTACACTTTTCAGCCATAAAATTACAAAAGTTTGTAATGAACTTCACACAAAAACTATATTTGGAACAGTGAACCTTGTGATCATTACACCAATCTTACAGTGTACCCTATCTTTAGGAAAGTAATTTAAGTATTTGTGGTTTAATTGTTTTTAAAAAAATTAAGAAATCAAGTTCTGTCTTCAGGTGTTAAAATCATTTTTCCTTAGGTATTCACAGTTGAAACATTATTTACTTTCCCTTTGAATTACCACTCTGCTTATTCACTTTGCCATATTAAGTGCTGGTTTTTTAATAGCAAAATGGATGTAGTCAGAAAATTTGTTAGTTTTAATTTGCTAATTCATTTTGCCTCATTTATGGTAGAATTCAATAGGAAAAACAGCCAGTTCATAGAAAATGTTTCAATTTGTCTTCTTTCTGAACATTTGAGAAAGGAAGATCACATCCTTGGGGAGCTCAAAAGATTTCATTGGGATAACTGGAGCAAAACAAGAAATGTACCTGGAGTTTTATTTAAATGGAGAATTTACAGATCATCGTTGTCATACATGTATTTAAATGTCTTATTTTTACTAGTCAGCAGTTACATAGAGAGAGAAATTAGTCACACTATCACATCTTTGTTTTCTTCAGAAGGAAATACATTATTGCTCCTTGAGAAAAGAAACCCCAAACTGATAGTTGTGGCCATAAAATCCTTTGTGATTTGGACTGCTTATCAGTCTTCAGAATGTAAGTTTGTGAAAGGACAGGACTGAAAACCCAAACATACTGTTTGGGTAGTGCCTTTCCCCAGACAGGTCTCTGGCATCTGGAATTTGGTTTTTGTTTTGTCATTGTTTGTTTCTTTTGTGTGTGTTATTTTTGCTTGTTTGTGGCTTGGGTTTTTGGGTTTTGGGTTTGTTTGTTTTTCTCTCACACTGTTTTCTTTTTGCAAGGTTAAGCAGCACCTGTTTAACTTGCCAAGCTAATGAACTATTAATGAACTGATCTGAGAAATGCTATGGGTATAATATAAACCCTACCAGCCCTAAACAGTGCATCATATTAAATAGTATTTTCCACTTTGCAGAGATTGTGCTGCTGAGCTCAGGTTTGATGAACTTCCTAATTACCTCAAAACTTCCAAACTAATTATTTCAGCCTGCCTCCTCCCTGCTCTGTCTCACTGATGCAAGGAGGGGCGATGCAGTAACCCTACACCTGTCCCAGCACACGCCTCTCAACCTGCTCAACTTCCCCAACGAGTGAGTTGAGCATGAGAACATCCGAGATTGCTCGGTCTGTAACCACTGGTCCCCACACCTCTGGGTGTTGGGGCTGGCTTTGCCCTGGGCTGGCTCTAACACTTGGTGCTTCACCATGGCCCTCGATGACGGCAGCTTGTACTCCAGGACCAGGAGTAAACTTAATACCCATCAGACTCGTTACAAATCAGCAAGACGGAGAAGCCTGCCGCCAGACATCCTCTTAGAAAATGACTTTAAAGGAAAGTTTCAAAAAAATATTAGGAATATAGACCCTATACACCCAAGGCGCACTAAGAAAAGACCTTCTATATTTTCAGGTAGGAAATGTTGTTTCAATAGTATGTTAGTGCAGTACCTTTAACCGTTTTGGTGATTGAAGGATTCGGCAGTGGATTACAGTCAGAACTTACTGTGTTTTAAAACCTAAGACAGTTTTCATGGATAGATTTAATCAAGTGCCATTTATGTTAAATTATGTCAGCCATTAGAGTTTAAATGATGGAACCAAAAAGAGAATCTTCATGTTTTTGAAGTTGTTTGCTTGAGGGTTTGGTTTTTTTAAAATACTTTGCATTTATAGAAAGCCAGTTGTTTCTCCAGAGCTTTAAACTGCATTTTGCTTAGCCCCACTTACAAGTAATACACAGAACAGCTGCAGTGTAAGAATCTCTTTTGCTGCTCTAATGCTGTATCTCATTGCTTTTCTGGAGGAGAGTGGTTTGGGGAGTTCTTTAGTCTAGCAGATTTTTTGTGTGTGTAGCCAGAAATTAACATCACTAAATAATCAAATGCATGCTTTAAATTCCTGGTTTGAACTGGAGCCTGTAATGTCAGGAGTTAATAATTTAGTTTAAGTCTCTAGTTGTTAAAAAGTAGGAATAAGGTGTGAGTGGATTTCAGTCAAGCTAATGGCAAGTCTGGAATATTTTGTTGTGTTGTGCTTTTAAATAATTTTAAATGTGACTAAAAATAGGCGATGATGACAAAGGATTTGTTGGAAAACAATCAGGTCATCTTTACGAGGAGGGCTTAAAAGGTTCAAGGGGGGGAAAAATCAATACCAGCTCATCCCTGCTGTAACTGAAAATGTGCTTCTGTGAGGCGATCAAGAGGAAATGAAATCCTTTATAGAAACAAAACTTCTTTAAATTAAAGTATCTCCTTTTGCAGAAGAAAATCAGGATTTTTGCATTTCTGGGGGAATCAGTACAGTCATACAGATCTTTGAAGAGTTGTGAAGTATATAAAATTATTTAAATATTAATTTTATATTCTTTAGTGACAGCTAAGCTTACATGGGTATCTTTTTGAGAGCTGAAACACTGGCGAAGGAATGGCAGTACAATGTTAAAAGACAGCACAGGGCAGCATTGTTTGTGTGGGATTTAGACCCTCTACCTTTGTTAAGGTAGTTGAAATATTTCAACACCTCAGGAAATAAAGCTTTTTTCCTCCTTTCCTATTCTACTTCTCTAGATTCAAAAAATACAGAAAAGCCTTAGCAGATCTCAAGTCAGATGACTCAGATGTGCCCAAGGCTCCTAGGCTCCCCAGTGCCTGAACTGGCTCTTCCTAAGGTGATGTGGTCTGTTGGTGACTCTCAAATCACATTATTTTGGACAGGATAGGCCTCTGTATCTTACCTGACTTTTTATCTTATCTTTATCTCAGTTGCCACTTTTTATGTTTTACTTACCTTTTCTGCCTCTTAATTACTCTGTGTTTGTGGGGTTTTTTCTCCTGTAGCTTTTCAGCTTTTTCCTGAACACTGACATTTTTGTTAGGGAAAAAAATATTAAATATGGTTTTGGCCTTGTGTTTAGTCTTCAAAACCCATAATCTGTTGTGCGTACTCAGATTTCACCTTTATTCTGTGATTTTTATTTTTTTTTAATGCAGTTCTTCCTCTCTGCTCTTTTTCTACCCTCCCAAATTACCACATTAGCTGTAGTACTCCATTCTTTGTGCTGTGTCAGACATGAGCACTTAAATGCCGTGTGTGTGTCTGGAACACTGCCATTATGCTTATGAAATCCACTGCAGATGTGTTACTGTACACTCAAGGGCACTTAACTCAAAGGTAATGCAAATTGATTCCTATAAGCAACTGATGGAGCATGATGGAAAGATGGGTGTAGCCTTTCATTTGGTAGGTCAGCAGTATACATGGGAGAAGCTTTGCTTGATTTGCTTCTGAGAGCAGGTTAACAAAGTACGCTTGAAGTCCCCTAGACCATTGTCTTTCGGGCAGTAAATGTAGGTTAGAGTGGAAAAAGAGCTGCAGCATAGAATCAGGGAATGGTCCATGTTTAAAAGGGCTTCTAAAATCCAAGTAGCACAGCCACCCTGCTGTGAGCAAGGACATGTTTCACTGTTACCACGTTGCTCAAAGCCCTGTCCAACCTTGAACAGATACATAGAGAGATATTAAATGTAAAGATAAATAATTGGACAGGCTTGCTCTGCAGTCTTTTGGATGAATGAAGAATTTGAAGAATGTGGTAATTCCTACTTCCTTGTTTCAGCCTAGTCACCTATTAAAATAAGTATTTTAAATCTATATCATATTGACTCTTCCACATTCTTCTCATCCCTGTATCTCTTCTCAGTCTTTTATAACACTGTTAGCTGGTCTTGCATTTAGGACATTGTAGCAATTTAGGCTGAAGTCATGGACTTGTTGTTTTCTTCTCCTTTGTTCTATCTTATAGAGCTTTACTAATACAATAGTGAATAGTGACACACGAAGGCATTGAGCTGCAAGGAAATACATCAGTCCATCCACTGGGACTCTTGTTGCAGTCTGGGTGCAAACTCAGGGAGGAGTCTTGCATGCAATAGGCTTCTTTTACAATTTTTTCTTAACTGTGATAGATAGAAGGTCACTCTTTAAAAATGAAAGCTGAAACCTGACAAAAGTGAGTTGTCTGTCTGTCCTGCCACCATGAAGTTAGTCATTCACATATGGCTAGGCAAGACTATCCAACCAATGGTATAACTGGGTTATTGTGTTCATCCCCATATGGCAAGGGTTAGAGAGAAACTGTGCTGGGAAACTATGGCATTGCCCAAGGGATGCACTGCACAGAGATACCTTTTTCTTCTTTTACAAAGCACTTAATTTCTTCTTGTTCTTTAAATCTGAAATGTTTAGAGCTGCCATATACTTCAGGACTTGATTAATATCAACTGCTGTTTATATATAAATTTTGATTTTCACTCTTACATGGTTATGCTTTTTTAAAAAAAAGACACAAGCACAAGGGAGCATAGTCAACTTTATAGGGACATTTATTGTCAATAGAGAGGTTCATCACCTTAACTAGTGGAGTTTGTGCAGATCTGCTGATATGCTCTCAGTTCAGCATACTCTCATGGCCATGTCTGAACCTCACTCTGGCAGGACCATGCAAAAATGAACAGTGTCTTGCCTTAACCTGGAGATAAACCCCTCACTTGTTAAAGAGAAAAGAAAGAATTGTATAAAGACAGGGTAGGCAATGAAGAGATCTTAGGAGACCATGTCTTGATAGAGCCACCTAGGAAAAGTAAACTGAACTAACTGAAGCTGCATAAAATTAAAATGGATTAGCTAAACATCATTAAACGTGTATGCTGACTTATGTTCAAAAGCGCAATAGCCTGAAGAAAATTAGTCTGTATTTTTTTATTTTAATCTAGGGAAGTGAACGGTGAGTTTTTACTCCTACTTCTTTTTGAAAGAAGGTTGTTGATGTTGTTTGAGTTTTGTCTTTATGCATAGAAAAGACACAAGATTTTGGCTGGGAATGTTAAATTTCTATAGAAAATAGAATATGACAGAAATCGTAAAAGTCAAAGTGCTAAAAAAATAAAATGGTCAAGTTCTACTTGGAAGCCATTTGTATTGTGAGCTAGGGATGTTTGTTTAACTAAGTACCATTAAAACTCCACTTATAATACTAATATTAGTATCTTGTAGGCTTTTTTTTCCTTCTACTTTATCCCTTGCTTATGTAGGTAGTCCGTACTATTGTTGAATGATGTGTGTTCACTGATGTGTCAGTTTTGAAGAATGGAAGGTGAGAAAAATACTTAGGATTTGCTGCCTCTGCCAGGACCAGGCATGCCTCCATTTCATGCCCGTATGCCTGTGCCTCAGGTGTTGTCTTCCCAGGCAAAATAAGCTCTGTGTATTCTGTGGGACAACACATGACCTCTACTTCGGTAAATGCAGTGTGGTGCTGCTGTGAGTTAATGTAGTGAAGGTCACTGGTTAACAGTACTTTACAGAGCTACTCAAAGTAAGAATGTAGGCTGCTAGTCTGTGATTTTACAACCAAAGAGCTAGTATTTTTTAACAAATTCACTGCCTTTTTTTTTTTCCAGTGAAAATACTGTCGCAGTTAGAAGTCTTGAGGTACTCTCTCAAAGCATTTCTGGAGTTCAGACCAGCATACAGTCTAGCAAAGTCACTTTCTAAAATAAGTAAGTTGATTTGATGCCATATTTGCATGTAAATTATAAAAATGAAAAATAAGAACAAAATGGTTTTATATACATGAAAAATTCTTAAAACTTGTTCAACAGCGACATGAATAAATAATTTAATTTCTCATGAGTCGTGCAGCTAAGACAGCCAGTATGTATGATTAACTTTTTACTTTTGACTGGCTGTGTTAATTGGGAAAGACTTGCCAAAATCTAATTACTCTTAATAAGGATGCTTAAAGTCAGGGGTACAGTATGTGTCTTGATTCAAATGAGTAATAATGATCTGTGTTCAGTATTTTAATTTGGTGAAGATTTGAATATCCTACCTCCTCTGTGAATAAATTGTACTGCATGGCAATAATGTATGCTTGTGATCTGCATATGATAATTGCTGTTCACTTATGGTACCCCTATTGAGATTTGGGAGATTGGCCTGTGTTGCTGCTGCATCCAGTAGAAGGAAGGGAAGGCAAGTCTGTTTTTTTCTAAAGTTTTTCTCCTCTCTGCCTGACTTGAAAATACTGGCTTGGTTTCCCACTAATACTGTTACCAAAACCTCCTGTTGACTAATAATGTGGGAGGGAGGGGTGGCATGTTTTGTTGTTTGCTGTTCATATTGTAAGCTGGCATTAGTTCTGCCTTACTGTTTTTTATTGAGCCGTATGCTAAGATATGCCATTGGTGCATTGCTGATTGTGTGTCCACCCATTGATTTGGATGAGTGGCCACTGCTTCATTAACAGAAATTAAATTACTGATAATATCTTGCTTTGATCAGGCCTTCTCCATTTTTGTGGTCTCATACATATTTATATATATATATATTACTTAATATACTCTTTGGCATTTTAGTTTGTGCATATTTCTATTAAAGTGACATTTTCTTTAGAAAGGACAGGTTGATGATTCAGAGAAAAGCTCTCGATTTCTCATGAAGTCTGATGTAATAGATGTATGTTGTCAGACTCGTTTTCTTCTTGGGTTCACTGGCATTTTATGGAGTGGGGAGAATGATTTCCAAATATTCTTGTAAGCAAGTGATGAAAATGCTGCCTCATCTTTAAGTTATATTTAGGATTTAAATGAGGTTCTCTCTGTCCATTGGAGAGTAACTTGAACATGGAAATGAGAGAGAAGGTAGGGAGGAAGTTGAGGTTAAGATAAGGAAGGCTTATTCTGCTATTATGGCTTGGATTTTTGATTTATTGTTTGTTTGTTTTAAAAGCTGTTTAGTTGTCTCCTAGATTTAAATTGCCACCATCAGTTACAGATGTTAAGACTCTACTTGAAAGCAAAGACTCCAGTGTTCGAGTGAATGGATCCCATTGTATTACACAGTAATATACCTCAAATCTTAAACGTCTAAGGACTTGTAGACTTAATTTGTGCTGAAAGACCTTGTGAAGCAATTACAGCACTTGCATCTTGATTTCAGCACAGATTTCTCTGTGTGCTACCTTAGAAATAGCATGTGAAAAAGGAATCTGGTTTAGCAACATGGTTTGCCAGTTTCACCCTTGGGCTCTCTCCTATATCCTTTCTGGGGGGTAATGATTAAAGTGTAGAGGAAAATCTTAAAACTTGTGCCAAATGCTCACCTTCTGGGAAATATAAGTTTTGGGGTTTTTGTATGTGTACATGGTTTTCAAGAAGAAGCACTGAACTAATAATCAACACTGGTTGTATCTCAAAAAAAAAATATATCAATATAAAACATATTGTATTTTAAAACAGAAGCCAGAATCCTAAAAAATGCTGACAAAATAGGAAACAGACAAAAATATTTTAAAATATTTAAGAACAAGTCAGTCACTCTTTATATCAAATGGTAGTAGCCTTAGCTACATTTCATGCGCAGTAAATCCATGAGTGTTTGTTGACATTATGTCTAAGTGAATCTTTCCTTGGCCAACAAGAGGCAATAGAACTGTTTATTCTCTTTATCTGATTTAAGTTGCACTGTGAACGGTGCAGTCACCATAAAAATATGCCCATGTCTGGCCCACAGAGATACATTTTTGTCCTAATGGATTGGAAAGATTGACAGTAATTTTTTTCATCGTTGTAAAATACATATTTTAATACATGGAAGACAGACATTATTTTTAGAATCTTACAGTAGGGCATCTGCAGTAATGAAAAGCTTATCAACCAAGTAAAATGTTTTAAAAGAATCAGACTTAAAGGTTGTCATAATAGCTTTGATTTAGCCTTCTGGCTGATACTCTGTTTCCCTCCTGAAGAGCAATCTTCACATAAGCAAGTGTAGATAATGACATTGAAGTGTGTTCTCTTGGTAATCTGATGAGTCTGTGGACTGCATACAAATCACTCAAAATGTATTTCTTCTATAGTGCTTGTTTAATTTTAGATGCTTCTGTACATTTGTTGGGTGCATTTGGCAGGTGACTAACTTCCAGCTATTTATACTTTATACATTAACACATTTACTTGGAGCATACTGTATCCAAATTAAATCACCTGATAATCTTGGAATCTCTGAGATAAAAAATTGCATTGCTTTCTTAATTTTCAATTTTTTTGCTGTCTTGCTGTACCTGAAGTTGAACTACAACAACAAGAAGTTTAGGATTTTCTGAAAGTATTTGCTAAATTTCAAGGAGTAATTTAAAAAATCAGTATTTTATTAATCTAGGTTCTAGACTGTTGTGCCTGAAGATTGGTGTAGAAAGTAGAATTAATCTTAATTGCATCATTTACCTAATGAAAAATCTTAGGACACAACTAAAGTGAGTAGGAAGATTTGTTTTTTTACTGCTTCTCATGATAAAAGATGCCATTATGGATGAAATCCTAATGGTACTTCTGGTAAACCAGCTGTAAGCAGATAGATGCTGAGTTCATATACTCAGATTTTTGTAAAGACCGTAGCTCTCATATTAATTTTCTTTATTGTTATTAATTAACAGTGGTTATTTTGGAATGTGGTGTTTTATGAATTTTGGGGGTTGGATTTCAAATTAGGAACCTGACATGAGTAGTTCAGGACACTCTATTATATTTGGGGTTTTTGGGAGATGGAAATTGCAGTTTTTCACCATATGATATCAATTTAAATTCCTTTGCTCTGGATATACTAATGTGTAGATGCTATGCAAAGCTAAAATGCAGTATTATATTTAGATGTGATTTCAAAGACCCAATAAATGTCTGTTCATGCTTTTTAGTCATATTTTAAGCTGTACTTAAAATTTATTAAAATAAGAAATCTCTTCCATCTATTACTGGAAGGTATGTCTTGTTTCAAGAAAAAAAAAGTCTGTAGTTAGGCAATGTATATTGTGTGTGACACAATTCCATGTCTCCTCTTACAAGAGCCTGTTGTGTAGTGGGCTTTTTATTTATTTAGTTGGTTTAGAGCTGCCTGAGGGTATTGATGTGACCTTCTGTGGGGTTTTGCTCTGTCTTTGGAGTTACTGTTTCATGTTGGCTGTAATGGCAACATGCTTTAGTTGCAGAATGTGTTAGAGATTATCTATACAGTTATCTGTATGCTCAATTTGTTGTGAATTATCTGCTATCAGAGTAAACCTTTTCTGGGGTTATTTATGCTGCAAAGAATATAAGGCTGGCACAATATTTTTTAAGCCTAATCTTAAATCTGTGTTTTGGTAAGGAGAGGGACAGTTCACAAGTGACATCTTTCTAACTGTAATCTCATTTCTCCTGTATTTCCTACTTCGTTTAGGATCTTTGAAGCAGGCAGTCTCTTGCTGGCCTGTCCCCTCCAGTTCTTCTTATGCAAGTCAGAGAAATCTCTCTCTAGCAAAGTTGCTCCATTTCTTCTGCGTTTTGCCTGGATAACTCTCCTAGCAATTTTCAGACCCAGTTCAGAAGTTGGCAAGAGCTGAGGAACCGAGAGAGAACTGGATTTGCCACCAGAATTTAGATAATGTTTTGCTGTTCACTTGTAGGCTGCTTCATGGCACCTGGCCTCATGGTAAGAGAACAGCCCCAGGTTAATGTAGGCATGGCAGTCATGGGCCTACATTGTTGAATCACCAGTCTGTCCAGCAAGACATAACTTTAATTACCATAGATGTCATTAAAACTCACCACCAGTTTGTTCAGTGAGTCACAATAAAATACTTCTGATCAGACTTGTTTAGATTTATCACGGACAGTTACTGACTTCTCTATAGAGAATCATTCAAGTATGAAATTCCCACTAGTTGCTGGGGCTCTGTTCTGAAGCAAAAAGTCCAGTCTGCAGCAGAGGTTTTACAATTACACAGAGATGCCAGGGTGAAAGAAGGATGACAAGAAAAGCAGAATGCCAGAGACTAAATTAAGCTCACAAGATGGAATTTCAGGGTCTGAAATGTAATTTTCTGCCCAGTGAATTGAGGATAAACAAAACACGTGTACCAGTCCAATTTTAAATGTGCTCTGGAACTAGAAAATCAGCAGTTCTCCCTTTAGAAGCTAATAATAATGTAATTCAAATTTAGATTTGTCTTACTAAATGTTGTTGGAATCTTAAGTAAGAGTAGTGTCACAGTTTGTCCTTTAGCTGGTTTCAGAGTTAAGAATGCTTCTGCATAATCTATTGTTATATTTTTATTCTTCCCATTTGAAAGTCCATCCTAAAAGAGGTCTCAGTGACTGTGTAAACTTCACTCATCAGCAAGGGCAATGATGGTGATGGAGATGGAAAAGGCCCAGGTGCTGCGCCTTCAATGCTGCCTTTGCCTGTCTTTACCTTCAGGAGATCTTCGGGAATGTCAGGGCCCAGAGAGCAGTGGGAAGGCCTGAACTAAGGCTTTACCCTTGCTACAGGGATAACAACATTTGAATAATGTTGTTGTTACCCTTGCTACAGGGATAACATCTGAAACAAGCTGGACATCCATGGGACATGACAGGATGCAATCACAAGTGCTGAGGAAACTGGTTGGCATCATGGTCTGATTAGTCCTGATAGTTTTTGGAAGCTCTTGGCTACTGGGGGCGGTTCCTGAGGACTGAAAGAGGCCAAATGTGACTCCTTTCTCCAGGAAGGGCAACAAAGATGATCCAAGAGCTGCTGGCTGGTAATCCTCACCCTAATCCCTGAGAAAGTGATGGGGCAAATAATCCTATAATCCATTTCCAAACATAAGAAAAGTAGATGACCAGCAGCAGTCAGCATGTTTGTATGAAGGGGAAATGATGCTTTACGAGCTCGATAGCCTTCTAAAATAATAGATAGCCAGCTTAGTGGATGATGGAAGATCAAAGGACACTGTTTCAACTTTAGAAGTGGTTTTGGCAGTATCTCCTTGAACATCACCATAGACACAGTGATGAAATACAGACTCAGTGAGGGAGCAGTGAGGTGAGTGGAAGGCTGAGCTGCCAGGCTGGCTGGGTGGTGATTGGCAGCATGGAGGCTCACAGGAGGTCAGTCACTAACAGCATAGCCCAGGGGCTGATACTGGAGCCTGTATTGTTTAACAGGAATTTCATGAAGCTCAGTGAAGGGAAAAGTCAAGTTAATACAATTTTAACACAGTTTCATTCAATATTTCCCCTACTACTTCTGCAAGTACTTTGTTTCACTCTGTATTACTGAAAATCTTACCAGTTATCTTACCCTACTTTCCAAGATTATTATAATTGTTTAAGCATTTCCTCATTATTCTGTTCATTGACAACCTATTTCACTAAATATTGCCAGAAAATAGAATCTACTTTTTTTTTTCCTTTTTGTGGAAGATAAATGGTAAAACTGTCAAGCAATTCTGTAGGTCTGCTTCATTGTGTGTTGCCTTATAAGTGAGGTCGATTGTTGCAGGAGTTGCAGACATCTTTCTTTTCTAAGCTCCCTTGCTTGCCTCCATTCCTGATACTTGCAGAAGGAATGGTGGAAGGAACTTCAATGAGCATTAGCATTGCTCCTTTCACAAAGTAGAGGTCTAGAAGGAACAGATGCAGTAACTTTAACAGAGTTATCATCATACAAAGACTAATTGTCACTGTCCATTTTGGCTTTTTAAATATTTAAGTTCATTTTCTGACCATGCTTCTTGCAATTAGAGCTAAAATGTATCTGTTCCTGAAGCAGCCAAAGTTTAATAAGGGCTCAGCCAGAAAAGTGGCTTGGAAGAACGTTCTTACTATAAAAAGCAGTGCCTCTTATAGGTAAAAGTGCCTCTTATAGGTGTTTGTAAATGCATATGAGCAGCTGGGAAAGCTATTTAACCACGTAATACCTATGAAAAGCATGTGTCTGATTTTTTTAAACAGGTTGGGTTTTTTCTTTTCAATTTAGAAGCATCATTTTCCTTTGCTTCTTTCCCTACCTGAGCACCCTCAGCCTCCATTGCGTTGGCCTGTGGAGATACTCATAACCTCATCTGAACTCAAGGTAATGAAGGTAACACTGTAGCCCCAAGACAAACCCCGCTACTCAAATCAGACTTCTGCTCCTAACTAGTGCCAGCACAAGGAGACCTGATGTAAATCGTGGGGGAAAGAGAGGGGACAAAAGAATTTCACAGCTCTTTCAACAGTAGCACAATCTCAGGTTGGCTTAATCAAACAAGAAAACACACTCTGGGCAAAATCTTTCGTATTATCAGATGGGGGGGAGGTATCCTTCTGTTCTTGGAGAAGTTTCCAGTTTATAAAGAGCTCTGCCTGTGCTATGCTACGTTTTTAGTTCACTGAATTAGTCAGGAGCTGGCGATGACCTCCCTTGATCTGTGGAAGAGTTCAGGCAAGGTTCGTGCGTTGGAGCCTGGTGTGAGCTGGGAGGATTCGGTGTCACTGAGTGCTGGTACCCAACTGAGCATGAGCTCAGGTTCCACACCCAGCACTGCCTGCAGCTACACTGAAAGATTTCAAAGCAGGTGAATCCCAGTTGTTATTTTTTTATGATCGCCATTCCCTTTTGAATTAGGTTGCTATAAAAGTTAACTGGATTTTTTTTCCAGATCCAAGGACCATATTCAAATAAAAGTATTCTGTCTCAGTGGATTGTTTTCAGTTATATATCCTATATTTTAGATCTTACTTCACAGCTGAGAAGCCAAACCAGAGATGAAAAAGAACGAACTATTTTCCTCTTCTGATTTTGAAGGGAAAAAAAAAAAAAAGAGAGAGAATAAGATCTGCTAATTTTAATAAGCTTTTAAAAATGAGTTTAGATTTTCAAGGTCTTTAATGATGCAGTGGACAAACAAGTACATGGGAGTTTGATACTTATTCAGATTAGTCACTTAATAATATACAAAGCAACTGTTAGATGTTTCAGAAGCTAAATGCCTTTGAAAATCTAGGCTGTGGTGACTCAAAATATTTAATCATTTTAAGTGTCTTTAAAGCAGCTATAATTACTACTCCCTTTTCTAGGAAACGGTTCAATTTAAAATGTGGCATCTTTTTGTGCTTTCTTCCTTGTGTATTGAGCCTAAAGTAATTTCTTTTTTTCTTTCAGTTAATAAAAAGCAGATTGTATATTTTGTTTTGTACATTTTTTTGCTAAATTGCGGTTTCCATTCAAATGTAGCACGCAAGAAACCTTGAGTAACATAACCCTCTTAAAGAAGAAGGTCATTTACCTTTTTGCAACATAAGCAGGCAGCTGTATTAGACCTCATGACCTCATGTCTCTGGGAGACCCAAGACATTTTTTGGTTTAGCAGGTAGGGATGAACTCTGAAGGATAGAAAAGACCCAGTTACAAAGGCTGCCCATATATTTAACTTGGCCTCTCTGAGGACACTTGTGCTTCTGTAGAACAGCAGCAAGTTGGAGAGTGCTGGAGCTCTTCTATTGCCTGTGCCCAGATTGAAATGTTGCTGTTGCAAAACCTTCACCACAGCAAGGGAGAGCCCTGGAGCAAGTGCTCATCAGTTAAAAAGTACTATGTTCAGAGGGGAAAAAAAAGCAGGAAAGAAAGATTCTACCTCTCAAATTGAAATGTCTCCTGGCACAGATTGCTCAAAAAATTGAAACAATACATACTTTCAGATAATGTTCTAATTTAAAAAAAAAAAAGTCTTGCTTCCCAGTACTTAAAAAACATTATAAAAATAGTTTTGCAAGTCAGAACAAGCATTCTTATGTAAAATCAGTGAGGTTTTTTTAATCCAGATTGTTGTCTCATATCTAGCCATCATCTAAACACACTGTTGTGCAAGTTAATGGTGTTACATGGTAAATTCCAGATGCTGTGTCTCACCAGTGCTTGCCTAGGAAGGTTATATGAAAAGTGAATTCAAAACTACATAAAAGAATATATATTCCCTTCAACAACTGTTTAGGATTGAGTTGGTTTACTGACATCAATTCTTGAAAGAATGGAGAAAATAATTTTGAATAATAAAATAGTAACAGGAGAGCACTAAGGCAGAAGTTGTATGCATGTAATGAGAAACAGAAATTTCACTGTAAAATCATATGACCTGATTGTTCCTGACAGTACCTCACAGCACTGTGGTCATTTATGTAAAGTTGCTGTAAAGTAGCCAGTGGCTTGAGTCATGAGGATTTTTGCTGACAGCTATTTATGTTTACTTTGGATATTCAGAAATATTTTCAAAGGGATGAAGGGCATGGTGACAGCCTAGCTATTAAAGATATCACGTGAGCTAAGAAGTGTATGTGCATGTCATGTTTATAACCTACAGTCAGGGAAAGAAAGAATTATTTTTTGGTCTACCACCTGGCATGACTTCTGGGATAATCCTGATTTTTAAAGTGTTAGTTCTTCCCACCTTGAAACAAAAAAAAAATTTAAAATTGTTGGTGTTATCTACCTTAGTCATTAGTTCCCTGGTCTAACTGGAGGTACCACTTATCTGAGCTCCCTGAACCTGAACTTTCTATTAGCACCTCTGAGTAAACTGAGAAAAAAACTCTTACACTGTAATGATCCAGGCTCCAGCTATTCCAGGCACTTCACTCACAGCCGGGGCCTGAGTCCTGGAGGATGTACAGTCTTGTTTGTGGTGGTACATGCCAGGGAAGTACACATCAAGGAAGGAAAATTGATGGCAGTGATGCAAACAAATTGATACTTCATCATTTGAAAAACTGGTAGGTAACCTATGGCCAGCTAAATCTGATGGTGCTCAGGTTCCCTGTTTCAGCCACATAATTCTAAAGCAGCTGTTGCAAGAAATAGCCTTTTTTTGGAATCATTCAGGGTGGACACTGTTTGCATAAGGCCCACCTGAGGAGACTGGAGTTGTTTCCATTACAGGGACACGTGTACCAGCTCAGACCTGAAGCCTAGCTGGTCTGGCCCTCTCTCTGATACCAGGCAGAGCCTGATACCTGATAGGAAGGTGTAAGAGGCAGCAAATGTAGCACAGTCTGATCCCATGTCCATCTCATCTTGATCTATAGTAGATGGAAGCTGGTTGAAATCCTTCACCATTTTTGTTCTCATTTTATGAGAGAAGTAAAAAATAGACTTACCTTCTAAGGTTGATATTTCTAGTGCAGAAAAGGGGTATAAGCAGAAGAATACCTTTCTGCAGAATAATGTAAACACTGAGGTGTGAGTATCAAATAGGTCAGCCAGAAAGGAAGAAGTGTTAATAATTAAAGGCAGAATGAGAGAATGGAAAGGAAAGTTTAAAAAAAGAACAAGAAAGCAAGTAGCCTGTCACTGGACCATCTTATTAAAAGTCAGGGAAAACTTTAGGAACTGCTCTGGCAGAATTAAGAGAAAGAAAATATATCTGTAAATGTATTTGAGATTCAAGAAAACATTTGTGTTAAAAATCACACTCAGGAAGTGCATTGAGATAAGATCTGTCCAACAGATGGATTAGTATTAGAGAACAAATTGGAGCTACTGCACTGAGAATTCCACCTTCTAATTAGATAATCAGTGAAAACATTATACACGTGCAACATGTTACAGGGAGGTGTCTTGTGGAAAATTAATATTTTGAGCATGTTATTCTACAAGGGAGACAAAACCAAAGTGCGTGATACAGTTTGTTTGGGTCAGGGGTGCCTTAGTTTTGGCATCAGCTCACCATTCCAAGGGGGTACACCCCCCCCCTCCTTGTGTGTCTTGCTGTGCTTTCCGTCGCATCTCAGGCACTTCTCTGAAAAGGTGGGAGGTTTTCCCTTCCCAAGCCAGGTTCTATGCCTGGGGAGGAAAGGAAAAAGGGAGATTTCCCCCGCTCCACGGCAGAGCAGGGGGAAAGCTGTGCTTGGAATCTCAAGGTGTATGTGAGCACAAGAATGAGAAGGAGCAAAGCCAGGAACTCTTAGGATCTCAGCTGCAGTAACGTGCAGTAATTGTGAGCCATCCCTGGAGATCCTGTAGGAACAACCAGGTGCCTTCCTACAATGCCATGTAATGGAAAGTGTCCCTGCCCATGGCAGGGGTTTGGAATAGTCAATCTTCAAAGGTCCCATCCAACCCAAACCATTCCATGACTGTGAATATTTAGCAATAGGCATGCTCCAGCCCTTCCACTTCCTGGCTTCCATCTTGCTGCCCTCTCACAGAGTTTCCTGGAGGGTAGAAGACATACAACTGCGTGACAGAAGGGAAGGGGAAAAGGGAGTTTATGACTTATTAGGGCCCTAAACTTTGCAGTATTTGGGGGTTCAGTCTATGCATTGTGTAATGAGAAAATATATGTAATAGCTTGAGAAAAAGAGGGACAGCCACAAAGTCTGGATTGCCTCTGTCCTAGACCTGGTACCAATCCCTTACGAGTAAATTAGCAAATACAAATTACACTTTGAGTGTGTGGGTGTGGTTCAGTTACTCCATCTCCTCTCTGAAACAAACACCCACAATCAGTCACCTTCAGTCGTGATTAGGAAACTTCCTGCTATGAGGAAGTTCTGACACCTCATGCTAGGATGTTTGGAGAGTATAGCATATAAGCTTGTCTCTAAAATACAGGTAAGAGTTTGTTACAAAATCAAGAAGAGAAGTTTATAGGATTTCAGTAATGGAAATCAGCTTGTTTAGGGATGGTTCCTGGAAACTTCAGGTGAAGAGCAGGAAGAAAATACTGCTTAAGTTATTCTTTGTGCCTGCTGGTGCCTGTGGTCTGTGCTTGTGGGACACAGGCTGCATTTTGACATGCACAGCAGTATTTCTTGCATCAGTGTAGCCTGAGTCTTTGCCCCAGTGGTAGTGGTGGAGATTTCCTAATGGTTTTCAGGATGGTATATTTTTAGCATGTGTATAGTAAGTCTGGGCAAACAAAATTTGTTCCTGGCTGGCCGATGCTTCCAGACACTGTGCAGCTAAGGAGAAACTCAGAGGTGAATGACAGAGTTCTAGGAGTATGTGTCAGTTTGACAGCTCCAAAGAAAACTCAAGGGAAGAATGATAGTACTTTGAATCTTGAAGGCATTATTCCACCATTAACCGATTAATCCTCTGCAAAATGCCTAGCTATCATTTGTTATTTATAGATTAGGCATGAAATCCTTACTCCTTATTTAATTACTCTAATGAATTCACTAAACAAGCTGAGGATGAGAGCTGGGTAATGTTTGAATCTATAATGTATCTATGAAAAGATATTGGTTTTTTTTCTATTAAATACCATTCAATAGCTTTCTATTTAAATATCTTGTATAACTGTACCCAAGTTGCCTGATGCCCTTGCTTTGGAAATACAAACATGCTGCTGTCATTTCAACGCTGCTGTCTTCCATTTTGACACAGTTTGTGATGTAAACAAGCATTCCTAATGCATTATTTACCGTTCTCTTGTTTCTGCCTGTTTTGTTTCCCATCACTAGGTGGCAATAGCTGAACAGTCACTTACAAACAGGAGGCAAAACAAAACGGTGCAGCAAAACTAATGAGACATAAACTAAGGATTTCTATTACTTTATTTAGAGGTTATCGTATTGAATGAGATTTCCTTGATGAAATCTTATTTTGTGGAGTGCTTTCTGTCACTCTGTACTTTTAATTTGGATCATAGCAAGATGTTTGTTTTACCTTCTTAATACATGAGACATAACAGTACAAAAAATTCAGTTGATTTTGATACTACAATTTTGATTTTTGATTCAGCAGAGGACATTAGTAATGCTTTGGATCTAATGTATGTGTTATGTCATATCTGCCAGTCTCTGTGAATAGCTCCCATACCTTAGGGTGTCTATAATCATGCTAGCCACCTATATTTAGGCACTGGAATACCACTGAGCTATGACCAGCATCCATCTGAAAGCTAGCACAGTCTTTCAAGAGCAGGGTAGAAAGAGGTTCCCAGAGAAGGGAATGTGAAATCATGAATGCAATGCAGCCTGTCCCAGGACATGACAATATCCTATTTGTTTTCCTCTGTTAGGTGTGTTCTGCACTGGAATCAAATAAATCTGGGAATCACTGTTTGTAGGGTTGCTTTATTTTGCCCAAGAGGACTAAACTTTATCAAAACCATAAAGACGCTAATAAGCAGCCCTTACTTATTCTTAAGGCGAAGAACTCCAGACAGCCAAACTTTTATTCCAGCTGTACCAGTGTGAGTCCAATCTGATTCCATGGGAATCAGAGACACAGATGTAATTCAACATACAGTATTATTTGGCTAAAAAGGGCATCGTATTTGACTCAAAATAGGGAGGAAAAGCTATACGAAGCCATAGAAAATAATAGTAATAATAATCATCATAATAATGCACATTAAAACCTTCAGTCGTTCAGCAGAGCTGCTTTTGGCTTTGGGATGTATCCACATCACTGTTTGGAAGACAAAATTTGAATCTATATTTGCTTTGTTACTGTTGTCATCCCTTAGAGGCTTTCACTTACTCTTCGCATTTAACCTCAGATTCTAATGAGTTAACATTGCAAAATCCACACAGGCCCTTTCATACCAAGCTAAAATGAGCCCTAGAAGATTGTGCAAGACTGTGCTATATTCAAATCTCCATGTGCTTTTTTAAGGATTCCTGCAAGCATTGCTGAAAACATAGAGGACTAAACTGCCTGAATGACTGTAATAAACAGTAGCCACTAAAACTGTAAACAAAATTGATACCTATGCTACTAAATATTAAGAATCTAAAAAATCCAGTTTACAAAAGTAGTTACCCTAAGTATCATGTATACAGTGAGGAGAAACAGGCTTCTTTGAACAAATAATTGTGCTCTTTACTGGAACTCTTTGGAACTATTGTGTCATGCTGAAGGCACTCACCTCCCAGTGTAGGCATCTGAGCTGGATGCCTCAAGATAGATACTGTGAATACCTCCAGCAGCATGTGGTTTTGTTATTCTTGTTCCTTTACTGGATGAAAGCTTTGGAAGTCTATTTTTCAGAGGTTTTGCAGTGACAATAGCTGTTCATGCAGTATTCTGCTCACAAGAACACTTCTGACTATGCTGATGAACAGCATCTCCGAGCTTCTTTTTCCCAAAGTTGGGGCATGGAAATGCCACAGTTCCAGACTCTGTTCAGATTGAGAAGGGTATTAGCCAGGGGAAAGGGTTCCTGGATATTTGTTACCTCTGATCTCAGAAAACAGTGAGAGAACAGAAGGTGTCACAAATATGGAGTGTGAGTTACACACAAACATTTATAGTTTAAACAATGCTTATGGTAACCAGCAGGTAGTTCCTCATGGCAGACACATGAGAAGACTTACATTTTGAATCTATGGTTTTGTACAGTGAAAAAAAAATGTGGCTGTTATTGTCAATTCCCATGTACTAATATCATAAAGAAGGAGCCCACTGTACTTGTAAATATCTAAGTCTGTAATAGCCCTCATCAGGCAAGTTACTTTCACTGGCAGATTTCATATGCTCATGCCTGTCTATCTTTCACAGCCTGGAATATGTAATTAAATTGTAAATATTGCAACGTCAACAAAAATGAAAGTGGAAGCTATGTAACTCCAAAATTTCTTAGTCTTGTGAGCCTACCAAAAATAAATTCAGAACACTAAATTAAGAGTGCTGATTTCTGCCATTTTAGTGTGTTATTCCTGTTTTAGGAGTCTTTCCAAAATATGAATAAAATCGTTATATATGGAAGATGTCTGACTTGCAAATTTAGGCTTGCAAACACTTAAATTTAATTTAGCATTTAAGTTTTTAAAAATATTTTATGACCAACTGAGTAAGATTTTAATTGATTATACTTTTAATTTTAAAGAAGCTGTTAGAACAAAAGTTAAATTCTGAGGCATTTATGGTATGGGTGACACTTCTGAAAGCAGAACCAATAAGGAGGAGTGTCAAACTTGAAGTAAATCTTAACAACTACCATTCTGTATGAACTCATTCATATGATGGCAAAAATGTAGATTCTAAGAGTGGTGGCATTTTTCCTTAATATGCTTAATATATCCATTAAACTTTTCAGTATTTTAGTACAGCATCATACTGTCAGTGGAAAAACACAATAGGTAGACATGTTCTTCAGAAGGAATACTAAAAGTTGAGAGCAGTGAGATTCTGCATTAATGTTGTGATGCAATGCTTAAAAAAGACCTACCATACATGAAATTGGGTTACTTTGGCTCCATATCACTTTTGAGAAAGTCGGTAAAAAGGTGCTGGGGATCTGCCACTCCTAGACAGGCAGATGAACATAGCTATAGCCTTTTTTAGTGTTACTCCACAAAGATGTATAACGAGGCATTAGGTGATACTTTAACATGCCAGACACAAACTCTGCCTATGGTAGTCAAATCCAAGTGTCTTTGGGTACAATAACCCATTTATTTCTTCACCAAATGATCACAAAGTCAAGAAAAGATTGTTAGACTGGTTAGACTTGGTAATTGGTGAAGACCAAGTGGCAGGAACGTTGCTGGATCCTGTTCATACAAGCTGACTC
The DNA here is from genome assembly GCA_024734555.1 of Trochalopteron elliotii. NCBI lineage: Eukaryota > Metazoa > Chordata > Aves > Passeriformes > Leiothrichidae > Trochalopteron > Trochalopteron elliotii. The sequence continues at coordinate 5,186,579 of JANPWX010000134.1, read as the reverse complement.
AAAATAAGGATATATCTGCAGAATTTGAAAATACAAACTGAGAAATAAAAAGGAGCTGGATAGTGACAGTTAAGAAAACTGCCTGTATGGGACGTCTGAAATTTCTTTTACTTGAAAGCACCAAAACCAAACAACCGACAAAGCCTTGAACTTTTCATTCTGCCTGTGAGGGACACATGGGACCCACAGGAGCATCCATGGAGCTAACAGGTCACCCACGTCAGCTGGTATTCTTGTGGCAGCAGCAGTACAAAAGATAAGCTGAGTAAGACTGTGTGAAGGAATAAAAAGCAAATGGTTAAACATCCTTGCTCCTTTACAACTTTGAAACAAGAATATTGATTTTAAACAGTCCAGTTTCCAGTGAGGCTGAGAGATGGAGTAAGAATAAGATTTGACCACTAAGTACATGAATGCTTTTGCCTTTAGTTTTCATTTTGCCTTGTAGAAGAACAGAAGTAGGAGAAATAATACAAACACAACAAAAAATCAATTGTGAGGCGTAAAAAAACCCCTCAAAGATCTTCGAATTCACATTACAAAAACCAGTTAACTTCCCATTCATTCACTCAAGGAAGAGCAGGCATATGACGTTGCTTGGGTAATAATAATATTTTTGTCAATCATGTCAAATGAGAGATTCTGTCCTGTAAATATAAACCACTGATTTGTTGAAGGGAAAATGATCTGTATCAACAGAGAGGCTGCTTGATTCTCAAGACTGAAACAAAATTTGGTGGGAGATTATATTTAAAGGTGTGGATTTAATTCAAAATTGGATAAAATCTAATAGGGATTTAGGAAATGCAGCTACTTGCAAATTAACCTCCTGTTTTTATTTTTGACAAGAGAGTTGCAATAAAATTATTATATCAGTCATCTCCAGAAAAACATGTGATATAGTACCACAGGGGAAATTATTACTTAAATCCTTGAACATAGGAATTAATGCAGTATTTGCAAGGATGAATAAGGACTTCCAAACCTACTTGGCATTGTGTCTGATGAAAAATCAGTTAGTGGGATGGTGGAAAGTCATCAGTCCTAGATCTTGAAACTTCCCCTATGTGGTGTTAAATTGAAGTTTAATTGTAAAAGGCTGGATTGTGCTGGCTAAAACAGGATGGCACAAAGAGGAGGGGTAGGGAAGGAGGTACAAAAGGGGCAGCAGGGTCTCAATATAAATTGGGGATGCAGAGTGACAGCACTGGGATGATAATTGACAGCATAGAGAGGAAGAGCTGATCAGCTCTTGTTGACATGGCTGCTGAGATCAAGCCTGAGACACTGAACATTTCTGGTTGTTGATGTCCATGAAAGGGTGTAAACAGGTTTTGAGTGAAGTTCATTTACGAACTGAAAGAAGGTTTGCAATGTGAGTTTAAACAACAGTCTGTCATTAGTGAAGACACAAAACCTTATCTCTAGATGAGGTATGTTTGCAGAAGACATTTAGCATATTTTCAGTGAGAACCACAGAAGCTTGGTCTCAGTGACCCTTATGTTCCTCAGTTTCCAATACAAACATCAAATATTCCGCATACTGAAACTAAAAGTAATGTGCAAATATAATTGCTGACAAAGTTTTTAGAAGAATCAGCAGCAGACAAGCTCTATTTTGTCTCAGATACCATAATTATGAAATGCTGCAGGAAATTTATTTCACTAAGTGAGAAAAAAAAAGTACTGTTATTCCCAGGAAATAATATCTGGAAGGATGATACCAAGAATATGTGAAGCAAAAAGTATTTTGGAAACTGATTCTTATTTTTCGTCATTATCATTAAAATATGTGTAGTGATGTAGTGTGATTATATGAAATAAAACCTTAGGTATATGGAAATTGTACCTAGCAATTAAGTATTTTGTAGAAAATAGAGAGATATTAACAAGCAGTGAATTGCTTCTGCCTCATTTTTCTTATGTGAATTCAGTTGCTTTTTCAAAACCATTATTCAAAATAAAAATGATATCAAACTCAGTTTTCTGTGGCTCTTTCAGAGGTGAATACAAAGCAGTGAGCTCTCTGGCTTATTTGCTGTTATGAATTCAGCTTGCTGTCTCTCATCTTTGTGAAGGGGGAGGGCGGAAAAAGTGTCAAGAAGAAAATGACAACACGTTTTTCTGTAGCAGTGAAAGAAAAGCAGAAGCAGCCAGTCTGAATGCCATGGGTTCAGTGCTCTGGAAGTGCTTCTCTTGTGCAACTGGGCTGAGGGAGAGCCTTTTTTCCTTCCCAACGTCACTGCAATCAGATATATGGGTGCAGCTCAGCTTTACCGCAGCATGATGCAGTTGTGTATAGTTCAGCGTGCTCTTCTTGGAAACAGGCGGAAGGAGAGCAGCTGACCAGAGCAGGCAGAGGGTGTTCATTAGAGGGTGCTTTTTTTCCCCCTAAAGCCAAGCGGTACGTGTGAGATTCCTGCAGCTGCAGCAGAGACGGTTTCCGTGGGGCTTCAAGTTGATCCTCGGTTGGCGAGAGGAGGTGCATCCGCTCGGGCTGACAGCTTCTGATGGGAAAACAGCTCCAGACGGGCAGGCTGCGCGTTATTGAAAGCACGGCTCAGACACCCTTCGGGGAGACGCTCTAACTGTGCCTATGGAACAAGTGCTGTGGTGCTGCGTATGCCTTAACCGACCAGAAGGAATTTGCCCGCTTGTGGAATGGAATAAATGAAAATACTGAGTACCGAGGGGGCGAGGGAATAAAATACTCTTCAGATAGAATTAAGAACAAGCCCCGAAGGAAGAGCAAAGGACAAAAATCTCATGGTGTGTTTTTGTTGTTGTTGTTGAGCTTTTTTTTTTTTTTTTTAAATGAGCTTACCTACCATGAACGGAAGAAGTGGATCTGCGGAGACTTCATTTCCTCCTCTGACCCCTCGTTTACATCACTGACTGGTGACAGTCACATCTACATACATAGTACCTGCCACTTCAGCTGCTCAGAATTATAGAAGCCTCTTTGTATGCAGCAGACATGGCTAGCCAGCAGGATTCAGGCTTCTTTGAAATCAGTATCAAATATTTACTGAAATCCTGGAGCAATAGTGAGTAGCAGAAGAGTAATCTTTTCATATTATGCATTGCTCGGTAAATAGCAAGGATAACCTAAAGGATAGAACCTTACCTTTCTGTATGTTTGTGTTATATAAACCAAGTAATTTTTTGCTTTTATCAGCTCTAAAAATCAAGATGTCAGCGATTTAAATAGGTTTCATTAACTGCAAAGGCTGTAATGAGATTATGCTAGATTTTGCTTGGTTGAATTCTGAAGTTAGGCTGCTTTCTGGGTCTAACAGTACATTGCAGGGAGTGCATTCCAAACAGCGTTTCCTGCCTATATGTTTGTTTGATTTGTTCAGACTTTATCTAAATATTTTTTTAAATTATGTTTAATCACAAGGGTGTGGCATTGCTCAGAAGTTGTTTTTTTATTAATCATGCACCGAGGACAAAATATAATTATTCTACTTCGGCTCTGAAAGTCATTTTGATGTGATGGGAAGCAAAACATCAATTGCTTATAGCTGCACTTCCCACCCTATATGCTTAATTTCAGAATCTTATGCAATATTTCTAGCCAGAAAGAATCCATCTGTTTATCTGATCCAGGCTGGGTTTTGCAGAATGTAAACAAATAGCATTTTAGTCTGCCTTAGCCTGTGTTTTCAGTACTGTTGTTCCTGATTTCCACTGCTTTTTAAATCAATTACTCTATAGATGTTTTAGCAATATTATGTAATGAAGATGTCTGAATAAAATTTAGTGCTTGCAAATATATTCAGATTAGGTAAGGTGATGAGGTAACACTGGCAGAAATTTGCTTTTTAAGTTAAACTACATAAACAGTGTATTCCTTTTCTGTAGAAGCTTTTATTAACAGTGCTAAATCTCCATATTTAACTGTTTTTAAAAGACAGAACACAATGTCTCTGGAAAAATCCAACTTGGCTACGTGTGAAATAAGGTTCTGATCATACTACTATCTATAATTTAATAATGTCTGCATAAAAGATTAGTATTTAAAAATTATATGGTATAAAAGAATTGCAAGATCTGTTCAATACGAGTACCTTATACCTGCAAAGAAATAAACAAAACACTGTATTAGATGTGTGACATGCAAGACTTGTATTCATTAAATGATATCCATAGAAACTGTATTTTTCCAGGTCATTTGTACCCTCAGTAACACTGTGGTGCTTGTTTGAATCTGTTTTTCCACCACAAGTGTGAAGCCACCAGGGAATAATAGTATTACCTAAACAGCATGGCTTATCTGCCCTCCTACAAAAATATTTAGTGCATATTCATTCAAATAAGGGATCCCACAAGGACTAGGAGAGAATTTTATGATTCAGTTACCTTCTTGGACTAATATTAATCAAATACTGAGAATATAAGTGTGTCTTCTGACAGCACACATTTCATAGCAAGCTAGGCACAGCTTATGACAGAAGAAAAACAAGTCAGTTTATGGTGCAGAAATCAAATCAGTTCTGGCATTAATTTTGTAATAGCCTACTGCAACTTGAAGTAAAACCAGCAATTTAATATAAATTTAATATAAGAATATTAAACCAACTACATTGTATAATTAAATATAAAGTGTTGTTTTTTCTTTTTTTTTTAATCTTGAAGTATATTGGAAGTATTTCAATGTAGGAAAGGTATTTCTAGTCTGAAATTAGAAGTCCTTAAGTTCTAGTTTAGGGAAATCTAAACAGTATAAGAATAACTGATATTTCTGACATTCTTTTAGTGGATAAACACCCCTTCTGCTGTATCTGAGAAACAGTAAGAGGAAATAGAGTGAATGAACCTAACCGCCTTAAACTTGTTGACAATTGGGGGTTTTTTAGCTTTCATACTGGAAGGGTATGTTCATAAATCTGAACATATCCTATCTAGCTGAAAAACAAACTGTTTGATAAGAAGGCAGTAGGGAGTTCAAAAAACCTAGGGCGTTCTTCAGTTCTGCTGTGTGATGGGTGGAGCAGAGGAAAACACTTCCCTTGCTTGAGAAACTACTGGGAAGCCTGCACATGCATGCACAGGAGCATGCTTTTCAAAGAATAGGTGCTGTGTCTGCACACCCAAGACCAGAAGCCATAAATTATGCTGGGACATTTACCTAGCACCAAGAGTTTTACTCAGTTTCATACAGATTTAAAAGGAAAACAACTTTGGTTCCTACAGTGTATATTTTGCTGTAATGTTAACAGTGTGGAGGTGCTGTCCATGTATGTTTCTGCAAACTGACACTTAAAAACATCAGTTTAAACAGCATTTATCCTTCCCAGGCTTTTTAGTCCCACCAAAACCAGGTCTTTCCATTGATATGTGTTTTGGCTTACACAGAACGTTAGCATTTTCTAGCAGATTGCCATCCATGTCTGTTCCCCATAACATGAAATACACTCAGTTATTCTAGTTGGTATGACGTTTCCCCCTGATTTTGCCATCTAAGGAGTTTAACAAACTAATGTTCTCGACATGCCAGGCAGGATTTCAGTTCAGTGTCACACAGCACTGGCTGAGGTGTTCACCTAGCATGCTGCTTGCATTTGCATGTTCATCATCCAGCTAAGGGGGCAGGTAATTTATGGACAGTGGGGTTCACTTTAACTGTTGCAGTCGGGATGATGCAGTCTGATACAGTCTGTGGTGTGTTTTCAGAGAGCCTGCACTCTTCTTCCTGGGGGATAAAAAAGCCAAGTCACAGTCTGGCCTTGCAATCATCCCATCAAACTGAGAGATCTCAAAATACTCCTTTGTGCAGTTCCCAGGACAGACTTTGCTCTGCATGTGTCCGTAAGATACTGTGCACATCATGCTGTCTGGAAAATATTCCTGTATTGTGTTGGAGATGGAATCAGAACTGGGATTCTCTTGTTGGAAAATAAGGATAATCTAAGGGGCTTTTTTACCCATCTCATGTGCATTCTTATATTTTCTTAAATATTCAAGTGTTTTTGATCAGTGTTGCATTAGTCAACAACTGTATTAATCATTTGCATTACTTCTTTTCAAAAGTACTGCTAAAATGGCTATGCCTGCACAAGGTGAGTGGCGCTCACTTGGCCTACTGAGGTCAGTGATCTGACAAGAATAAAATAGGGCTTACCAAAACTAGGACAATTAAGAGTCTTTCCCTCAAATTTGTCGTGGAAATATTGCAAAATGCATTTTTGTAAATAAACATTTGTAATTTATTCAAGGCATAATACATGAATACAAACATAAAGAATTTTAATCCTGATCTTTCCTTAGATTTTTTTTATGTTTTTGAATTAATAAGATAGATTTATTCTGAATTTAATTTCCAAATTACTTTTTCAAATTCATAGTTTTTTAAAAAAATCTGTACAGAAATTTTGAAATCTAGCTACAAGAACCTAGAGTACCACCATTATAAACTGCAGAAAAGTCTATAACAAATTCTGCCTTTTGCAGTTCCTAGATCTGATCAGCAATTAAGTTTATTGGAGGAAAGGATTCTGTAGAAGAATCTAAATGGCACAGGTAGGTGGCTCACTTGTGCTCTGACAAGTCAGCTCCTGTGTGGGCTTGTAGAAGCTGCATTTCTTTGTCTCACAGTTGCTGGAGATAGGTTTTAAGGTTTCTTTCTGTGTGATGAAATGATATTGCGTATTTTGGATAGGGAATATTGTATTTGGCACTTCTCATAGAACAGAGTTATCTGCAGGGCCTGATTTTAAGGATTGCAATGTTTGTTTATCTACCTTTGAATAGCAGGGGGGGTTTCTGCTGACTTGTGTTTAATGCAGACTCAGAATGAGGACTTTCCTAGTATCAGGACTTCTGGTCTCTTTCTCATGGCCATACTTCCTTGCCTTCCTCCACAGTAGCCAACATCCACATCAAAATCCTCATGTCATCATCCTCTTACCCTTCATGCTGTACAGAGCCCGTAGTTCAGTCCTCCTACCACACAGTGTTCTCTTTCCCTGTGCCCCTGTGTGCCCAGTCCCTGTAGCAGTTGTCAAAAGCTACTGCTTGTTTACAAGTGGTGGTAACCTCAGAGACAGCCCAGGCCTGGGACCACACAGACACCCACATCAGCTCACATCCCACAGCACTCCCAGTAGGATCTTTAGCTCCTCCACAGCTTGCTGGTCACGTACTGAGCTGGACACAGGGCTAGCATCCAAACAAGTTCTGTGGTCAGAAGAGCATCAGGTGTCGGAGACTTCCCAGTGGCCAACATGGAGCCTGGAGGGTTGCTAGCTGCCCTGTGGTCAGCCGTGTTCTGTTCTTCTCTTGAAGATATGTTTCTACCATGTCAGGAAAAGAAATTAAGGAAGAATATTTAGTCCTTCATTAAATGAACGTGAAGTGCCTTCTAATATACAAGGCAATAAAACTCAGCCTTTTTACGGAGAATATTCATGAAGTCCTGTGTTGATGAGTCAAACACAGACCTGTTTAAGGTTGAATACACTGAGCACACCATGCTATCAGACTTAGAGATTTGTAGCAAGATACCAATCAAGGAAAGAGGCTCCTTTGTGTTTCCCAGGCCCACTTAGACAAACACATTCACTGAACAAGGAGAACCTATCCCTCCTTCCCCTCTCTTGCTTTGGCATCCGTACTCTTGCAGGCCCAAATAACATGGTTCCAGAAGCTGATGTGCTGCAAAGTCACCTCTCAGGCAGAGGATCAATTCCTGCCTGAAGCAGCTGGGGAAGGGACAGGGCCAGTGGCTGCGGTGAGCAGACCGAGAAACTGGGACCCCTGTGTCCTGCTGGCCCCGAGGTCTCACCCCCATACACCTGCAGAGAGCTGCCCCTTCCACTGCCGCTGCCTTCGGGGAGGCCTGGGCACAAAGGTTTAGCATCTGCTCCTGTCTTGGCATCTGAGCCTGCCTGGGACAAGGGATGCCATTAATTCAAGGTGGTGTGCTGTGTGAAGGGGATCGATTGCTCTGTCCATTGAGCTTGAAGGGAGGTGCTTACTGTATTCTTCAGCTCTAGGTAGTCTGATTGTCAGCAGTAAAGTGTCTTGCTTGATAATGGTGACTGTTATCTCCCAGGAACTTCCTTTGTATTTGATCTGATCCGAAGGGAAAGGTAGTAAACCACAATGTTTAGGCTGTTTATGTTCTGGTGGTACCCATTTTAGAACTTGAATTTTGACATGGTTCTTCTCAGAAGTAAGGGAAAGTGAAAGTTTTATTACTTTGAAAACATGAGAACTTTTTTAAAAAGGTTTTTTTGTTTATTTTTATGTGTGCTACTCTGTTGAGGACATTCCAGAAGCGTTTCTACCATACTGGGAGGGAAAAAAAGGATGAGAAAATCATAAACGGTATATTGCAAGATTCATTTGATTTGTAGAATGAGTTTCCTTGTCACTAAAAAGTTTGAATTACTGCAGTAAAAATCTACAAAAGCCTTGACTGCAATATAATACATATTTTTTGTGGTAAAACTTCAAAACACCAAAATATTAGATGATCTGGAAATTAGGCTTTGTTAATTATTTATATATATTCCATAAAGGTTCTAATTATTTTACCTGTAGTAAAACAAAAATTATTCTCTTATACTATATGTATTCTCTTTGGGTGATTAATTTGTGATATCCTTGATGTTATCAAAATACCAGCAGTTTGGTTTTTTCCAGTATTGCTAGTTATTATTCAAAAGGATCAGGGAGAGAACTAACAATTCTTATGTTCCCTCTATTCATATAACATACCATTGAATAAGTGGTGGTATCTTTTATTTTTGTATGTCTATATAAATATAAAAACTGTAATTATGAAAAATATTATAAATAGGTATAAAGAAAGTGATAAACAGGATACCTTAGGAGTATAAAATGTACAGTAGTGTTTAAAATGTAATACTGGAGAATGTAAGCTATTATATTAATATATTATATTAAATTGCTACTTAACAATCCTTTTGTATTTTCTCCACTTTTGGTACATTCATTGCATTAACAGTTTAACTCTTTTCTGTGTGTTGACTTGGGAGCAGTAGGAAGCATGCTCCATACCTACAGAATTACAGTTGCATGTGCTTGTCCAACTTTGTTTTCTGTGTTCATTCCTGAGTCTCTAAACAATCAGAAACTACAGACACTTGCTATGAGTTGGTAGCCCTAGAGACTGAATTCCTGTGGGTGTTGAAACCATGAATGGCACATATGGCATTGCAGTAGCTGTGACTGGGAGGGACAGTCTCATCCCAGCCTCTTACTCCTGCCCCCATGCTCCTACCCCTTCTCTGCCACCCTGATATTACAGGATATTACAGAGTTAATATCCTGAAAGCTAAACTTTCTAAAATGGTGTAGATGCTGGTGTCAGCTTGAGGAAGGGGATGAATGTACACTACTAGGAGTGAGAGGAAATTTTGTCTGATTCCTGCTATTAGGCTGGTGGGACTGTATGGCAAATCATATTTCCTTTAATAGTGACTCCTGTACCTATGCCTGCTTCTAAATACTGGTAATAGTTCCTTCTCCAGGAAGGAGACAAGTCTAGCTTTTGATCCCTCTCTTTTCCGAGCATCAGCACTGAAGTTGGTGCCATTGTTTCCATGATAAATTTGGAATGCAGAATAATTTCACAGAGATAAGTAGCTGAGTTATTTGTGAGTTGGTAATTTTTCAGTCACTGCAGTTGCTTAAACTGGATTAGAATCAATTGTCCATGGAAAGAAAATCCCTTCTCCTCAAATATTCTTTCTTTTGAATCATCCAATCCTTTGTCTATTGCACTAGCTAAAAGGAATACTAAGCATAATGTTCAAACTTTGCACTAGTTCTATCAGTAAGATATTTTAAGTTCTTGCATGGTTTGTATTTCTAAGAATGCAAACAGAAAAGTGTTCAATAGTAATGACAAAGCAGGACAAAACATCTGCTGACTGGCTCATCATCCTGCTGAGAGCTGGAAACTAGGTACCAGTGGAGGGGGGATTATGATCCACAGTTCACTTAGGTGGCAGGAGTGGAAAGCAAAGGATGCAGGGCAGAGGGAATAAGAGAAATGTAGTAGGAACTGTAGAACAGGATGAAGAGACAGCCTTTTATATATTGCATGCATACCTTGAATGTATGTATGCAAATACGTGCATTCTGGAAAGCATTCGGGAAGAAGTCAAGTGCTACATGTTACAAGTTACAAGGTCACAGCAGTAGCAAGCTGAGTGTTAGCAGCTCACACAGTTGGAGTGCTGGGATGGATGGATGGATGGATGGATGGATGGATGGATGGATGGATGGATGGATGGATGGATGGATGGATGGATGGATGGATGGATGGATGGATGGATGGATGGATGGATACAAGCTCTTGAGGGAGGATCTGCAGGTGGAAGTTGCTGTCTTTGTGAAGGAACTCCTTGAGGATCTGGAGCTCTTCTATGGGATGGATGGGTGGCAGTGTGCTGGAGACTTTGTGGGTCAGGATTAGAGCAGATGACCTTAAGTGTTACAGGGTGATGGTGGGAATATGTTACAGGGCATTGATCAGGGTGAGGAGGTGTAGAAAGTCTTCTTTGAACAACTTGAGGAAGTTCATGAATTGTTGATGTTGGTTCACATGAGAGACTTGAACTTCCTGATGTCTGCTGCAAGTGAGGAATAGTAGGATGCAAGCAGTCAAGATTTCTTGAGGGTATTGGAAATAACTTCTGGAATTACAATGGATAAAATGGGTGAAGTGCAGCTGGGTCTGTTGCCCATTAACATGGAAGATTTGGCTGGAACTCAAAATCCTGAAAGAGTAGGGAAGGGGTCCAGGGCTGTATACAGACCCTGGATTTAAGGAGAGTATATTTCAGTTTTGAGATTACAGAAACTATTAGTGGGGATCTCATGAGGGACAGCTCTAAAAGGCAAACGAACTTAGGAAAGCTGACACATCTTTGAGGTCAGCATCATTCAATAGCAAGAGTGGACTCCCCATGCTTAAGGAAACAAGCAGGAGTATGAGGAGACTGGCTTGGCTTATCAGGCTTGTCTGAGCTCCACTGTGAAAAAGGCAATATATGCGAGGCAGAAGTGTGATTTGGCTGCAAAGAAGGAATTTACAGACGTTGCCTGGGCATGCAGGGACAGTGCTTGGGAATTCAAAGCGCAGCTGGAGGTGGACTTTGCAAAAATATCAAAGTCAAGAAGGAGAGTTACTCTTGCTTCCTTAATGGTAAAAGATTGAACAAGGGCAATGTGGACCCATCGCTGAATGAGGCAGAGAATTTAGTGATAGTGGACTGAAGTACTGAGCGATACTTCTGCCTCTTTCTTCAGCAGGATGGTCTCTCTGGCCTCTCTCTCTCTGGCTCTCCTTGATATGGCACATCTCAAAGGGGGAAACATAGAACTTGTTCAAGTTCAGAAGCCCAGACTCTCTTCTTTGCAGGAACTACTGAGAAGCCTGGCAATTCCTTATTGGAATTATAAATTATTGGAATCATTAAATATTAAATATTGGAAAAATTAAATTATTGGAATCATAAATTCCAATTTATGATCTTCTATATATTGCCTATTATAGTCACATTCAAAACCGAGGAATGGCAGAGATTTTCTTTTCACAGCAGACAGCAGAGCTTGCTAAAACAAGCCACTGAATGAAACACATCTGAGAAACACTGACTTCCTAGTTTGCTCTCAGCCAAGTAGCAGTAGTTTCGCTGAGTTACTGAAGGCCACTTGCTTCCACCTCTGTGTGAAAGAGATTACAAATATAGAGACACTCCCCAAAATACTGATGTTTGTGCATACTATAAGATCACTGGTACAACTGGTATTAGAGGTGCCTGGGAGGTTCATCTTTGTCATGTCTTGGAAGGGAGATTTTGGGGTTCTTTTCAGGACACTGGTTTGAAGAGAAATCCGAGTGTTGTTTTGTAAATACTGTGGGATCACTATAGTGACAGTATCATGTTTCTTTAGTGGAATACATTGCTGATAAAGAGCTTAATTAGGTGAATGGAGCCTTCAGAGAGAAGTTTCACACATTAAAAAAAAATAGGGGAGGCCCTTTTGGGAGACGTGCTATAGAATGTTTATCCTGGATACTTTCTGTTTTTTCAGAAATTTGCAGTCAACACATGTAGTGCTAATGCATACAAGTTGAGAGACTGCTGAGGTTTTTCACCAGTCAGTGTGGGGGTGAGAAATCACAGTTTGTGTGTGGCCAAAATGTGAAGATATTAGATGGATTAGTATCAGACAAGGACTGATCAACAGAATGCATCAGATCTTGATTTTATTTATAATTATGAAGTTGCAGATGGTTTAGTTTTATTTTGAAAAGGTTGACTTTGGAAGACTAATTAATATTCTCTTGAATTCTTAAGTAGTGCATGGCTCAGCACAGAAGTCTGACAAAGATATTGGTTCCAAGGAATTCTCCTATAATTGGGTGGTCATAATGCTAACATTTTTTCCTAATCTCAAGCCATCTCCTCGCTCTCTAACTTTGAAGAGTCTAAACTTGTATGTGAAGTAAATTAAACTTCAAAGGATGTCCATTTATAAATTGGTTTGTTTTGATACTGTTTTCCTTGAACAAGTATTGTTGAACACAATATACAGAATTATCTTTCTTACTGCATTTCTGATTATAATTTATGAATACCTTTAAATGTGTGGATTAATTTGGTTTTTTAGTCAGAAGGTTGCCTGGATAGAGTTCTTGCCAAAGTTCTTCCTTGAGAAGTTTGCAGAGGGGGTTTCTGCATATACTCACAGCAATGCATTGTTGTATGTTTTCAAAATGAGGTTTATTCTTCGCACATTACTTAGATACCAAGTGCTGAAGGTAGTCATTCCCTTGTAACTGGAATTGTTTTAGATAGCTTTCCTGTGGAAACAAAACTTATTCAGTTTGCCTGCCTGCTTTTTTTTGGACATGTTAACCAAATTCCGGACAATTCAGAGAGGAGTAGAATTCTTAAAGATACTTTAAGTTTCTACGAATTTGCAAACTGAGGGTGTTTGACAGTGAAGAGGAAATCTCAGATGTTGAAAAACTGCTGCATGAGCCTCCTGCCTTCCTAGACACAGGGAAATCCTTGTTGTGACAGCCTTCATAAATACCCCAGCTGTGAAACAAGCTTCAGTCACACCTTTGAGAGGATCGCACACAAAATGCATTGTGTTGCCTATTTTAAACTACATTCACAAGATGCAAATTGACATTCATTAATTCAGGTGCAGGGAAACCTCTGCAAATAACTTGGTTGCAATGATCTCCATTATAAGTGTATTCATACAGACTTAAATTCTTCCAGCATTATTACCTGAATATGAAGGATTGCTTTCTTACTATTCCTGGGCAGATCAAAACAGAGAAATTAACTGAGAAACACATATCCTGTGTTAGATCTGGAAATGAAGCCCTGTCCTCTATTTTTGTACTGGAAGAAGCTTTTTTCCTTCACATTCTTGGTAGCCAAGTGACACATTGTAAATCGTGACTCAGCCAGTTAATATATATAATGAGATTTTTAATTGACAGTAAGTAGTAATTTTCATATGGAAATGTCATTGGATTGTTTTAAAATTCCACAGTATTCATATTTGTTACTACTGATGTCTTAAATGAGGAGAAAATTACTTAGCTGTATTTGTCTTTCTATGAAGGCAGATGTTTGAAACAAATAATCTCACGCCACTCTTTATCTGTGTGCCATCTGAACCAAAGCTAGGTGGTTATTTTGATTTTTGATCTGTTGTTCATAGGCAGAAAGATGGGACAGAACAGTATGTATTCTTTACTGGGATGAGTGTGTTTGATCAAGTGCATTTCTGATTCTCTGGGAATCAGAAGTTGAAATGTATCACTTTTTGAAATACAGAAGTCATCAGGGTTTGTAGTAAATTAAGTAAAGTGTGTGTTCTTGGTGAGTCTTTAACAAATATGTCATGGAAGATGAAAATATTTTGAAAGGGAATGTGAAGTTTTAAATGTTGATTATTTTTACTCATTTGTCTGTCATATATTTAAGCAGTAAGGGTTAGGACAGATAGAAGTGAGTGTTACAGGGACCTGCAGACCTCCATAGCAACTGAAATTACTGAAATAACTTGAATTATTGTTTTAATGAACTTTTTAAAGTTGTTAATATAGAGATGTTGGAATATTATTGAAATTAAAAAAAAATAAATTAATGATTTTGTGGATATTTTGGTGATTACTTTTTTAATGTAAATCCCCTCTTTTCCTGAGCTCTGCAGTTTGGGCTAAAGCACTTCTAAACTTAATGTCCCTGAAGGTGAATTTTAGAATTTTCTGCCAAAATGATTCTACCCTCTCTAATAATGAGAAAATGCAAAATAAACCCTGTTGTTCGTTCATGTTAAAAATTCTCTTGTTGGAAATGGGTGAGGGACAGAGACCCTACAGCCAGCTACCTCTGTTCAGTCACTGTACAAAGAAAATGAGGGCAGAGGGGAGTGAATCTGCAATAAAAGCACAGCAAAGAGCCTGTGGGAATGAAAGGAGAAGAGGCAGGGGAATCATTATGGGGAAGGAATCAGAAGTAAAGGAGCTGATACTTCCCAGACAGTGGGATTGGAAACTGAGAGTGCCTGGTATGAGTTGGAGCCACAGGGACCCTGCAGAGGGCTGGGTGAAGGAACTGGGATGGGATGGGATAGGATGGGATGGGATGGGGTGGGATGGGATGGGATGGGATGGAATGAGGAGTGGGATGGGGTTAGAAGGGCTGGAAGGGTGAGATGAGCAATGTTTAGATGGGTGAACAGTGCATGGGAGTCTGGAACGGGAATAGGGAGCCTCAAGTGGGGAAGACACAGCCATGAGGAGACACCGGATTGCGGAGATGGAGTAAGAAGAGAGCAGCTGGGGAGATGGGGGAGGTGAGAGACAGAGAAATCCCCTCCCAAGAGCAGAATGCAGTGCAGGAGGCCTGATTTCCAACCTATGTCATTGCTTTATAGCAATGTGTTCCAGCACAGGTTATGCCTTCCTTTGCCTCAGTGCTTGGGTGGACATAAAGTGTTAAATATTGTCAGGTGAGGAGAACAGCAAGTGCCTTGTGCATGCTGTTAAGATAACTGGGTCAACAGTTGGTTCATTTGGCATCAAATTAATCATACATCCTCTATATTACCTCACTTCTGAAAGCCTGGGTCCAATGAGGTAATGCAGCAGTGGAAAGCACACAGATGAACAAAGAAATGTCCTCTCAGTTTATTATTCTATTTATTATTACTTGTAATGCGGTAGCAGATAACTTCCTAATGGACTTCTCCTCCAGTACAGGAGGTAATGTCTAAGCTAATAATAAAAACTAGTCTGTAGTAGCATCTCCCAGGGGAGGATGTCAGACAGACCCAGGCACTTTTGACAGTTCTCAGCCAAATGAAGAAAGAAAGCATGTATTTGGGCATTAGGCAATATTTGAGTGTCACTCAGCATACATTCAAGCATAATAGTTTTATGAGCAATGTGTTAAAAACTGGCATGAGGCACTGTAAATATTAAAAATATCCTTGTGGATGGTTTGTTATCACATTTGATTGAGCTAAGCAGTTGTGTACTGCAGGGATGGACTCTTGGCTTTACTTTATCTTCTCATCAGGGATTTGAAAGAAGGTAAACAGCATGTTGTGACATTTAAGTATACAAATACACATTGAAGTATATAAATATTAGTAATGAAAAAGGAGGAAAAAATAATCAAGTGAAATAAGGGATTATTTGGAGTAAAAATCTGGAAACTTACCATGTGAATCTGTAAATGTCTTTCAAGATAGACTTTATTTTTAAAGCATGAAAAAATAAGACTGGCTACATCCTTAAACTGCAGTGTAAGGTCCAGCTCTTCACTGGAAGGGGAGAAACAGGATTTCTCACTGCAGCTGCAGTGACAGAAGGTCCATGTATTAGCATAGCAGCTCCTGGGCCAATTCCAAGTCTGTTTTGCCCAAAGTGGGAATTCCAGGTGACTGACTGCTACAATGGAGCTCTGAGAATGGTGTTTACAAGTAAGGGTTTTTCATTTATTTGAGGACAAGCAGTAGTCCTGCAAGGAGTAAAAGGAAGCACCGTACTGCTGGCAAGTTAGATATTTATTTCAATTTATCATGTGCTTTCATATTAATAGATGCTTAGAAAGACTATCTGGCTAATATTAATACCATTGTTTCCAGATCGCCATTAAGTCTGTTACTAATTTCTGCAGTAATTATCTTGTTACATAAAGGAATCTATCCCTGCAAGGTAATGAGATAGTTTTTTTCAAACTTGCTACTACTGATTTTAATCAAGGAGTTTTCTCCATTAAGTACAAAGAGGTGTATAATACCTCTTTTTTTCAGAACCTCTTGCACAGCTAGCATACTTACTTACCAAATTTCAACCTAATTGGTAAACTTCCCTAAAGCCTGACTGAGATGTCATGCATTTTAAAAATTCCATTTGTATTATGATAATATCCTTGGGGCTTGACTTTTTGTTATTAAAAAATTCTCAGTTTTATAATATTAAATACAAAACAGACATTTCAAGTTGGTATTGTTTACAGTTATTGGGTTGGATATGTTCACCTGCTTTATAAGGAGCAGAGTTCGAAACATTTGGCTAGAAGGTTCAAATCTGTACATTACTGTTATGTGTATGTGTGTGTAAATATACATGACAAATTATGTCTTTCTAATAAATACAGAAAATGCTCTTCAGTCATTAAAGTTCCTAAACACAGGTGACCAGTGAACATTAAACGTCATCAAAGACAAGTGATCAGTGTGATCAATGGCAATCTTTTTCAGTCTCTTTTTTCTGTTTTGAATCATGCAATCATAGGCATTTTTGATTCAAATGGTAGCTATGATTTTCCATAAATTATAGAAGAACTGGCATGGTATCCTGAAAATCTAATAAGTATCTGCATGGATAATTTAAGTGAGATATACTGAATAGCATTTTCAGAAAACTGAATATTGTCCTAAGGGTTTTCATGGAAAACTAGAGAGTATTTAACTGTTTACATCAGTGGAATTGGAACTAGACTGATTTCATTAAAAATAAAAAAAACAAACCAACAACAACAACAAACCACAAACTATATTTTAAAATTACTGTATTAGTTATAGTTATTCCAGATGAAGGTTTTTTAAAGGTTGGACATGGGATTTCAAAACCTTGAAGTTTAATTAAGCATTTAACTCCAAACTATCACATTCTGGGTGAGTTTCTTAGCCATTAAGCTGTTACATTAAAACCAATTTCAGCCAAACTGAAAAGGAGAGGAGCTGCTTCTCTGTTGTGCTTTAAACATTTGAAGTGGCCTGACAATGTGAGGTTGCTGTGTGGATATATCTAAGGCAACGTTGGCTGTTGTGGATCCTGTTCTGAGATGTTGCTTTACCCAGTAAATTTACCAGCAAATTTTACCCAGATTTACCCAAGTGATTTATGATTTGGGTCATTTTTTATGGTTTCTGTTGCACAGGCTGATTTTAAGCATTCAACTTCCCAATTGGTGAGCTCTGAGCAAAAGTGTCCTGGAAATGCCACATCCCCACAAAAGCAATGATTGGCTGCCAGTGGGGAAAATTTCTTTGCATATACAGAAAGAAGTGTCAATACTGGTGTTTAAATTCTTAATATGTTAACAGCCTTATGTACCATTGCAGGTGTCTGAGGTTCATGCTTTGTATTGTTTTGTACATGCTTTCTTTCTGACAAAGGCGTTCATTATCATTGGGTTGCCATGGAGTACTGATCACATGGATCTGGGAATAATAACCCATTATGCTAATATAGCTTGTCATTGTTTTTGATGTGATGTCCCATAACAACATCTGATGTTTGTAACTAATGGAATTTATGGTAAGATCACAGGTCATGGAACAGTGTTGGCAAAATTGCCTACACTCTTCACTTGAATTCTCTGATTACATATCTTTCAAAACCATTTCTTAATTTTTACATCGTTTTTCTTATGGTTTTAATGTGTTTGTGCAGTGAGAATTGGAGGTTTCTAACAGAACAATTCTGGCCTATTTGCTTAATGCTAGAAATGTATGTTTTTCTTCTGAGCTCTCTTGCTCCTTTAGGAGCCACAGCTGTGATAGACTGATCATACAATTTATATTTGTACCTGGATGTACAAAGAGAAATCAAGTACTGATAGAAATTCAGACTTCTGCTTCTTGATATTATCATGATTAGAGAAAGAAGAATCCCTCTTACAACATCTGTATCCTAGCTTTACCAATGAAAGATTGTTCTCAGAACTGTTTTCTACTAATATATTCAACAAGTCATAAATTATACAACCAGAAAAAACATTGTGTCATCCAATCTGTGCTCTGCACAGAACAGGCTTTATGGCTTCTCTGAATTAATTTCTGTTGGAGACAAAGCACATCTTAAAAAAATCTTAATTTAAAATTCCCAGTAATGGAAGAATCAGCACCAGACTTAATAGCATTCTGGCAGTTAATTTTGCTCTCTTTGTGTTTAACTTCTTTAATGCATTTGTCTAGCCTAAAATTCCAGACACGGGATGTTACTGAAAAAAAAGCTGTCTCCTAGCAAATTTCTGTTCCTGATATTCATGCTTTATGGGCATGGAAATCATCTCACCTAACTTTCAGGCATCCTTAGTGTTTGTATTTTACAGCTTACACAATCAAGCCTGGTTTTCCTGATAAGCAGTGAAGAGGTACAGTTCAG
Source organism: Trochalopteron elliotii (assembly GCA_024734555.1). Taxonomy (NCBI): domain Eukaryota; kingdom Metazoa; phylum Chordata; class Aves; order Passeriformes; family Leiothrichidae; genus Trochalopteron; species Trochalopteron elliotii. Next base: position 5,167,882 of record JANPWX010000134.1, on the reverse strand, counting down.
ATGAGCTGCTTTAGAGATGTTTATTGTAATGAATCATACTTTGGATGTGCCTGAGTGCCTGTGCTGTCTAAAAAAGGCATTTGGGGATAAGAGGTTCCATGAAACATGTTTTGCAAATAGGTGCCATTGTAGAAGCATTAAGTGCAAATTTCTGCTGTTAGAGGATATGATGGTGCATCTTTCTCATGGTCAAACTAAACTAAACTTCAAGGCAACTTTTGCAGTCATGAGTTATTTTTTGCCTTTCTTGAATGTTCTCTAGTTCACCAGTGTCTTTTCTCAAGCTGCAGACACCAGAACAGGACTGAGCATCCAGCAGTGGTTGCAGAGCCATTGACAATGAAGCAGTAGGGCTTTCCTGCTTTTGCTTTTTTTTCATACTGCTTGAAAAGGCTCTCCATAGCTCTTCAGGTCACAAGAATAGCAAGCCTGTTTCCAACACATTAGTCATCCTGGTCTCAGGCCTTTTTTCATCATCAGTGTTTCCCAGGAAGAGAAAGCTGCCTTCTGTCTGTGTGGCCTTGTTTCTGGCTGTGCAGTCCTCCATAGGTTGGAATTAATATCTCATGTATTATTTGCTTGCATTTAAGCTTCAAATGGTATTCAAACTGAGTAGAAGGACTGTTGGGGTTTTTTTTGCTATTTTTTCTGTCTGTCACCCGTAATTTGTGTTTTGCCTGTAAACTTTATAGAAAAGTTTTTCTTCTATGTCATTAACAGTAATGATAAATAGTACAGAAACAACAATTGGTCTCTTTATCTCCACTTGGAGTACATTCATTGCAGTATGATTCTTCCTTAATTCATGGATGTTACCTATCTTTTAATTTGTATTGGTTGTGAACGTCGATTTTACAGCTTGGTAAAATACCAATCCAATTGCCAAGCAAAAATGTGAGAATACACTTTCAGCCTTGCTAACCAAATTTATAATCTCATAAAATTATATGGTTAATTTAATAAAATTTACTTTCCATAAACCTATGATTATGGCATTGTATTATCATACTTTGGTTCTTTATTAATCAAATGCAGCCACTCCAGGATGAGTATCAAGACAACTGTGCTGTGTTTGCCTGGATTGCCCTTGCTGACACTTGAGAAAATCTGAGACAGCATTAGTTTTGTCCCAGCCCTCAGGAATGCTGAATTTCCCTTTGAATATACTATAAAAAGCATGTTTTTATTATTTTCAGATTTGATTAGGCTTTTTGGTTTTTCTAATGAATTACTCTATTTTTGCAGGGTTTAAGCTGTTTATTTGAAAAATCCAGTGTCAACCCTAGGATTCTTTATTTTCCTAATTAAATTACACAGAGTTCATCTCCATAGGTGCCTGGTCCTCTCCAAATTTACTAACATATTTCTGGCATTCCAAAACATTTAGACATTTCAATGCATGGAAGGAGTTTTCTGTCATGGCCCACTGACCAGCTTGGGAGCAATGCCCTGTCCATGTTGTATTAGGTATTTGCAACTGACTGGTCAGGCAGAAGGTCTCTTGGACAGCAGCTAAATTCCATGCATTCCACTCATCTGTTCAAGTGAAAGTTTCTCAGTTGGCAGCTGCACTCAAGCCAAATTTTCAGAAACCTTCACTGAGCTCACGTGGATGGTAAAATACATTATCTTGTATTTCAGTCACCACAAAACGTATTTATATCCTGGAGCCACAGTCTACCAAAGCAGCAAATATTTGCGTTTGCATTTGTGTTTAGGTTTGTGGCTAAGAAGCAAATGATCCCACTTTCAAAGAATGGTTAATGTAATGTAATAAAGGGTTATTAGATACAATAGCGTCATAATGGTCTGTGGCTAATAAAAGATGGCTGTAAGCAAAGAGGCCTGATAGAATTGAATATGGAAGATAGACAATGTTATGAGTGTGCTGCTGCTGTCAGTATTAAGTCGTGGCAGTAGTGATTCAGTCAGACATAGAGTAAGGGATTGATAATAAATATTAATCCAGGTTTTGGCTGCAAATGTTTTTCTTTGTACAGATGTTACTTTGTGTGCTCCACTTGTAAAGGGAAACATTAGTTGATGTCTCTCTCGTGTTAGTCTTTATTCAGAGAAATCCCTCCTGTGGTGTAATCACAGAAAGCTTCACATAATTTTGTGAAAGTCTTCTTGGTTTGTGATGGTTTAACTTGCCAGTCCACAGATCCAGCCTGTGGCTTGGTTTACTGCTGGTATTGTGCCATTTTCCATCCACATGAGCAAGGGTAAGAATTTGAGCCAGCGTCAGCTAAAATGCACCACAGTGCAGTTTAAGCCATACAGGGTACTCTTGAAGAGTCTACAGATTTAAGAGTGAGAGTCATCACTAATAACTTTGGGTGTCTTTGTTGTCAGTTCTCTTTCAGTAATCACTGAATGAGTAATAAGCACCTCTATAAAGTGATTTATTCTGTCTTGAGATGAGAATCTAAGAAGGGTTTGATGGATCACCTAGAAACGTCCGTCTCAATTTACCCAGAGCCTGGATGGCTAGATTAAATTTGATATTTGGTTGGTAGGTGGCTAAATTTGTAACTTTCCTTAAAAGGCACCCATATACTAGATCAAGTGCACCAGAATATGCAAGAAGGCAAGTACAGTTTTAAAGATTTTCCTTAATAGTAGTATGCTTTGAAACATAGCTAGACATGACATCTTTATTATGGCATGAAATAAACAAACCTGTAGCAAACCAACTGTTAGACATTGAAAGGTGTTATGTCCTGAGAACTAGAAGCTATTTCGTTCTATACATTGGTAATGAAGTACTGCTTCTTTGTGCAAGTGCATCACAACATGCTCAGGTTTTCATACACATGTGTACATTGCACAGAAGACACGTCATCCACAAGTGATACACTGTTTCCACTCCAGTGGAAGACAGCAGCTTTTAACAGCATGATCCAACATGTCAGTAGTTTGGAGGAGCAAGTGTGAACAAACAGACAACAAAAATTCAGAGACGGTTCCAGTTCTAACATCTGAGGTAGCTATTGAAATTGGAATAGGACTGAGATGCAAGCATTTAATCTCTCTGTCTGGTAAAAAATAAATGGTTTAAATATATTTTTGAAATTCTATCTTATCCAGATTTACAGTTGTATTACTGAACATTTAAGTGGAAAAGGAAAAGTATGTTGTCCCAAAGAGAAAATGTATAGCTGTCATGATTTAAAACCAGCTGGCAACGAAGCACCACAAGGCCATTTGCTCACTCCTGTGTGCAGGCAGGTGTTCAGCCACCCCCAGGAAAGCTGGCTCTCCATTACAGTTTAGAGTATCTTGGGAAGACAGACACTGCAACTCTGAATGACCCCTCTTCCTCCTTCTTCCCCCAGCTTTATATGCTGAGCATGACCCCACACGGTCTGGGATATTCCTTTGGTCAGCTGGAGTCAGCTGTCCCTGCTGTGTCGCCTCCCAGCTCCATGTTCGCCCCCAGCCCACTCACTGGTAGGATGAGAGGCAGTGATAGCTGTGGCTCTGTGTAAGCCCTGCTCAGCAGTGACTGAAAAATCCCTGGGTTTGCGCTGTTTCCAGCACAAATCCATAACACAGCCACACACCAATTATTATGGAGAAAATTAACTCTACCTTGACCAAAGTCAGCACATTAGGGAAGGAAGATATAGATCATATCCTCCCTGCTTGCTACTCAGTCCCTCTTCTGGAAGTAACTATTCCTTCTCTTTTGGACTCTTTTAGCCTTGTACTTCCTCGGCCCTTTGCCAAGTTCCCTAAAAATAATTCTTTTGCTAACACCCATCAACCACAAAATTACAGGAATATTTTCATCTCCCTGTCTCTGAAAAGGAAAGCAAATGCAACAAAAATGTCAGTCTGAAAATCCTATAGGAAGCTATTTTCTGATCCAACAAAACCAAAGTGAAGCTTAGCCTTTTTGCCTTAGTACCTGAAAAAAGCTTTTTACCTTAGTACCTGTAAAAGAAGAGTATGAATGTCTTTATTCAAAATCAAATTATTTTTAAGCTCTATTTGAGCCCAAAGAAATCCTGGTGTAGTTTCAGAAATAAACCTTGTCTCTGTTTTAATTTTTTTAGCAAAACCCCCAACAATTACTTCTCTGAAAATATCTTTTCATCCTTCTTTGGGTTTTTTTCTTTTGGAATAACTGGAAAAGGTAAAAAACAAGCTTGTGAAGTAAAAAAGATACCAAGATTTTGAAATCTTCTGAAAGTATATTGTTAAGCTCAAGTCAGCCTTCAAAGAGGCAGTGTGTCATTACCATGTAAAACACAGAAACTGAGAAATATTTTTGTTTGATTTGGATCCCATCAGAAGCAACAAAGATAGTTCCTTTAGTGAGAAGTCACCCCTAAATAAAACACTCAAATGTGAAAATTGTTGTAGATTTTCCACAAGATTTTCCATGTCATTCAGTATTTCCAGTCTTTAATCTCGTAATAAACCAAGCAATTTCTAGAATTGGTCCAGTTAAAAATCATTATGTTACATGCATATATTCCCACGTATCTTCAGCACAGTGGTATATGTAGACAAGAAAATCATGATTTAGAGAAAAAGAAGCATAAAAATAGCTGGTGAGCAAAGAGAATGGGCGGGAAGGAGAATTGCTTTCCTGCCTCACTCACATGTCTTGCAAGGATCTGAGATAAGAACCTAGGGAACACTGTCAAGCTGCTCAACCCCTGACCTGCCAGTTAGGAGAAAGAGAGAGGGAAAGTCTATATCTTACAGGATGCTTAGCCAAGTCAGTGAAAAGGCCTTTAAAAAGTCGATGGACACATATGACAGGATTTCCTGTTTGTTTATTTGTTTTGGCAGTCATCATTCTTGAATCCTCTGTGTGTGCAAGAGGAGAAAATGTGTTCCACTCACTGCTTTCCTCTACAGGCTCTCACATCAATTACCCCTTTCTTGCCGAGAATTGCAGTACTCCTCTGAGGATTACCAAGCTTAATACTTACCTGCCCTCAGCTGGGATGTGAGGGCCAGAAAGTTGCTAGTGGCTAATGAAACCAAACCAACAGTTTTATTCTTCCCAAGGTTCTAAGTTAAACTAGAACCTTTGGCCTCAAAGCTAACAGGCACTTCACCACATCAATTTCAAATAAGACCTGTCTGTATGTTACAGTCATGTAAGGGCTGTTCCAGTGTTTCCCTGAGTTTGGGCAAAGATTATCTGTATTCAACTGATTATTTCCTGGTGGCATCCATCAGAGAAGATGGCTGCTTCATAAGCATTTCTGAGTGGCATGAAGCTATGAACTCTTTGTAGATGTGCAGAGAAGAGCATTCTTCGTAAGTGCTATTTTAGCATCCATAAGGCCTGCTGTGTGACCATTTATTTCCAGGTTGTATTTATTTCCAGGTTGCATTTGGTTTCTATCCTGAAGAGGATTGGATCTGGTTGTTAAAAAATTACCACATATGGGACATGTTTTTAGGCTCCTTTCTGCAAATTGTTGTCCACCCTTGGATTAAGGGGAGGGCTGAATGAGTTTGCTACAAGGAATTAGCCTTATATCCCAAAATGTTCAGTCTCACTGAGAATACCACATGGTCTGTTTTACGCTTTTTTTTAATGAGATACTGAAAATAAATTCAAGAATGGCAAGCATGTGTGCACACACACACACACACACAACGTTCAAGTCTCCTTTTCCTTGAGTAGAGTAGTTGGGTTGGCCAAAGCTTACACTTTATTGGCAATTCCACCACTTCTTAGTGGATGTACTAATTGATTTGTCTCCTGTTTTCTGTCTTTGCTCTTCCTTGAGTTCACATGACATTTGTAATTCTCCTATTATGGTAAAAGGAATAGGAAGTTTGGACAAGAATTGTCTAACCAAGTCTATGGGATTTGGAACTGTCTTTTTTAGCTCCATAAGTACTGTGAAAAGAGTGGAATAAGTATGTCTAAACCTGGCAACAGCATTTTTTCACTAAGTACTCAGACGGAAATAATTTTAAATATTGGTCTTATCTTGGGTAAATCAGTAACCAAATCCTGGAGTGCCTTCATCCTGGAGGATATCTTCTTCCTTTCTCTTCCCCATGCCAGTTTACACAAATGACTCTCCTGAGACATGTCTCTTTAAAGAAATGAAGGAATCTGAAATGTATAAATTAGCCTTTTCTCCCTCATGGTTTTGCCATAATCAAGTATTTGAGGATATCCATTTTGGAGAGCTGAGGTCATCTTAACACTTTCTTGGATATCCTCCCGAAGGATATCTATTCCCTTTAGACTTGTTTTCCAAATGAGCTGTTTTGCTCCAGAATCTTGAACTTCTATTGTACTTTTCCCCACTGACCCTACAGTCTCTTCTCTATTTTATATTCGAGACTAGATAGTATTTCCTCTGGCATAAGGATTTCCAGACTTTTGTTTTACATATTTTTTTGTTTGGGTTTTATCTTTGTTGCATTGCAGACCATCTATCTAATTGGTCAACCTAAGAAACTCTTCCTGAAGAATCCTGTATTTGGGTTAAACAGGCTTTGGAAAGTCAGGATGAGTTGGGATAATATTATGTCATGTTGTTGTGTCAAGAAAGCCACACAGAATGACTGATTGTCTTCTCCAATAGTTGCCTGAGCAGTTTTAGACAGTCTTCAGAGTCTGGAGTTTTAGAATACATGTTTACTGGGATTTCACAAAATCACAGAATCACAGAATGAACTAGGTTGGAAAATACCTTTAAGATCGTCTAGTCCAACCTATGACCTAACGCCTCCTCATCAACTAAACCATGGCACTGAGTGCCACGTCCAGTCTTTTTTTAAACACCTCCAGGGACGGTGACTCCACCACCTCCCTGGACTGATGATTCCATTGCCGGGTCACTCTTTCAGTGGAGAATTTCTTTCTAACATCCAACCTATATTTCCCTTGGCACAGTTTAAGACTGTGTCCTCTCATTCGGTCAGTTGTTGTCTGGGAAAATAGACACACCCCCCACCTGGCTACAGCCACCTCTCAGGAAGCTGTACAGAGTGATAAGGTCACCTCTGAGTCTTTTTTTCCAGGCTAAACAACCCAGTCCAGCTCCCTCAGTCGTTCCTCACAGGGAACGGCTTGTGTTCCAAGCCCCTCACCAGCCTCATTGCCTCCTCTGGACACGCTCAAGAATCTTAACATCCTTCCTAAACCGAGGGGCCCAGAACTGGACACATGAAAATTAATTATGAAAATAATACTTACATTAAAATAGCGCTATTAGTGCATCTTACTGATATGCTGGAATAACATTTTCCTTGGGAATCTTACAATTTATTTCACCAAGATAAAAATGGATCTGCTAGATCTTTAGTTTGTTTCTTTCAGCAAAAGTTTCCTTTTTTTTATTTTCTGTTGATCAAGCTTGAATTAATTGGGAATGTTCTCCTTCAAAAGGTGAAACAGCAACCCTTTGTGGCACAATGACTATATTCTTGTAAATCAAATTCTCATGCTTTATTTAATAATGTGTTTTCTTTTTTATATTATAATTGCTGATTTAAAACAAAGCAAATTTTCTCAAGAGTTACTGCAGCAGATGTACAGTTGTTCTTAAGGGTATGTGGTTTCTCACTGATTCTTGGCATGGGAAAAGAAGAGACACAGCGTTGGCTTTATCAAAAGGAATTTAGACTGTATGTACTTTTGGCCAAAAGACTTAAGTTACAAAACAAAACCCATCCTGTGTTGTCACTGTGCTTCACATTTCTATACTAATTGCTTTCAGCTTGGATTGTATGATAATACATGTGTTTGATATGTGTGGTTTGTTTTTGTCGAACTGCATTATCCTGTCTCATGTTCTTGGAGTGCCTGAAGTAGTTTCACTAATCTGTCAGCATAGTATGTACTTGTGGATAAATATAGACATGCAGCCACTCTGTGAGTGGTCATCATCATATGCTGAAGCTAAAAATTACCCCTTTGGTTATGGAAAGGCTGAGCTGATCCGCAGGCCTGCTCTAGCTCACACATTGCAGGTCTTCAGCATTTGTCTAATGAGAAACAATACCAAGAAACTGAAGGAAATGTCTTCCTTACAAGAAGTGAGGAAGTGTGAAACAGGATTATGAAACAACTAATTTATTTTTCAATTTTAGTTAGAAAAGTATTCTAACTTTTCTAACTGAAGGAGTGGAACATTTCAGGAATTCACAGGCTCATGGATATTACAGTAGCATGTTGGAGAAAATCCAGCGTGATCGGCTTTATAAAGGGGCTCGGTAGGTATGAAAATACTGCAAATAGATGTTTGCGTTTGTCTTACTCATTTGTTCATTTTTGCTAAAATGTAAATTTGACACAGTTTACTAAAAAAATTCAACCTCTGCTTTTCTGCTCAAAGATACTGAAAAATCAGTGGCTGTATGGCTGAAGTTATATCCAGTGTAGCACAGACTCTTGGCTTGTGCATCATGATCATTCAGTTGTTTTGATTCCTCTTACAGCTCTAAGAAAAATACCTGTAGTGCAGATCATAGCAGGGACTATAATAATTAAATGATAATTTAGTTTGGTACTCATCCCCAGTATCAGCTTTTGACTGTGTGTTGCACTAAAACTACTGTGCTTTTTTATAGCTGTTTTTCTGATCAGAGAACTGATCAATACATGGAAAAATCTAGCAGTGATTTTATGTCGAGGCTTTTCTGTGGCAATAGTTTATGGTTGTGATGACAGTCGTGTGATATTTCACTGGTACTTCCATATTTATTCCTTATTCCTTGTTTTTATTTTTTTTTAAATACATAAAATGAGGAAAATAATATAGTTATAGCCTGTGCTAAATGAAAATACTCTGTAGGATAAGAGTATAATTTGAAATACAGCTTGTTGCACATTTAGTAGAAAAATAAGGGAAACAAGAAAAGGTGCTTCAGACAGAATTACACCCCTAAATGGTAAAACTTTGTTACAGATTTTCATAGGATAGGAGCTTTGAATATGTATACAACTTTATAAACTTGATCTGTAGATTCTCTGCTATTGCAGAGTCCTTGGGCATCGTGGTCTCCTCCATGTGCATCACCATTCGTTCTCCTGGGGGATGAGCTACTTTTCTCTAGGTAAAGGGTTTAGCTTAATACAGAACTTGTGTGGTGACCAATACCCTACAATATGTAGACATTCAAACTAAATGTTTCTGTGATCTGTTCTGGTACTTCTCTTTGTATTATTTTATTATGTTGAAATCGGACAGTAAAAACTAAATTTGTTAAGGAAATCAGTATCTCAATTTGAGTGTATCTCCTTCCTTCCACCCACCTCCCTCCATATATCTTCTGCATGAACCCACACAAACTATACATAGTGATTTCTCATGTTAAAATTATGCATTTCATTTAATGGGGCAGTGTTTCACTGATGTAGATGGCAAAACTGAACATGTCTTTTTTATTGCTGCTTCTAAGGCTCACATTATAATGTGCCAACATAAAGGGACCAACCAGGGATGACTTTAATGCAGCTACTTGTTAAATTTTGGGTCCTTGATTTCCAATTTTATGTGTCAGAGGCAACTATTTTTTTAGTGAGTTTTATAGGGCTCTCGGTCTAGGTATAAAAGCTCATACATTATCAGTATAGACATCAGTGATAGTCTTGTCACTGGGCCAGAATTTTGCAATGCAAATATCAAGCATATGTAAATGCTGGAGATAATGAAGCTGAAAAGATGCCTTAGAAAGCCAAACCTATATATAATAGTTCATGACCAACTTAGGATCAACTCCAGACCCTCAGAATGCTGGCGGTGTTAGCTTTCACACTAAAGATTCTTAAATGGAGTTAACGGTTACAAAATGGTCTTTTAAAAAATTGAACTAGATCAATGTCATATGTCAGTCATTTCTCTAGCTGCTGTAATTGCTGTAGTAATGATAGATATTAACCCCCAGGATGTGCTTTTTCTGTATTTGGGGAAAGGCTGTAAAGTTCTTTCTTTCTGAAAAGAGCTAGAATAAAAATTTTTGGTGCACTGGCAAATCTCAGATAATTGCATTCCTCTATTACAGTGTGCAAATAAGTGATTTTTCAGTTAGATATCTGGAAAAAAAAATTAAATCCGCCTATGTCACAGACCTAACAGAACCATTGCTAAAAAGCTTCCTGCTAGCATTGACAATGTGGATTTAAATTCCAGACTCAGAATCCTGTCTGAATGCTGCGATGATTGAAGATGAGGGTGGCAGCTCCCAGATAGCATGGCTAAGGTTTTTTAAACTCAATTTCTCCAGGATGTGAAGTGTACCTGTTCTCACACACCGCCTGTGTCCTGCCTGCCTCCCTTGAATCCCCCCGATGTTTTGACCTTAGCAGCCAGGTTTAAAGCAGAATGGCTGAGGAACAGAAGGCAAGTTTTTGTTCGATTAGATTGCTGCAGATTCCCCCGAGAGGCAGCCCGGGCTGGCTGCCTGGCCCCAGCCCGGGAGTGTTGTGCTTGGCAGGGGCCGGGCTGGCGAGCAGCCCACCCGCCCAGCCGGGCACAGCGCTGGGCACCGAGCCTGGGAGCGGCGCGGGGAGCTCGGCGTGCCGGCACTGCCAGGGACGGGCCTTGCGAGGCACAAAGGACACAAATCCTTAAGAAAATTGCGTTCACTGCTCATCAGAAAATTTTCCTGACTGAGCACTTGGAGATCGAGCCGATTTCATGGGTAGATGTGAGCCGGTCAAAACCACACATTTGGCAAATATATTCCTAATTGTAAAAATATTGTCTGACTTCATCCTAAAGCTATTTGTGGAGAGATTTCCATTACTACTGTGTTTGATAGTCCATAAAAATTTGCATCTGATCGTTTGCATCCCACTGTCTTCAGGTTCAAGTTTTAAGAGAGCCTAGGTGATGACAGAAGAGCAGCAGCATGCACACTCTTCTCTGGTGGCACTTTTTTCAGTACTTTGAAGTAGATCATTGAGAACAACAGTGTATTTTTAGAACAAGTTTTGTGTAATATAAATGTAGGGCTGTTTTATACCCTTTGTTTTTTGCCAAGAGTCATAATGCCAGGAAGATTCCATGAAAATGCTTTTGCCCTCAAAAATCAAGTGAAACTTTGTAGGAAACAAAATCTAGCAGGAAACATCTGTCTCAGTGGGAGAAGTGCTGCTGCTGTGCTGAAGAGTGATGCTGTACCTCGTCAGTGAGAGGTTATTTTCAAAGAAAAGTATAAATGTGTTACGCTTGCAGAATAATAGCTACATGAAGAGAAGCACTTCTGTCTTCTATTATAGTTATACAGGAACTTCTAAACTGATTTTTCTAAAGGAAAACACATTCTCTTTTCTCTAATGGATCCTTTTTTATTTTTCAGTGTGTAATCTTGGGTTCTGATTTAAATACTCTCAAACCATAAAGTTTCTTCTTTTATATTCTTTTCATTTTTGTTCAGCAATGACGTGTTAAAGTCTATAGGAAAGGTCAAAAATCTGATTTATCCTTAAAACAATCATATGTCACTAATAATTGACAATTCATTTCAGTAACATTTGCAATTCTGTTCCTCAAAGGAAAAGATTAAAGGTATTAGATGTGAGGCAACCATCATTATAGTTCATTCTTCTTTCTCTTTCTTTCTTTCTTTGCAACTTGGATGCGACATATCACGTAACACTCTGGAGTGCAGTGCTGTGGGGAAGTGCTGTAATGGTTTTAGTTCACAAGATTTCCATGGTTTTTATTGCATTAAAGCATCTCTGTCCCAATCACCAGTAGTGCTTGTGGGCATTGTGATGCTTTTATTACATTCAGAGTGGATAATGGCTGGTCTTGACAGTGTTACTTAATTTGCTACTTTTAAAGTCTCTGGCAAAACTAACAGAGAGCGTGCTACCAGTTCCTGCCTGAAGACCAAACATGACTTTTATTACCAATAAGGGCTGAGCCCTGAGGATTTGGGTTTGTAAATTTTATGTGAAAAATGGTGGCATTTGAAGTGCTTCCATTTATTTTTTCTTCATTCACAGGAAAACAAATAGTTACAAAAAGATTTTACTATACAAAACCTTGATACTTGTTACGGGGAATTCAATCACAGGATAATTTAGATTGGAAGGTATCCCTGGTGGATGATTAGTCCAACCCCAACTTGCTCACCAACAAGGAAAGGTTTCTCAGGACTTTTTCTGGTCAACTTTCAAGTGTCTCCAAAAGTGGAGTTTCTGCTGTATCTTTGGACAACATGTATCTGTGTTTGATCACCTTCTCACAGTGGAAATTATTTCCATATATCTAATAGAAATTTCCTACCTTCCAACTGGTGTCTGTTGCCTCTTGTCCTGTCATCCTCAGCTCAAGGAAGAATCTAGTTCCTTGGCATCTTTGCTATACTCCATTAGGTAGCTAAGGAGTGTAATAAGATTCTCTTCTCAAAGTTGAATCGGTCCAGCACTCTCAGCCTTTACTAATCTAGCAAGCCCCTGCCCATCTTCATGGTCCTCTCTTGCTTCAGAGTAGCAATGTCATTCTTGTGTGAGAGAGCACAAAACTGAACAAAATACACCACGTGTAATCTCAACAGTGCCAGATGAAACTGTAGGGTTTGGTACTTTCAGGAAAGCTAATGAATAATCAATATTTTTTGGCCATGGAAAACATTCCATGTCTGACTGTTCATGTAAGATTTATACTGGTGACATGTGTGTTGTTTTTTGAGTTACTCTTGACTGACCTCAGTATAGATTACAGGAGAATAAGGTCCTTTACAACTCACAGTACGACTCATAGTCAAAAGACCAGACTCCTGACTTTTGCAAGGCTAAACCAGTTTGAATAGCAATAAAGAATAAATTTTTGTTACTTGACAACTGAGTTACAGGTCTGAATTGCATGCAAAAAATTTAAGAAGAGGAAGTTTTTCAGTTTTTCAGCAAGTTTAGTGAGCTGTTGAGGTGCTCTATGCGAGTTAAACCATGTTGAATTACCCAGACGTAAATGTGTCTTTTCTACATTTCAGCTTCTCCAGTTGGTAACGGATATATCAAGCCACCAGTCCCTCCTGTTTCTGGTACTCAGAGAGAGAAAGGACCCCCAACCATGTTGCCCATCAGCATTGACCCTGACAGCAAACCAGGCGAATATGTCCTGAAGAGCTTGTTTGTTAACTTCACTACTCTGGCTGAACGCAAGATTCGCATCATCATGGCAGAGCCTCTTGTGAGTAGAAAGAAACTCCATGTATATGTATATATAATGTGCTTTGAATTTGTTTTAAAATCAGGCTTGCTTGCTGTGCAATGAAGAATATTTTGCTTGTACTCTGCGTTGGAGTTTGATAGTGTTTCCCAAACTGTAAGATATGCTGCTATGGCAATCAGAATGTTGTGGGAGAGGGCAGAGGTATGCAAGATATGCCAAAGGGGTGACATGAAAAGGAATTAATATTTTACTTCTGTTTGCAATATGGGCACACATAAATGGGATTGAGAGGCAGAAGGGGTGTCAGCCAGCATTGATTTCACAACTGGGAGAGCAGTCACTTGAGTCAAAATAGATTAGAAAGTGCTGAAATATGATAAAACCAGTATTTCTGAACATTACAGGGTTTTAACTAAAACATGGAAATGGCTACCACTGCTGCTGTTTTAGTTCTGATGGCGTAGATTTCAGAATCTAACAGAGGGCTATAGCACCTATTTCCAGGTGTGAAAAAGAATGCAGCACTTGAAAAAGGAGTTACATTACAAGGTCTTGCACAGTGAGAGAGCCATTGTTATTTGTATTTTTAGGCAAATATAACATGCCAGTATGTCTGTTACAATTTTTGTAATGTAACTGAACTCTGCTTATTTAACTTGAGATTACATTTTATATACATTCTTGCTATTTTGAGTAAGGAAGAACATTTCTATGACTTACGTTTTAGTTCTGATGGGGTAAAAAAAAAATTCCCAAGACCTAAAAATAACCAGAAATCTCTACTTCTGTACTAAAAGGGAATTTTAATAAAATCTTAGATTGTTTTTGTTATAGAGTCCAGTGTAGAATACTTGGTTCATTTCCTCATTTTCAGGATATTTCGAAGGGAAAAATTAAAATTTTCTTTATTTTGATGGTATGTGTTTAGCTTTGATTTAGATTCAGAGGCATTTGATGCTTGGAAAGTTTCACCAGGCTTTCTTCTGGAATATTAGCTGGGTGCAAGATGACGGAACTATCTTACATAGTTTGGAAATAACACCAAAAAAAGCTTACAGTAAAGAATATTATGACAAAAATCCAGCTTTTTCTTCTTTGATGAGTTCCCTTCAAATCACAAAAAGTAGAATAAACTGACAGTCATAGTGTAGGTCCTTTTAAAAGCTAAAATACCAGTAGCTATTTGTTACGAGTCTTCATGTGATGCACAGCAAACGTCTTTAAAATTTTAAAACAAAATCTGTATAAAATTGCTTGACAAGATCTGGAAAACAGCAAGACGACCAGTACTGAGGACATAATTTCCTTGCAACACCTTTGTTACTCTTAAACATGAACCTCTGCATTTTCCTATAAGATTTCAGGTGTGGATTTATTCCCATTTCACCTTGTGTTAAGATGATTTTGAGTTGTTATGTGGTAATGTGTTGTTTTTTTTCACTTTGAGAAACTGTTATTATCTGAATGTTGATCTTATTCTAGAGGTTGTTCAATGGAATTTTATTTGGTAAATTCAATGTAGAATGTAGAAATATTGCAAGAGACTGGAATGTCAACTTCTTGTCATCATTTTCAGAATGTATTTTTTACAGGGGTCTGACCATGAGACATTAACAATAATTCAATTACATACTCACATCTCATTAGTACTAATAAAACTTACAAGTCATGGCATGCTGCTGTTTGAGGTTGGCTGTGACCAATGAATAAGCAGGATTCTGTAGACATTCAGTCAAAATGATCTTGAAATAATTAGGTTGTAATGAAAGAAGTGACAAGGGAAAATGGCAAAAAACATTCTTGAATAACAGCTAAGAATTTAAATCTACCCTTTCTGTGAGGTAACTTCTGGATGTTTAGCAGTTTGTTCCCACATTTTACTCTACTGATTAGAATTGTGACCAGGAAGTCCCAGGGATTTGGGAGATGAAATTTATAAATTGATGGTGAAAGGCTACCTTTTGGCCTTTTTTCACAATAGGTAGTCAGATGGTGAACTCTTTGAAGTTTATGTTCTAATTAAATTCAAGTGTACTTCAAAGAAAGTCAGACTTGCACAGTGCTCAACACTGAGATAGTTCTAGTTTGATTTCTCCAAGTCATTACAAGATATGACAGTTTAATTTTATAATGAGTGCCG
This sequence comes from Trochalopteron elliotii, assembly GCA_024734555.1. Lineage (NCBI taxonomy): Eukaryota > Metazoa > Chordata > Aves > Passeriformes > Leiothrichidae > Trochalopteron > Trochalopteron elliotii. Next base: position 5,152,621 of record JANPWX010000134.1, on the reverse strand, counting down.
AATACTTCAGATGTCTTCTAGAGAAGATAAAATGATCTGTTTATAATATTGTTGCCTTTGCATCTCTTTTATCACAAAGTCTAGCTGACACTGAAGCTCTGAAGTTACTATGGTTAATTTAAATACTTACTGATACCTTTTTTGCCTAGATCATTCTTTTCATGCACATATTCTGCCTGCTTATACTTTCTGATTATCATTACTGTTGTTTTTATGAATTTTTCTTTCAGTTTCTTTGGGTTCCATATGCCCATGTGATATATCAATCTCTTTGTTTTGTGATGCATACAGAGCCGAAGTGTAAATTACAGTGTTGTGACAACTGTGTTGGAAAACCATGTTTGTTTCACACCATGATTTGCAGATTCTAGAAGGGCACTAGAAATCTTTACCAGTGCATCAGTGAAGGGCACAGCAAACCCCACCCACCCCTTCCTGCAGCCCCATGAAGTCTCGTTTGGGATGGCAGTATTCCAATGGGAGAGAAAGCAGAGGGCTATGTCACCTACTCCTCCTACTGCCTTGGCTGGCAAACGGGTATCATTTGACATTTGGTTACTGGATCTGGCAGTGATCATCATAAAAACACACTCCCCAGTTAATATATTTTCTGGACATGAATATAATGTCACTATCCACTGCTAAGTCTTTAACAAGTTGAAATGAAAAACTTTTGTTTCCAGAGTTGACATTTTTTAACTTTGTCAGCTCTGTATTCTATTCAGAATTTCAGGTCAATTTTTCCCCTTTTTAGGTTCGCTGATATATAAAAAACCAGTTCAGTAATTATAATTTCACAATCATATGACTAATTTTTAATGATTAACTACTATACCCAGATTGTCAAGTTATATTATTTCAAATTAAAAGTATTTGACAGCAGACTCGATTAAAGTAGATTGTCTAGTTTATAAAATTAAATTCCCGTAAATTAAATGTAAATAACTTTTTCTTGATAATCTTTAATAATTTCCTGGTTCTTTTCAGTAGATAATTGTAACAAATACTAAGATTTTATTCCACAGACCTTTTTTCACAGCTGATTTAATTCATATTTAACTTTTATCCATTTTTATTCTAAGTCTTCTCTGCATTGCTTCACTTATAAACACAATCTGATTTTATTACTGCTGATTTTTTTCTAGCAGTGGTGAGCTTGAAATGAAGCTAGAAAGAGGAAGCCAGGGAAATATTCTTGCCAGTTCAAATGAAAGAATATGTTTCATAGCTCTGTAAGGAGAAAGCCCGGAAAACGGTTTCCTTTTTTAGGAGTGTTGATTATCACTTTGGGTAATAATTCATCCTGTGCATACAGAGCAGGCTAATCTTTAAATACAGCTTTCAGCAGTACTTACACACAGCTGTAGACATTGATAAAACATAGGGAGCTACAGGCATTGACAGTTGTTAATGGTTAATTTAGCTGTTGGTAAACTTTCATTATGCTTTTCTCCTGCAAGCATCTTCTTTTACTGAGCTTGTCTAAATCAGGATCTCTCTGAATATTGAACTCAAGAACAGAATTTACTCATTATAGGATTGGGACTATAAGTATATTCATGTATTCTGCATGTAACTGCTTCCTTTTAATAGGCAGGTTTCATCTCTACATTAGGAAAAAACCCTGAAAGGATTAATGTGGTTGATACTAGTGTCTTTTTTACTTTCATTTCATTAGAAGCTTGAAAACATTAAAATAGAGATCTATTTCAAGACAGGGCTGGTGATAACAACCTAGCAGATGTTTCAGAAGACTCCAAAAAAAAGGAAAGAATACACAAATTGCAGAGACTGACCAACTAGTATAATGGGACTGGTTTCTGATTAGCTTCAGTCTAGGTTTCACTTTCTCTAGGCAAGAGAAGAATATGCTAAGAACAGACTTTGGAGAAAAGGAAGTAGTTTTTTTGTTTTCTGAGGACTGGGCTGTGATAACTGTAAGATTTATGTAGGCTATGATAGTACCAAGCAGTTTTATCCCATGGCTGTAATGTCGAATTTTCTGCTTTAGATGGACTAAAACTCCATCTGTATCACACAAAGTGGCAACTCCTTGGTTGTCACCTGTAATGAGATACATTACCATTACACGTATTTTACATTTGAATTCCTCATTAGTAGTTTGGCATGTACAGGGACTTTGGACCCCTGTTTGTTCACAGTGAATAGATATTAGTTACTGTAAGGAACAAGTAATTTCCTGGAAAAGAGGAAAGGCAAGCTGCCTTGCTCTTCTAGCTATTCACTCAGTACATGTATGCCAGACAAATTGACAATTGCACAATTTTATTAGAATACCTTTATGCAAATATATCTTGAAAATTCTGTTCTCTGTTCTCATACAAAACCTATCTCCCTAGGACCTTTCCTCTATAAATGCTACCAGCATGCTGGCTTCCCATTGTTGTCTGTCCCTATCCACCTCTGTGTCACTGAAGGATTATGCCACTGATCATTAATTTAATTATTTTATTCCACAAGTGTTTATGCTGGTCAAAATTTTGTAAAGCATGTGGCAGTCAATCCCAGCTCTAAGGACCTCATCATTCATAATACCATAACTCTATATCTAATGTCTCACAATTCTTTATTTCTACTGTATTATTTATTTAGCATTTAAAATATAGAAATAAATATTATTATAGTAGCTTTTTTAGACCTAGTTGTAACAAATAATGTGTAGGTCATTAAGAATAATTATTCTTAATTAGTCTTTCAGTAATTGTCTCTGAAGTACTTAAGATGCTTCTTTATGAAATTCTGCCTGACTTTATTATACTGTGCTGAGGACTGTTCTCTCACCTCCTCATAAGAAAGTGAAGCATCTCCACAACATATTACTTCAGGTACTCAGTATGTAACCTGAACACGTGTGATCCTTTCATTGTATGGAGCCCCACAGATCTGTTACAGTGGATGTGTTAATTGAATGTGCAAATCTGTGTCAGTTTGGAGGACCAGGTACAGTCATTCACCTCAGGAAAGAGTCTGTCTCCTAGTCCCTCCAGAAAGTGTCAGCTCAGCAGAGTTCCTTTCCTCCAAGTCATTGACTGGATCCTGGGTCAGCTTTTTAGACTAGTAGTTGGTCTCAGTATATTATTCAACTAGCCCTACCTTCTTGTTGCCCAGAGAAGCTGTAACTGCCCAAGCCCTGAAAGTATTCAAGACCAGACTAGAGAAATCTGATCTAGTGGAAAATGTCCCTGCCCATTCCAGGAGGGTTGGAGTTTGATGATCTTTAAGGTCCTTCTAACCCAAACCATTCCATGATTCTATGATTCTGAGTTTAATTTCTGTGTGGACTGTCTCCTCGGTTCTGTTTCCTTTTACTCAGACTTTCCAGCGGCTAACTTCTCTCTTTCAAGAAATCAATTAAGCAGGACAATGGTTCAGTCATCACTCTTCCCTCCTTCACTAATCAGCTTTCCTTGAGAGTTCAGTTGTTTTCCAAATATGGTCCAGTCCACTGGTGATAATGAAGCCCAAGCTGGGCCAGATCAGTGTGTTCTTTTCTCCAGCAGAAGGAAAGGCAGCTGAGCCTAGGAGATCTCTTCCCTGAAATAAGCAAGCTCTACTCAGGAACTCAAAGGATTTGAAGGCAGAAAATCATGGGGAAGATTGCCCTTTTGTACTAAAGATGGAGAGCAATCAAATATAACAAAGACAAGTCCAATGGCATAAAGATCCTTCACTTCTCCTTCCACTTACCACCTCAGATGTAATATCTTCCTCCAGTTATCTCAGTATGTATCTCAGGCTGAGACCTGTAGCAGAAGCCAGGCACTGAACAGTACAGAGCTAGGGTGGGTAATCTTGAACCTCAGGACAATGATCTTCCAGAAAGACCTGGAAAGGTTTGCGTGATCGAAGCAGTAATCATAGATCAGGTATCTTCTGTATAGTTCAGGGGGACATGTTGCAGAATTGAAACACAGAAGTTGAGGGAAAAGAAGTCTGAAGGATGCAGTTGGGAAAAAAAAGAGCTGGAGACAAATGTAGGGTTTCAGAAGTAATCACAGGAAGTGCAGGAGAGCAGAGAGAGCTTGCAGTGTGGTCTGATTCCAACACCATAGACTGAGGAGGAAACAATGATATTTTAGCAAGTTAAGAAGGAAACAGACACATTTTTGCACAGACATTGGCATTGTCATTTGCACTTAGATACAGGTCCGTAAAACACTCACACATTTCAGAGTCAGACAGTGTCAATGGGCACTTTCTCAGTGCTCCCGGGATTTCCATGGATGAGTGTGTGGGCAGAGTGCTGTTTGAGACATGAACAGAGCTCATTCCAATGGCAAGACTATGCAGAATGCTCACTGTCCCTCGGCCTCATTACTGCATGGATACAGTTGGAGGATAGTTGGTGGCACATAGGATGGTTCAAATTGCTGGGAGAATTTAACATTGCAAGACAGATTCAATCCAAGGTCACTGAGGCTGTCACACTACATTGCATGTTGGCCAATGCTTACAAATATAGCAGAGAACCTACCACATGCCCTTAAATCACATTTTTGTGTCATTTAAGGCTATTACCATTCTCCAGAAAATGAAAGTCCTACTACAGTCATTTCAGGCCAGTCTTGTCACTGGTCTGTCATAATGAAGGACAGAATAAAATCAAGCATACGCTTTGGTAGCATTGTTGCCAGATAAGTAGCAATTCAGTATAGAGGTATCTTCCCATAGCTTCACAACAGCTTCATCCTTTGCATGCTTTCAGAGTCACATTTGAAGTCAATGAGGTACTGCTTAATTTATGTGCCCCTTTTGTAGGCCTGAATCTGGCATGGCACAGTTTATACATCAGACAGCTTCAATTACACCATATTTGACCCTGCATATCTGGTGGCATGACAAATATGAGAAAACTTGAAATACTTCATGTAACTACCTTCCCAAATTGGAGATCCACCCAATAAGGTCTTGTTTCACTAACTGGGCATGCAATACAGGTGGAAGCTGTGGCTTTCAGGGCCAACATACTTGTAGCAAAAGAACCATGAAGGCTTACATTAGCTCTGCAAGGGCACCTGGTATCCTCCTTGGAAGTCTGTCAAATCAGTACCAGTAACCAAGAGGAAAAGGCTTCAGATCAAATCACCTGGGGATGCCTCTCATATGGTACAGTTGCAGCCTTTGAAATACACACATAGCCAAGAAAGCTCCAAGTAACAGAATTTTAAAGAAAACTACTGGCAGTAGTTCTCAAGTTCACTTTAAAAATACACTTTCCTCATCTCTTTTTCTGTTCTGTGAAAACAGGTGCACAGTTGGTGACAATTAGTATCTACATGATGTTAAGTCAGTAGTGAACGTCAGAGAGCAGACCATGGCCGGTGTCGTTTGTTGTCCTTTATTGCCCCTGGCTGTCTGGGTCTTGAGAGAATGTGGTTCCTGTTTGCAGTGATCTTGGCTGTGCTTAGAACAGCCCTGCAATTACAACCCTAAATTTATTCAAAACAACTGATAAGAGGTCCTATAGGCTTTATTAAATTAGGTCACATTATTCTGAGTGGGTGACCAGTGGTCAGGGCCCTAAGGGCACTAATAAGCCTTAATGGCCTCCTCTGAGTCTCACCCACACCTGCCCACAGGCCAGGACCCATTCCCAGGTTTTGGAGCCATTAGTCCTTGCCACAACAGGGCTACTCTCCTGCTCCCACAGCCCTGCCCCCTCCTCTGGGGCCTTGCTGAGCCAGGTCACATAGCTGAAAAACCTTAATAAACCTTAATAAACCTTAATAAAGAAACCTTAATAAAAAAATAGTTGAAACAATACCTCGAATAGCAGTTTCATGCAAAGGTCTTAACGTAGACTTGGAAGTTTTGATCTCCATCATCTATTGTTCTTATTGTTACATGGAAATCACTGTATCAAATATTTTTTAGAGCATCATGCTTATTCCAGTCCAACAGGCTCATAAATGAAAGATCTTGGACTCTCATACTGCATCCTATGACACCACTCTTGACTGAGGCCTTATACATTCCCTGCCCTAACAAATTAGGTACCAGTCAACAAAATTTTATTTTCTTATATTGGAATTTTTTTAGGTGAGAATCACACAGTCTATGAACACAAGGCTGGAATTATGGTGTCAACATTAAGTGCCCCCACTTTGTCTCCAGGTGGTCTTTTTAAATTTATCATACTTACAGACTGTAAAATCTACCTCTTTTTCTGTACACTGTAGTACTGGAACAAGTGAAATCAGGGCAAACCAAGGGACAGTGTTATGATACTAACCAGGAGGATCTTAATAGACAGAGGATTTTGATGTGTTCATTAAGTTACAGTTTCAAAAAGGCATTCCTATTAAAATAAGCTCTGAAAACAAACAGCCAAGAAAATTTCCTTTCTCACTTGTGCTTGAGTGTACCTCAAACCTTGGTGAAGTTGTCCTTAGTATTCTTTTCAACTTACAGGTTTCACAGAAGCACGTCTTTAAAATTTTTCTTTCAGAACTGGTCCACCAGTAGTTATCAGCTTTTTGGGGGTTAAAATATGATAGTACAAGAAACGTTTTACTTCCTGCCTACAATAAAGCATCTTACTTTGCAATGGAAAATAGAAATGCTGATAGTAGTAGGTTTGTTGTTTGGATTTGTTTGGGGTTTTTTTTTGGGGGGGGTTATTTGTTTGGGGGTTTTTTGTTTGGTTGGTTTTTCGTTTGGGTTGTTGTTTTTTAGGTTTGTTTTGTTTTGTTTCCTTGTTGGGGTTTTTTTTTGCTTGGTTTGGTTTGGTTTCATTTTCTGGGGGTTTTTTGCTGTTACCTGTATATCTATAACAGCATTTAACCCTTGTTTAAAGTTTGCAACTGTTTATTGTCAAGACTGAGTTGGGGGAATATCTGGGGATTTTTGTACTGTTCAGGTAAGAATGGTAGGGTTCTTGACTTGCTTGCTAAGGCTAGTGAAAGAAAATTGGTTTTGTTTGTTGGGAGGGATTTTTTTGTTGTTGTTTTTTGGGGGTTTTTTTCTTTACATTCTATGTTATCTTGGAGAAGTAGCAGTGCTAATTTTTGTACTATGCATCCAAGAGCAATCTCTAGTTCAGTGGGTTTGCTTCTTTCTTTCAGGATGCTTGAAATTTACTTCCCTAGAGTATTACTTCTGAAAACAAATTTGATTTTTTTGTTTGCCTCTATGGCCATTTTTTTCTGACATATCATGTACTTCAGACTAAACATTCACATGACCAAAATTTATGTGTCCACGTTTTAGTTTTCTTGGTAGACAACCTAGGTAAAAGATGCCTTTTGCAGAGAATGTGGCAATTACACAAAAATTAGCCTGCAATACCTGATGTGATGGCATAGTCTATCATCGAACCAGAGCAGTGCATGACAAGGATGCCAAAGAGTCAAAGCCAAGGAGTGAAAACCTGTATTTGAAGCTGATGTTTAACTGTATTTTTATATTCAGCAGTATGGGACACATCCTTTTCCACATGAACAAAACAGAAGAGCTGTTACAAAAAAAACCCCAAGGCAATTACATGAAGAAAGAATAGACTCAGTAATACTGAGCTCATCTTTTAAACAAGCACCTTTCATTATTTGTGTGCATTAACTGTAATGACAAGTAGGTTTTTGACTTGAGCTTGTTAAATAATTTTTCTTTCAGACGTGTAGCATAATTTTACGTATATTTCATGGCCACTTGAAATATGCTTATTTCCACTTCATACTTGGTATGAAGTACCATGCACAATTAGCATTGCTTTTTTACTCAATTTTCAACAGTTAAATGAAGTCCCTCACAGTTTTTGTTAACATTTTGTGTATCAGTAATTTTGTCTTATGCAAAGTTGTGGTGTTTCCTCGAAGCTGTATTATCATATTTTTATTGTTATGCTTGTCTTTAGATTTTCCAGTTACTGTATGCTTAGAATTTCAAAGGTTAATGAGGGAAATCTCCTTTATTTTACTCTCTGTGTACCGTGGTCACTGGCAGTTTCTAAAAGAAGTGTCTAGCAGCTAATTGGTGCTAAGAGAAGTCAAAGATTCTGTTGTCATCCACTGAACAGGCAGTTTATGTGTTTATGCATGAGGACCTGCTGAATTGCAAAGAATGGTTAATGGAAACAGGACACTAATTTGCCTGTTTAATAGAACTTGCAGGTGGGAGACAGTTGGGAGACTATCAGAGTAAACAGATTATCCTTTTCAGTCAAAGAGCTTGGCTCTCTTAATTGCTTAGGTATAAATTCATTTAACTCCTTGGGGTGGTGGTGGAAATTCCCAAATAGTAAAAAGGTATATGAGCAACAAAAATCACTTCCTGAGCAGTTCAGAACTGTTTTCTGTGCAAGAACTGTTTTTGTGTGACCACCGACTGTTCCGTATCCAGTTCTGAAAGGGTCAAACAGAAGTAAATACTCGAAAATTCAGCTTTGTGAACCTGCTCAGTGCAGGATCGGCACAGATCCCTTCTGGGAGGGAGGAGGCAGGAGCATACAGCTGGAGTGGAGGACATGGGTTACCCATCACACAGGCGCAGGACTGACGGTGGTGTGTTTTCCTGGTTTTGCATGTCCAAAATAATCAAGACCAAGAAAAATAATTGGTGTGTTTGGGAGCAGACCTATTCCTATGAACACCAATTCTCTTTCCTGCTGAGAAGTATATAAGGCAGAGATGTTCACTTGAGGGAGAGGGGGCTGATGGGGTGATTCATCATAAGAAGAAAGAATTACACTTGGGGAGTTTTGAGTTCTTAAGATTGTGCTTACATGCATTTTACATATATTGCCTCCAGTACAGAAATGTAAAATATCAGAAGGCTGAAAAATCCGGGCGACAGTATGTCTGCCTGCCTTTTAGTGTGCAGTGCAGAAGTTAAAATTTGTATAAAAATATCCTTTCACCATGCTTTTAGAAAAAAAAAATAATGGGGTTTTATCTCAATCAGTAATACAGTAGCCTGTCACTGTTCAGTAGGAAAAACAGGCTTAATGGTTGCTGATATTAGAAATAGCTTTAAGGGGCATTATATATCATTGTAACATGGTGACTTAGTGAAGCTTAATAGGCACTACAACATCCTTTTTGTTTTTATGTTTTCCTGCACACTCAGTTCTGTGACAGGTGGCTATTCCTGTGTAAATTTACCCAATTATATTTGTGTAGCAGCCCTGAAAAAAGCTTAATATATTAACTATTAAAAGTCACTGACAGTCTTTGGAGAAATGTTTTAGTGTGTCTGTGTGAATAGAGGGTTTGAATGATATGTTGTTTTTTAGGTAATTCATAAATATCATGTTTAGTTGATGTATGCAAATTTGATAAAATATGCATTTTCCATTGCATAGTTAACATATTCTATTTTATTATATTCTATTTATGTTTTCCCAAGAGCAATGAGGGAGAGGAAGTTAAGTTTTAGTTGAGCATTTTGTTTTGTAGGCATTGGCAACACAAAACATTTAGCTAGTTTTATTGAAAAACAATAGTATCAAATATTAAATTGCCTTTACTGCTTATCTCTAACGTGTTTATATCGTGGGAGCTTCTAGCATGAACAAATACAGTTCTGCAATTGAAGGCAGCACTTCAAACAAGAAATAAAGATGTTTAGTTTAGTGATTAAAAATGGAAATGTTATTATTGAGAATCTATTCTTTAGAAATTTTCTGATTTTTTTTTTTGATAGCTCAGTAGGCTATAGGCCCTTCCATATTAATCAAAACTTTTTTATTCATATCTTGCTGTTGTAGGCTTTGCCTCCAAATTCAGCCGAAATATTCATCTAAGATTTGGAAGACATTTCTGTAGAATGTAGTATATTGACAGAGACTCAAATAAGTCAACTTATTATATTAAAAGCTCTCTTTGCTGTTCCTGAGTTGGGTGGGCAAAAAAAATAAATTGAAGTAAAATTGCACCGTGAGGCTAGATAACAGTTTTAGGATTTTTTGAAAACTATTTAAGTGTGTCTCCAGGGTAAATAGACTGCTTTGAAATCTATTGCCCAGAGACAGTTCCATATTATTACACATTTTAACCTTTCTTTGCAAGTCCTGAACCTGTGGTATGTAGTAAAGACACCTCCACTGAGTATAAATACATTTTATATAGTATCTACCATAGAAACAATGTTGAAAATACTGCATAAAATGTAATGGTAAGATTTATAAGGATATTAGACTAGGCAAATAGAATAGGCAAGTTGTTTACAGTAGATTAAAAGAAATTATTTATTGCTTAAAGAAAAATTGCTGTTTTCAAAGTACCTGTGTATAATTGAGTGGCCTTTGACTTTATTCAGTAATGCCTCGCTGGCGTGGTCAGTTGTTATGTATTCGTGCTTTTATATTTTAGGAGTGCTTAGACAACTATACCCCACATTTCTATCTGGCTCTTCATCTTTTTTCAGTTCTTTATCTGTTCAGCCCTCAGCATTAGTAATAATAACTTCTATGCTGAGTTCTGTCGTGTCTCCAAACCCCACATACAGTCTTATATGGCTGTTGCCATTCACTGCAGGGATACTGTGAGTGGCTCTGGTGTGGGCACCCCACTCGCAAAACTGGAAGGGTGTGTGCAAAGACTCTTGTCTCCATGGGGTGAGGTTGGGTCCTGACACAGTGGCAGCACTGTCTTTGGAGAGACTCAAGGAAGAAGCAGCAGTAGCAGCAGCAACCCAAACAGGGGCATGACGAAGAGGCAGAGACAGCTGCAGCAGCAGCTGCTGCCTGGCAAGAGTGTGAGGGGAAGGGAGCAGCGGGAACAGCAATAGGTGCAGGATGGGATGAAGGGAGGAAAAAGGCCTCAAATGAAGTCCTAAACTGGAGACATTGAGAAGTTATGGCAGCAGGAGCCTTCCTGGCTCTTAGCAGTTCATCCCAGCTGCCTTCTGCTGCCGCCAAGGCTGCTGCCTGGCCTGTGAATGGTTTCTTTAGGTCAGTGCACTATGGCTGGGGAAGCCCTGGTGTAGCGCTTGTAGGAAGGCACGTGATGACTTGTATTGCATTGTCAAATTGAGGCATCTTCTTTAAATCAGGGGTGCCTCCCCTGGGGAGTGTTGTCATCAGAAACTGAAGTGTCTGGGAGATGTATGTGCTTCCCCAGATAGGTTACAGGTGATGAGGACATTTTCAGGATTGCAATTCCTAACTCAGGTTCCAAGAGAATAGTTTTTTTTGTTTAATTGTGGCCCCCTTAGAGACAACATGTGATGAGGAATCCCATACCTCATTTCTGCTTGAAACTTTACTCTCTGAAAGCCAAGTAGTGCAGTGTTGGTCATGGAAACACAAAGCTTCTGCATGCTGAAGCCCTTTTTGTTGAAACAGACCTTAAGAAGTTTTTCTGTGGTGACACAAGTCTTCTGTAAGAGAATCAGAAACTTCATAACTAAAAAGAAAAAAAAATTATGTTGATTTTTTTTCCTAAACTGCAGTAATTCTTAGTGTGCTGATTTGTCCAGGACCCATGAAAACTTAAGAATCCTTTTCCTTTTAAGTACGTTGAACACTACTTTTGTAAGTTTATCTGCTCTCATTTTCAGTGAGCAGCCATAGACAAAAGAAGTATTGTCCTCCTGTGAGACACAACTAGGGTATCACCGACTCATGGATTGAGGAGGAGGAGGACTGTGGATGGGATAGTGTCCTGTGTTTTTCTCAGAGTTACAAGGTTTTTTACTGCAGATGTTCACCACCAATAATTTGTCATAAAGTTGTAATTAATAGCTGTTGTGCCCATAATGTAACCTGGAGGAGTCGCTTTAGATATTGGAGAAAACAGTGAAAAATATTGGTGCCTGTTCTGGGTAAATCAGTGACTCAATAGAAAACATTTTGTTGATTTTTGTATTTGGTAGGTAGTCAGGGGATACTGCAGTCACCCTACAGTTGGTCTCCTTGCCAGCTGGCATTACAAGCAGATCAGCATAATTAATTTCAAAATCAGTCAGCAGATTATAGTGGGCAACATTTGCTTCTGAAAAATTACATGAAATAATAGAAATCTTTGGTTCAGCTCAAGTCTCTTCATTTCCTTATCTCATCAGCTTTACAGATGTCTTTATTCTATATCTGATATCCTCTGGCAGGGATGGTATTTTCCCTGCTACATTAACAGATGCTGATGAGTTTGTTGAAAGCTGAACACACAAAATCTCATTCTGAGCTCGTGGGAGAGCCCCAGTCTTGCAGCTGTAGGAGAAGAAAGAGTCATGATTTGTAGAAGAGTAAGGCGCTGGCACATTGCAGACACCAGAAACAGTAGTGTAATTCACAGCAGAATTGTTATGGTGATGAGTGACATGTTTTTCAGACTGTCATCTGCCCTCATGTGTTGTTTATTTTCATTGTGGTGTAGGAAATTCATGTTTTGTATACTGTTGCATGCATATAGAATATTGGCCTGCGTACTTCTCCATGTCCCAGTAGTTCAGCCTGCTTGACAAAGAAGCCATGCAGGTGAATGGATGTTCACACATGCTTTCTCTGAGTTGGGCAGTTCTCCTTGGCTTTACCAGTTACTCTGAGAATATGACCTGAAAATGTGCTTCCATTCTGAAAATACCTTTTTAAATTTTTTAGTAAAAATTTTCCTCACAATTGTCTTCCTTAAAAATGAACTCTGTGCTCTTTGATTCTTCTAAGATCACCTTTCTTTCAGTATGCCCTGCATGATGCATTATATCTATGGACACGTTTGTATTGCCTGGTGGTTTTATAACAAGAAGGTACATCATGTAACAGAATCACAGAATCACTGGGTTGGAAGAGACCTTCAAGATCATCGAGTCCAACCCAGCCCTAACACCTCAATTAAACCATGGCACCGAGTGCCACATCCAGTCTTTTTTTAAACACATCTCCCTGGGCAGACCATTCCAGTATTTTATCACTCTTTTAGTAAAAAATTTTTCCTAATATCCAACCTATATTTCCCTTGGCACAGCTTAAGACCGCATTCTCTCGTTCTGTTGGTTGCTGCCTGGAGAAAGAGACCAAGCCCCACCTGGCCACAACCACCTTTGAGGAAGTTGTAGAGAGTGATAACGTCACTCTGAGTCACCTTTTCTCCAATGGAGCCTCTTGGTTATGTGTTAGAGGAAACACTAAGTCCTTTTTAGGGTTTGAAAGAATTTATCATCGGTGTGAGCACAAATTCAGATGTAATGAGTGGCCAGTCCTTCTCTTTCGTGAAAAGACACCAAAATTACTCAAGACACTCTGTCAGTATTGGCTGATACATATGCAGATGTATCATATCTCCTTTGCATATGCAGCAATTGTCCTGGTATCTCCAGGATCAGATCAGGAGGTACATTATTGTGAGTAAAAAATCTAACAGAACAGGAATTGTAGAATATGATAGTATTGATCTTAAGTAATACATATTTAATATATTTTCTTTCAGGAGAAGCCACTGACCAAATCTCTGCAACGAGGAGAAGATCCCCAGTTTGATCAAGTAAGACTCTTGAAATTACATTATTTTCATTCCTCAGGCTAAAAGAGGAGTGCATTGAAAGGCATTATAGTGTCGTTATACTGTTGTTGCATACTGCAGAAGTAGTATTTCTTGATGTGCTTTGGCAGAATAATAAGTGGTTGCCTAACCATTCTTGGATATAAATTGGAAGAATTTTTCCTCTGTTTCCAAGGTCACTACTTTTCTACCATAGAACTTGTTACATTTTATAGTATAGTAGGTACATGTGTTGTTTCTTGTCTGTTTCCCCTAATGGGGATCTTGAAGTAAAATTTGTATCTTTTCAAATTATGTGGTTTTTGAAACAGGTGTGTGGCCCCCAATTTTTCTTTTATGAGGTTTCTTTTATTGTTAATATGAGAGCCTATAGAATCATGTTTTTTGCCATCAGTCTCATCAGTCTAGTTTGCCTCTGTAGCTGTGACTCAGCATGACTTGTGTGTGTTGCACTTCAAATAGGCCGAGCCAACCTGTTGTGTTTAAAATTAAGTATAAATTCAATTTTTAGGATAAATGCCTCTATATAACAAAGTAGATAGATAATTATTAGGAAAATGGTGGGCAGGGAAAAAATATTGAAAGTTAAGTAGAGTTTATCTAATTGGTCTGATTTCATTTAGTAGAACAATAAAATTGTAATTAATAAAAAATTTATATTTAGCATTAGATTAATTTATTATGTAAGTGAAATAGGACAAGTATAAAAATAAAACCAACAGCAATATACACAATTCTAATTGATTATATAAAGCAAGTTATTTTTGTCAGCAGTCTTCCTTTTTGTCAGCAAAATTTGGAATAACCTACTTTGAAATAAAGGAGGATAGGTTCTAAAGAGTTTAAGTTACATAAAGGATGCCAAAACTGTCAAATCTCATTCCCCACGAAGAGGAATTATTAACTCTAGGTATGCCATTGCTGTCACCATTGCTGCTGACTCCACATCTGCCCACACCACTGTGCTGCCAGCAGGGCCAGAAACACAGGACAGACAGAGCAGAAGCAGCAGCAACAGCAGCAATTCAAAAGGAAGTCATGACCAATGCCATAAAATGCAGGTACCATGTTGATTGACTTCAGGAGAGGAGATAGCTGTAAGTACAACTTCAGAACCTCAGCTGAACATTTATTGCGTTTTCTGAGACATTTTGCCAGAAGTAAAGATGCCTTGTGAGACTCCACTGGCATTCACTAAGTTTCACTTTGTCATTTTAGCTTGACAAAGTGACTCCAGATTGTTCTGTAGCTGCTTTTTGGGGCAAGAGAGCCTGCTTGGAGGGCTGCTCAGAGCAGCAGGTGAACAGAGGAGGTGAGACTTCTGCTTCATACTCGGGTGCTCCCTGTCCGCCTCACTGACCACGGAGACCCCGCAGGGGAACCAGCCACTGTAGGCTAAAGGAGGTTCTTTCTGAGTACTCCCTACTTCCCTCATGAAATTCTTTGTGGTATTCTGACTTTAATTTTAGATACATATTCTTTTCCTTCCTGTGGGAAGAACGTTACACTCAAATGGAAAAGTAAAACAAATTAAACCACCCAGATGCAAACCTTGTGATACTGTTCCTGCAGTGCACTAAATAAACTCATAATGGGTGGCCATGATTTGATTAAATATTTATGGTTTAGCGAATTTTGTCCCTTTAAAAGGAGGAATTGGAAGACTAATACTTCTCCTAGTTATTGGTAAGCACACAGAAAATTGAGTAATTAAGTCAAATCATTTAATGAAAACAGCAAAAGCTTCCTAGAGTGAAACAACTCTGTGTTTACTGCTGTAGCAATTTACTCTGAATGCAGGCAGGAGAGAAAAAAAAACAAAACAGATGCAGACCAAACACCAAGGTAAATTTTTGTAATGTATGACATCCATATATTTTTCTGTCCACGTATCTGAAGTCCTACCTATGTGCAGAGTTGATAGAAAAGTACAGTGGTGAGATTGACTTAGATGTCTTGTCAGAAAACCTTGCTTTCAGTTGCTTGAAATTTTTTAAACAAGCTATTTAAGCTGAAATTTTCAGAATTTGTCAGCCTCAGGCCAGTTTGTTGGCAATGTTTCCCTTTTTGGTTTTCACATTGTTTTCTACTTAAATTGCATTATCATTTTGAGATGTTCTGGTGCTCCTGGGATTGATGTAGGCCTGTGATCAGCAGATGGGACCTGAACCTGGCTTACAAGCCCATTTTCAAGAGCATGGTTCATGCTTACCAAAATGATTTTAGCTCTGCTAAATACATACAGTCATAGGATGGTTTTAATTGTATTCAAGTAGTTTGCATTCAAAATTTTGTAGTCCACAATACAGATTTGCTAGAACTGAGCTAGAGTAGAAACAGGAAGACAGAGCAAGAAGTCTTTCTTTACCTGGCATGTTTCACTCACTAGATTATGTGAATACATCACATTATAAAGCTGTTTTTCAAATGATAACATAGAAGTATAAAGGTGTCATGAATGTATGGGTAATAAAATGAAGGTGTGGTCTGCCTGGGAAGATCTGAAGTTCATGATATGACAAAGTACCAAAACCCAAGTAAGAAGGCATGTGCTTTTAAGTGAAACCATTCAAGTTTTATTTTTATTTGAAGTTAGCTCAAGTATTTAAACAGTTTATGGATGAAGGAAGACCAGGTTGGTAATCCCTTACTTCCCTTTTCCAGTTAGGGTGCAGAAAGCTTTGATGTTTATTTCTGAAACCCATAAAGTCATCTAGCAAAATAAAAAATGCCAGCCATGACATTCCTGATATTTTTACTACAGAAATGAAAGGGGGAAGGAGGGGCAATCCCCGTGAACAAAATTCTTTAAGGAGTGTCTAATAATTTTTACTTTCAGTTTTAGGGCATGTAAGTGACAGACTGTGAAAGGAGCCTAATTTTTTTTCTTTTGACATAATCAAAATTATCTCTATTCAATTTGAGTGAAATCGATAAGTAATGCTGAAGTGAGTAGGTCACTAGTTACTTTAAAATGTCTGAGCTTAATCTTCTAATGGTAAATTAAAAAGCAACAAAAATAAGGTGTGACCTGATTTAAAACTTGATTTTGCAAGTCAACTTCAGAGGTGGAAAAAAACAGCCCAAAAAATAACTTAACAATGAGCAGAATGGCACTTTGGCTACCCAGAGTAATCAGCATCAAGTTTAGCAGTGAAACCCCCAAACCATTTGAGAGAGCTATGAAAGCATTGCTTACTACCCCTGAATAATTCTGTCTCTGGCTCCCTGAGAACCAGCATTTTTTCCTGCCCATTCTTAAACATAATTTCAGGAACATTGGTTGTGATGGTGGTGATGGATCCAGCGTCTGGAAACCAGACTGGGCCAAGGCTGGTTCTCTCCCCATAGGTGTAGTCAGTGTCTCCTGTTGGGCAGACAGCATGTCTGGCTGCCAGTTGCATCACCCTCCTCGAACAAATAATAGGATCTTGAGCAATGTATGAAGTGATGATACTTATCCTGACTTGCCGAATGTCTCACCATTGGCTCAACAAGCTGCATTCCTTACACCTGACTGTGTTTTCCTTTCTAGGTGGGCATGTGTATAAAGAAAATAAATATGGGAAATTATGCAGTTTTTTTCATATGGTTTTAAATATTTTCATGGTATATTTGAAATCATGTTTTGAAAGTCCTTGGTTAGACAACTCTAGTTGCCTATTGGCAAAGAGCATTACAGCTCCAGTATTAGCACGCTCTGTGTCCCCAGTTACAGAAATGTTATTAAACATTGTACTAGTGAACTATGACTTAAACTTCCTATTACAGGAAACCATAAAATTGCAGTACATGAAAAGATCAAAAGCTAGCAAAAACCCATAATTCTCCAAGAGGGTTATCCTCACCTAAGGAAACATTTTTATTACTCTTTTCTCAGCCTCTACTAATGTATCATTTGTTCTTACCAGGGTGTATAACTGTTCCCTGAACTGACAACACTGGAGGCAGAAGAAGGGCACTGTGTAATCTTGGACTGAGCTACAGGCTGCTTTCCATATAAAAACACAAAATGAATGTAGTGTTTTGGCCATGGAAGTGATAATTTAACAGGAAGGCTTAGTTTTCATATGAAGCTAGCTATCTGAGGTGCCTGTTGCAGAAGTTTCAGTACAAACTGCACAAAAGCTTATTCTTGTTACAGTTTTACTGCTCTCTTCTCAGATGTGCACTAGGTTGAAGACTACAAATTGGAAAGCAGAAACATTTAATCTTTTATCTACTTTTAGGAGATGAAAACAAACAAGAAAAAAAAAGCCAAGGTAAAGGAAACAAAAATGAATAGTAACAATAATAAAAAAGTGGAAAATGCAATAAATAAATAGATAAGGCAGTAAGCAGCATACTAATGATAAAGTGTCCTTTTTCACAATAGCCTAAATGTGATTAATGATATGCTGATAATGATTCTTATCCAATATTGTTTTTTACACATTGTTTTACACATTGTCCTTCATCACCAGAAAAAGGCACAGGGTGGAGAAAGTATAAGAAATGGTGGTCATGAGGTCATAAAATAACCTTTGGCTCCTGGTCAAGAGGTTTGGGTTCAAGCAGTGTGTAAAGAAGTACATCTGAAGGCAAAATTAAAGGTAACACCTTCAGAACTGAATTTGCTGTCCACTAAAAATAAATGGGTTTTCACGTAAACTGTTATGCTGGCAGTAAAATAGCTATAAACATTGGTGTATAAGCATGCTAGCTGAAATTACCCATCCACAAAATTATGGTACTAAAAAGTCCTGCTTTCTTTTTTTGTCTCACAAAGCCAAGGCCATTAATGAAAACTGGTGAGTTCAGCTTCAATAGTTATCAGTTTTAACCGTTTCCAGGGAGATTTAACTTCACAGCACGGTCCAAAAAAAAAAGCTTAGAACAAAGATGTGAATGAAAGGAGATCTCCACAGTCACAAATGCATTCAGCAGCCTTGATAGAAAGTGTAAAATCTTACTTTTGCTTGTCTATTATTTAGAATCTGCACAACAACAATTTGAAGATAAAATATGCAGACACTGCGCAAAAAAAAGAGTCACAAGAAATAAACCAAGACTGCAAAAATTAAGTACTGCAATTCTGCTTTTATTAAAATGGCAATAAAATGTCCATTCAATGTACATATTGACATATGTGGTATAGAAAAAGAATGGTGGGCCAAGAAATTAATGATGCTGTTGGAAATTGGGTGCAGTTTTGAACGTATTTGGTGTTAAAGCACATATAATTTGTTAGTGAAATAAAAAAGGTAATCATATCAATTAGCTGTTAGTGGAAACATTTCTTATATTTGAATTTTGACAATATAACAAGACTTTTATGAAAGTGTATAAATTGTAGTGAGCTGTCTGAGCAGAATTTCATTAAATTTACTCTTGCATTTTAATCCAAAATAAATATTAAGCATTTACATAAAGTTTATTTAATGCTCTGCAAGCACAGGTTTTAAACAGCTGCCTACTTGTGCAGCTTTCTTATCCTTAAGCTATACAGTAGGTAGTTCATTTATGATGGAAGAATATGATCATTTGTCCAACAAGGACATATTTGTACATCTGTGCACTCCCTTTCAGGAGCAGCACAGAGCTAGAATTCATCTCACTCCTGGACTTACTTCCAGTAAATGAAAGGGTTGAGTAACCGGCATGCTGGCTAGACTTCCCTCCCTTCCTGTTCCCTGAGAGCCAGGTCTTTTCCCAGTCCACCCTTCCTTCCTGTCTTAAAAGTGCAATGACAGAAAGATTTAAAAAAAAAAAAAAAAAAGAAAAAAAGAAAAAATTGACCTTTTATCCCAAATGGAGACAGACACTGTAAATTCTGCAGAGAAAGTATGACATGAGAAGATTTAACAGGAATCACTTTGATTTTTTCTGCTGAAGTTGTATAGGTAGGATTTAGAGAACAGCTGTGGTAAGTATGTCAGTGAACATGCAGGAAGACCTGATTGAAACAACTTTTCATTTATAGTTAGGTATTGCAATTTCTGAAAAGATATTTAGGTCTATTTGAGGACAGACTTTTTAGTAGGGCCTGTGGACATAGTACAAAGGCTAAGGGTTTTAAACTTAAAAGAGGGTCAATTTTTACTGACTAGAAGGAAGATATTTTTTACTGTGAGGCTGGAGCAGGTTGCCTAGAGAAGCTATGGATGCCACATCCCTGGAAGTGTTCAAAGACATGTTGGTTGAGGCTTTGATCAGCCTGCTCTAGTGGAAGGTATCCCTGCCAGTGTTGGGGAGGTTGAAAATATATGACCTCTCTTCCAACCCAAACCATTTTGTGATTCTATGATTTTATGATTCTTTTCTGTTCTTCTGTAGGAAACCCATTTTCATCGTATTTCATCATTAGCAAGCAGTGTTGTGCTAGCTTCATTAAAAGTTTTGGAAAACAGTAGAGATGTGAGTTGGTAGTGTATAGTTTGCCCTGACACCAGGTGAATGATTTTTTCTGAGTATTTTTCTGAAGCCTTAATACTAGAAGTCTTTGGTATAATTGAGCCTGAAGTCCTGTAGTATTCTTTATGAGAGGCCTCCTGTCACTGCTGCAAGCAGTTGCTTCATGATACCTTCCACAGCAACTTGTTTCATATTTCAGGTAACAAAAAGACTAGATTGAAAGTTTTCTAAAAATACTACTTTTGTGGAAACTTTTAATTTAGCAGGGGCAGTTGTTACATCTTTCTAATGCAGCATGTTAATTTTAGGCCATAGTATCTGAAGAGTAATAATGCTTCATCCTCAAAGTGTCTCATTAACTTTAGTCCACAATGTCACTGTGAATTAGTTAAATCCTGAGGCTGAAAAACTACACAAGAGATTCAGAGTTATTCATCTAGATTAAGTGTCATCCACAAAAGTTCTCAGTTAAGGCTGTAGTAATATTTGGGAATGCTTGGTCTGCCAATTTTGCTCTTGTCTTAGTCACAGCATTCACACAAGTTTGGTGTTACATGAGACATTAAACTCTATTGGTTTTCCACAAGCATTGAAACGTGCTGGTTTAAGTTTAAGCAGGTGGATAAACCTGACAGTTAATTACATAATCAGGTTACTTGGTATGTAGTACACCCTTCAGCTCTTCACTCCTGATACTCAGCACTTCGCAGGATCAAGCCCTGCATGATCTTGAGGTGGTCAAAAATCTCCAGATCACTAATTTCTTTCCTACTTTAAATAGTTGGTTTTTTATTTTCTTAGAATGGCCATAAACGCTGTAGCTGTGAACATTCAGTTGCAATACATGTATTATCCTCTTGTATAATAATGAGTGGTTTTTTCACCCTACTTTTTGATTTTTTCATATTTTATACCTTTATGGTTTCCTGTAATAGGATGTTTAAGTCACAGTTCAGTCCAACATGCTCAATAACATTTCTGTAATTGGTGACATAGTTAATACTGAGTGAGCAGTAATCTTCTTATCCAGTATGCCACTAGAGCTGTTTAATCAGCAACCTCTAAGGAACTATTCTTGTTCATTTGTGCCCATAAAGACACAAGAAACTCTAAACATTTTCCTATATATAAAAGAGAAGTTTTCAGGTTTTTTTCCTAATTTCTCAGGTGTGTGAGCTTAAGAGTAAGATGCATGATCAGTTGATTAAAATGATTGAAGAACTTGTGTTTCTGAATGTAGTCTGAGTTTCAGGGGGGCATCCAGCAGTCAAATACAACCCCTGAAGACAGTACCTCTGATTTATTACTTTTTCTTTCCTTACATCTGTTTGAACTCAAATCAACATTGTGTAAAAAATCAAAATAAACTGCTTGAACAACTAGATGATTTTCTAGTATGTTGAAAGATGTTAAACGAGATTTTAATGCATTTTAATATCAGTATAAAGACTCTGTCAACATACACTCCACTGTTGCATTTCTGTTTATGTTTTATAGAGTCATAGATTCGTTTAGGTTGGGAAAGACTTTTGAGATCAACCACAAACACTGCCAAGTCTAAACACTAAACCATGTTCCTACATGCCATGTCCACACATGGTTTTAAGACAGGAAATGCAGAATATTAAGTCACTGCTCCTACCATAGTTCTCAAAAATGGATGAAAACAAGAAAGAACCATTGAGTTAGTACTTTTTTTAAGGAGGAGAGAAAACTTGAATGGCATTTCATTTGTTGGTTCATTGTATTTTCCCAATAGGTTATAAGCTCAATGAGCTCACTTTCAGAATATTGTCTACCCTCTATCCTGCGCACTTTGTTTGATTGGTATAAAAGGCAGAATGGCATAGAAGATGAATCCCATGAGTACAGGCCAAGAACAAGCACTAAATCCAAAAGGTATGATTTTGAATATGCATAATTTATAAATCGAAGGTAAACTGTGATATATTTCACTCATCAGCTTTTGTGAGGTAGCAGTTGCTTCTACCTGGAACTCTTCTCTTGGCTCCTTGATGGATGGAGTAGTTGTGTCTTTCATGTTATGCTCCTCATATTTCAAACAACAGTGCTGTTGTAATTGTCTTACTTATATTCTGGATGCTTTCATTTAAATACCAATTTGTATAAACTGCATTTACTCAAGTGATCGGGCAATAATTCTGTGCCACTTGGAAGAATGTTTCCTCTATATTCTGCTTACACATAAAAAATTCAAGTATACCTACCCTCAATCCCAAAACTTGAGAATCAGTCAGAGAGTTTTAGCAACATACCTCTTAAAAGTAACAAGCACACAAAAATAATGATGTCAGTAGTTCCTCAGTGATAACACAGCAGACTGATCTTGGTTATGTTGAGGTCTGGCAGTATGGTTCAGGTATATTCTTCAAACTTTGAGTTTTTCTGAATACTTCACTACTGCATTTACACACTTCAATGAAACAGCAGGAGAATCAGCACTGTCAGACCTGGTGCTCAGAAATGCATAGGCAATTCTTCCTTTTGGGATTATTTTATAACCCAGTAACTACAAAAGGCAGTAGTTGCTGGAACAAAGGGGTAGGGTCTAGGTTTAGATACCAAGGTAGAAATGAACCTGAATGGACTCTTTATGTCAGTAGAAGTAGGCAGAATGAAGACACAGTTCATTAATTAGATGTCTGCTTTTGGGTGAGATGAATCCTTGCCTTGAATCACTTCTTTCTCCCAATTTGTTCCGCAACTACCTGCACATAAATAGCTGTCTTTGGGAACTCCACCCAAAATTTAGTAGAAAGTCAGTTTAGCAGTGAAACAAGACCACTCTGTCAATTGGAAGTCTTACAGAAAGAATATATAACAAGTCCTTTCTCCAGTTAATGTAAAACCAAAGGAAACCAAAATGCAAATAACTTGCTTCATCACTGATCAGGTTGTACTCTTAAATGCCTATTTTATTACAAACACATAAGTACATTTGAAATCACTAAGGCTCTCAATGTTTATAAGAATTGTGCCAAATTTACACAAAAATCTCACTGAAATCATGTTAAATGCTTCAAATGGACTGCAGAACTGTTTCTTTAATGTTTAATTTTACTAAAAGTACTATATATTTTGTGTTATCTTTTCACTACACTTTGAAACTTTGATCAGTTGATTCAAATAGGTGTATTTTTGGTATTTTTATTGGAAGCTATTCACCTCAGACTTATATTCCTCTGTGTTGTTCCGTACAAGAAATGTGTTTGAAAAGTTTGACAAGTGTCGCCAAAGTTAGAAAATTAACACTGGGACAGTTTTTAAGAGATAATATAGTTTGGTTGTGAATTCTCCATTGGTGCTTTTAAGGCATTTTTCAAAATTTATTACAAGTCTAAATGTGAATTTGATAGCACGAAGTTACATTTGCCTCCAAAGTGTAATTAAGAATGGTCTAAATGGTTTCATCAGCAAAGAATCTAAAATTCAATCCATTTGTTAGAATACAGAATCCACAAGTTTCCTTGGTTTTGTTTTGGGTTTTTTTATTGTTGTGGATCTTTAACTGGGAAAAAAAGAGGGAGGAAATGGATAAGTGATATTTAAGCATTTGAAAGAACGTCACAGTAACAAGTCAGATATGGTCTGTTTATCTCAGATTTTAAGAGCATAACAGTGCATTACTTTCTGAAATGCTGGCCTGCAGTTTAAAAGGTAGAACACAATTCCCTGTTATCTGTATTTGTGTAATTGAAGAAGGTATATGATATGAATTATGACACTTCTCCAAAATATTGTGTTTCTTGGTTTGATTTTGCAGTGATGAACAGCAGAGGGACTATTTAATGGAGAGAAGAGATCTGGCTATTGATTTTATTTTTTCTTTAGTATTAATAGAAGTTTTGAAACAGGTAGGAGTTCTTAAATTATCCACTAATAAATGATGGAAATTACCAATGCAAGTGAATTTTGGGATTCTTCTTTCTGTTTACATCTTTATGATTATAATAAAAACATGAACTACATCCTGCATGCTTCTTCATTGCTGACTTTCTTGCACCTGTATGATACATAGCATTCTGTGCTCATACAGACCTTACTTTGCCAAGTCTTTGGAGCTAAAGTATTTATTTTCAAAACTAAATAAACATTAAATGGCTGGCTCATTTTAGCTATTTTGTTAGCTACATGCTATTTTAACTGATATATTTCTGAATAGATGATATCTATGAATAATACTAGCACTGGTATAATATATGTCTACTTGTTATATTTTATTTTGTGTTTTCAGATTCCACTTCATCCTGTAATAGACAGTTTGGTAAATGATGTTATTAACTTGGCTTTCAAGCACTTTAAGTACAAAGAAGGGTAAGGCTCTTTTCCATGCAAAAATTCTTTGAAAAAAAAACTTTTTTTTTTTTAATAGTTGTGGTTTAAACAGTATGTTTTCTCAGCTGAGAATTCTTTCTTGTGTCTTGCTAGGTACCTTGGTCCTAACACTGGAAATATGCACATTGTTGCAGATTTGTATGCAGAAGTAATAGGTGTTCTAGCTCAAGCAAAGTAAGAAAAATTCAATATATTATTTCCTCCTTAAATATGACAAAATCTACTTGCTTAACATGTGAATATTCTGATTTTCTCACTTTCTTTAAGTATTCTGTAGGAATAAGTCATTCCAGTTCATTGGCCTTCTATTTATCCAGATGTTCTAGAACATAGGCCTCTAGGGAATCACAGGCTTTCTGCATCTTGTCCAGTGATACTGAATAAATTCAACTCAACTACAGCAGCATTACTTTTCCTATCTCAGCAATGACGTCTGTAGAAAGCCCAAAGGGCTGAAGCAAGCTATTTTAACTAGTTGTTTTGTAGATGCTATTTTTTCTTTAGCTGGGCAAACCTATAAATGGCTATCCTCCTGCACAGCAACAATATTAAGGCTCTCTGCAGCTATTTCAACTCAGAACTTAATGCATCTGGTTCTGAACCCTTCATCCTTCTTTGAACGGATGACATAAAACACTTTGTGAGTCAGATCTTAAATTTTGAATCTGAAAACAGTCAAACTCAGGATCTCATGTACCCAATATACCATCTCATTGTACACTTAGACCACAAACTAAGCAGTGGTTGAATTTTACTGCCCTGATGCTGTGTTGTCTGTCTCCTGACACTTTGGTGTTGCTGAGGGTGAGTCTCAGCACTACAAAACCAGTCAGTTTGGCTTGATGTGGCTAAAACAGTTTGAGATTCTGGAAGTCATATAAATTCAGCTAAGGTCTTACCTGGGCCTCTAAATTGGCTGCGTCAAGTGCAAAAGAAGAAGTTGCATCTGGATCCAAAACTTCAAGCTGACTGTTGAAGTTCTGAAGGACCTTGCTAAGATGTTTCTATCACTGAAGGACATCTTCCTGCTAACCTGTTTCTTTTAGTTCACTTGTGTTGTCTATCCAAGGGGATAGGAAAAGGTTGTTGCATGCTATGCCTACCATGAAAAAATTACATTCTTTCCATTTTGTCTCAAAGAGGGCAGGAGGTGCTGTTGGGTGCTCTTTCTATATATCGTTTTTATGGACAATGTGTCTCCAAAGACACCTTCAATAGATTCATGGGGGAGGCCAAACATGATCACAGAGCCCTCTACCCGAAGTTACTGTAGTTGTTAAGGCTTAAGTGTTACTGTAATGGCTATTAGGAAAAAAACCTGAAGGGACAAAGGGCCTATATGAATATTTTATATTTTCAGCATTATAATATAAACATTTTCTTTTGAAAATATTACATGTACTTTCAAGATAGCTATCTTCCATCATGGATTTTTGAAAAACATTTGAAGGGGTTTTTAAAATGATATTGTTAGTGGTTATGTAAAAGAGGTGCATGGTAACAAAATAATTTGAAAGATGTGGTTATCTAAAACTACTAAGATCAGGCTGTATGCTTCCTTTTCTGTTTATTAGAAGTGAAAGAAAGCTAATAAAAAAAATCTATTCAAATACTGAGTGAAATGGTACTTTTATACAACCTAAGTTTTATCTTCTTTACATTCTTCCCAGTTTATATACCTTACAATACATTTCAAATATTGATTTTGAACTTTTTGGAACTAACCAATCTGAATCCATAGATTTCCTGCTGTAAAGAAGAAATTTATGGCCGAGCTGAAAGAGTTGCGGCATAAAGAACAAAGCCCATATGTAGTTCAAAGCATTATCAGTCTCATAATGGGAATGAAATTCTTTCGCATTAAGATGTATCCTGTGGAGGACTTTGAAGCTTCTCTTCAGTTTATGCAGGTAAAATTCTTAAGCATATAGCTGTGGTTTCCCAGTCCTTTCTGAATGGGCTAACCTTTATTTTCCATGTAATATTCTAGGAGATTTTCCTTATGTCATTTCTGCATAATCCTACGTGTAGCTCCTTTCTGCTTGTTATGAACCCCTCAGTGCTCTGGTCTCTAGAGTGTGTCATCCCATACCAACTTTTCATCAGTCGTACACTTCTAGTCCCTACATCTCACCCTTCAGCTAGAAGAGGTTTTGTTCTGCAGACCTCAGCCTTGTCCCACAGCTGTCCCTTGCCCTGTGTATGTGCCTAGCTGCTCTAAAGTGAACCTTCCAATACTGACACAGTTGCCAGAAAAAAGAGAAACTTCTAATGGAAAGAAAACACTGAGGAATAGACAGAATTGAGGCAAAAGCTGGATAGAATTTCCTTTGGATGTATTGTCTCCTTCCACCATACCATCACCCTGCTTGCTGTAGTTTCAAACCCTCCTAGTTTCAAAGTCATAGTACAGAGCATAGTTTGACTACAATGAATGTTTTAAATTAATAGATTACATCATTTTGTAAAAGGCAAGAAATTACTTCATGTTTCAGCATTCTTACTGGTAATGTACAATTGGTTTTGTTCCCACCAGTGGGTTTCTTTAGCTTAATCTTTCTATTCCCCTGTTTTTTCTTGGGATCACCTGCATGGTCACATGGTCACACATCCAGTAAAATAAATGTTTTATATAAACCTCCATGTAAAGATTAGTGTATTGATGGTGTAAATGGAGAAAAAAAAAAATCTATGTTAGATGCCCACAAGTAAGGATTTGGTGTTGGAATGCAAATATACAGGCATACAGACATACTGAGCTTTTTCTTTTAAGTCCTGAACAGGAAGCACATTCTATTTCAGCTGTGCAATATATTCTAAACTATATTTAATAGCATATTTAAGACATATTTAACAACACAGAAGCAGGTAATTTTTTTCCTTACCTTAGTCTTAATTATGTAGACACATACTAGTATGTGTCAACTTAGTTTAAGTTATCCAGAGCTGGCAAAATACCAAAGTAATGTGCGTGCAGTGCACTAGACTTGATGAGTGAATGGGGTTGTGGCTCAGCTTTATCCAGTGTTCACTACTGTTAAAATCTGTGGTTAAACTCCTATGTAGTAAAATTGAAATTTGGATCTCTACCTTCCCCTGCTACAATATCTCAGTACTAAATGAATTATTATATTTACTACTCTGCATCATAAGAAGCACTGTGCATGTAAGAAAACCTCGTTTGCTCAGTTTGGCAAATTACATCTCAACTCTTTGGGCAGTTTGGCTGAGTCTCTCCATGCAGTGTTTCATCTAAAGGCTCTGTCACAGCAGCACTGCTGTAGTAGAGAGAGACTCCTTCAAAGGGGGTGAGCTCATTTCAGGAGTGAGCTTCAGGAGAGCCTGTCTTCCCCCAAAGAGTGCAGAAGCACCTCAGGAGGTTTGGCTGGGGTGACTGAAGCCATGTGTTGTATAATCCTGTTAGCACAAAGGAAAAAATATGCATGATCTGAGGTGTAAACTGCTCTGCATGACTGTGAATGAAAAATGGTCAGTAGGGACCTTCCTCGTACAGTCAGGGGCTGTTTGGGCTTTGGACCTGGAGAAAAACTAACCGAGGCAATAGGATTTGTCATCCTCGGAGAAGTTGTAGACACAAGTGGGTGGATGCTTATCTCCCCTCCCTCACTTCCTCAGTAACACAGCTGTCTGGAGAGTAGCTCGCTGCATGTTTAGGACAAAGTCTGCTTTATTTTTTTTTTTAATCCCCAGTTGCAGGCTGGGAACTGTCCTCACATAGGACAATTCCATATTGACCCTCAATATGCAATGAATTCTAGCAATGAAGTTCATCCAAAAATATTTACCATAAGATTGTTCATTGCCCTGTGTATCTTACCAGAGAATTATATTCCTTTTCTGGCCTCTCAAAGCATTGTATAAAGCAGTCCATGTTGACAATTAGTTTTGCTCTCGAAGATACACACAGGGAAGGCATGAGGTCAGCCCCTGAGTCCAACTCCATTTCTAGTCCAAAACACCACCAGGCACAGCTGTAGTCTGCGGAGACTTTCTGGATTAGAGTAACAGCTCCTTGATCTTGACTTATGTCCTGCTTTGTGCTTGCTGCAAAATGCAGATTTAGAAGTTAAGAGGCAAATGTTTTCAGTGGGATTTGCAGGATAAAAATAGTCACTGATGCGTGATATGCATTCAGCAAACGTTCAGAGGTCTTTATTCCAGCTGATATGCAATTGATGTTTCTTGTTTTGTTTTTTTTTTTATTTAGGAATGTGCACATTATTTCCTTGAAGTTAAAGACAAAGATATCAAGCATGCACTGGCAGGACTGTTTGTTGAAATTCTTGTCCCCGTAGCTGCTGTGAGTTTATTTTTGATATTGTTTGCATAATTTTTTAAAATTAGATAAAACAGCTTGGGAAATAGTGTTTTACTAACATTAAATTTTCTTTCAGGCTGTTAAAAATGAAGTGAATGTCCCCTGTCTGAGGAACTTTGTTGAAAGCCTATATGATACAACGCTTGAACTTTCATC
This sequence comes from Trochalopteron elliotii, assembly GCA_024734555.1. NCBI lineage: Eukaryota > Metazoa > Chordata > Aves > Passeriformes > Leiothrichidae > Trochalopteron > Trochalopteron elliotii. Next base: position 5,123,923 of record JANPWX010000134.1, on the reverse strand, counting down.
ACGAAAGAAACACTCATTGGTTAGTAACCCTAAGAAGCAGAGGTTAAAATTCTTTGTCAAATATTTCTGAGCAAGACTCTTGGGAAATTGCAAAATGTTTTATTTGCATTTGGCTATAACCGATACATTTCTATTTGCAGAGAAGATTATTGTGTTTCCAGAAAATAACAGTACTTATTTTACTCATAATATGATCTAAATTAGTCTGAATTAAAAGTGTTGTCAGCTTCTGGTTCTGCGATTATTAAATGGTTAGGTTTTCTCATAGTTGTTATGTGTAAACATTAGGAGAAGAGGAGAAAGAATAGAGTTCACTTCTTGTCAAGCGAGAACAAATGAGGCATGTGGGAAAAACTCTCAGGGGCCTTAAATAATACATTGTAGGAAGGAAAAAATGTGTAACACATGCCCTTTTAAATCCATAACTTGGCTACTGTGTAGCTCCTGATTTCATTTTTTTTTTGTGTGAGATGAACAGTGGCACTGCAGTGTATTTTTGGAATCATGAGTTGATCTGAATTAAATGAGAATCTGAGTCAGTTTGATGCTGGCTGCCTTAAGCAGTCTGTCTCTCCAACTGGGTCAGCGCCCGTCAGCACTGTGGCATTAGCTAATTCATTTTGATGTCTTGGACCTTTTAAGTAAAGAAAGTTTGTCATTTGTCCTCCCTCATTCTAGGGGAAAGTCAAAAAGACTTCCCTGTTTCCAGTTCTTTGGCAAATGCTGGTCACTGGCGCTAGTGAAACTGCTGGGAGAACTATGGGAGTGTGCTCGAGCTCTCAGCCTGTTACAACATTCCCAGGGGACAGTCGGAGCATCCCCTGGGGCACAGTCCTGATCCAGTTTGAATTAGTGGGAGGCTTGAGATGGATTTCTGGTTTCACTCTGCTTGGCATTTGTGTGGCTCTGTTCCACTCTACCGAGTCAATAAAACATTGTTGGAACTGCAGCAGGGTAGAGCTTTTCTGTACAATTTTTACATTAAATAGAACTTCCCAAACTGTGGCCATACTTGCCAAAGTCAATACTACATTCTTGAGAAAGGATTGCACAGCTGGGCCTTTGCATTTGTTTGCTTGTCTACACATACCACACTGGAGGCTACATAGTTAAAAGTGACAGAATAGATTGTTGTGAGGGTGTGATTAGAAATACAAACATTGCAAGGAGGAGGAGGAGGGGAAAGGCAAACAGTTGACAAAAATAGCTGCAGTGCATATTTCCAGGCTTCCAGGAAAAAAGCACACTCCTTAAAGACTGAACTGGATCTAGATCAGTGTTTGGTAAATCCATGCACTCACTGTACAGACAGGACGAGGGAATTCATCTTGCTTCATTTTCTATCTAAAAGGGCCTCATATGAGTTAGTCATTAGTGCTCTCTTGGTAGTGAATGGAGAGAATTAGGAATTTCAGGAGATGGTTTACCTTCCCTCCTAGGGATCTTCCTTAGGCTGGGTTGTAACACACTTGGAACTTGTTACTAAACTCATGTTACTAAACTCTGTGATCCAGTCAAGTACTCAGCTGTATAGTAAGAAAGCCTTTTGTGAGAAGACTTCAGTTATCCTGTCCAGTATGTATTTTGGACATGAAGATTATAAAAATAAAAATTAATGTACATTTGCCATTTGATCAAGAATTTAACCTAGCTGTAGATAGTTTATGTTACATGTTACTGGAACAGAAGTTGAGATTTATGATGTGTTTATACTTTGAGCTGTGACTGAAGTTAGAATTTAGAGATAATTTTTAGAATAATTCATTTTATTTTTGACTAACACCTTTTAATTCCTGACTGGGTTTATTAGCATTACAACTGAAACCTTAGTCTTCTTGAAATAGCAGAGTCAGTTTCAAAATGATTAGGTGCATTTTAGCGTATTTTTTTAGTGTAACATTTATACAAGTGTTAAAGTAAATGTTGAAGAACAGACTGGGTTCCGGTGTTTCAACTTCTTTGTTCTTCTTTGCTTCTTTTTATTTTTCACTTCACAAGCTGTAACTCCCAGCAGGTCCAGGCATTCCCTGTATTTTAACACAATTCTTTAGGGTGTTTAACATGTCTCTCGGTAAATATTGTGACCATAGATTTTGAGGAGTAATGCTCATCTGATTCACAAGTTCCAACAATCTCTGTGGGTCCTGTTGTTATAATAACAAAGTTTTGTTATTTCCATGCTTTCATTTCTCAGTAAACTGACAGAACTTAACCCTGAGAGTCTGTAAAATTGTGCATTGCTATGAGTACACATTTGGTTGGTTTTAGTTCATCCATAAAACATATCTGCAACAGCTTTCAAGAAAGCTGCTTTTAAATAGTACTACTTAAAAATGTGTTTATGTTGGCTAACTTGTATTGCGTGAAATGGAGGAGTTAGAACTTCAGGTTTACAGCAGCTCTATCAAGTTAGTTTTGTGTTTTATAGACATGTAAATAACTCTGTATTGACATCCATTTCCCATTTAGGCTTTGTACCCCTTGGTAACATGCCTGCTTTGTGTCAGTCAGAAGCAGTTCTTCCTAAACAGATGGCATATTTTCCTCAACAACTGCCTTTCCAATCTCAAGGTTAGTATCTCCTGGTTTTAATGTTGTATTCAGAGTTAAGTACACACTGTTGATCTGTTGCATAGACTTTTTAGGTAAATGTGCTGAGTTATTGTTATTATCTGATTCCATACAAAATTTTATTCCTGACAGTACAAGTTCTTTAGCTGTGCAGGTTTTTTCAATAGCAAAAAAGTATTCTTGGGCCTAGTTTGAATTTTTACTGTTCCTCTAACTCAAACCAAGCCTATCAAACACCTGTGAAACAGGAGAAATTGGTGATGAATTATTAGGTTGAATGGCATACCAAAACTGACCTTGTTGCCGTGCCACATGACCTAGTAGTAACTTGCTTTTTTCATTGGAAACAAAGAACTTGTTATTACTTTTTCAAAATGGAACTACTTGTAGGATGCTGATTCCATTTCTTATTTCACTCATGTTAAATGTTTGCATTACAAAAACCCTAAATTGCTTCAAGTTTTTTCCTCCATGTAGCCATTCTTATTCCTTTGCCATTTGTTAGATCTTTGAGGTTTAAGGTTGGCTTTCCACTGCAATCTGCTGTGATTCCCAGGCTGCACATACTGTTGTTCAGTGCACATGTGCTAGTTATCATTACTGCTGCTCCATGTGCCTTTTACTTTTGCAATAACTCATGTCCCGTGCCATGCTAAAACTGCATCCCTGTGAAAGGATGGTCCTGTGCCCGCCTGAAAAGTGTAATATAAGAAACCCAGTGGGGGGAGTAGAGCAAGTGAAGGCCCTCCCAATTGTGTCTTGATGAACCAGTGGTTAGGAGGCTTCTGCTAGCAGCACACTTCAAACTTCACACAAACTTCACATTTCAGCCACTTTCTCAGCTCGGAGGCAAACATCTGTTCTTCAAAAGTTGAGTTCTCAAGGTTATTGAAAAGGTATATATTGCATCCTTTTTTGCTGTTGCTTCTGGTTGTGCATCCTCTTTATCTTAATGAAACAATTTGTACTGATTCTCTTCATATGGATCCTGCTGTTAAAATAGCTCTTCAGAATGTTCAGTCTGCCTGAGGATTTCTTTCTGCCATATATACCTGAATACCTTACTTTTGGTGACGATGCATTAGAATCTTCCTTGGAAAGAGATTCAGAAAATAAGCATGTTGTTATTGAAACTAATTTTATGGGGTTTTATGCACTTGTACAAGCTTCAGAAAAGGCAAAGCCAGCTGGGAATGTGTGTTTTTCTGAAAATTAAGGAGATCCTGACAAATTATTTGAAGCCATCAGAGAAAATATTAAAAAAGTTGGTCCTATCTTACTGATCGAAAATAAAATTGGAATTTATCTTGCAATGTGTAATTCATTGATATATATACTTCAATTTATAGGGCTCTCAGATTAATGTGGTGGCTCTAATTCAGTCTTTACTTTAGGGAGAAAGTAAGGTTGCTGAACGCATGGCTAAAGTAAGAAGGTGGTTGACCACTCCTTCCCAGTACAGAGAAAGGGATGCCCCAGCCATTGAAACAGTCTTTTCACCAGACAGGCTGGCACCTCAAAACCCAAGCCAAACTCACACAGCTGGAGGAAGAGCTGGAAATCCATCCCTCAGGGGGAGAGTTGTGCACGTCAACACCATGAACTTGGACAGATCTTGCTCATGGACATGCCCATAATGTCCCTGGATGTATGTTAGGCTTTTCATCATCTTCCTCTTAATCCTGTTTCTGCCATGCAGCTTGCTGCTCTGACTAAAAACTGGTCTATTATTTTTGGAAAACTCCAATGATACTGGTCTCAGCCCTTTTCTCCTCCCTCTTTCTCAATGACCCTCACACTAACTATCTCATCACTGGGATATTTGGACATTTGCTAACAGATAGCTTCCTCCTCTGCTACACAGCCTCTTGTACCTTAACTCAGTTAGCCACAGCCTGCTGTTTTCTTGGAAGCTTTGGAATAAATTTTGATAAACTTTGATAAATTTTGATACTTCCTCACCTGTTGAAGAAATAAAATTCTTAGGTCTGAATTGTACAAGGACTGACATGATTATACCTGATGAAAAATGGATTGAAAGTAAACAGGTTAATAAACAAATTGATAGTAATGAATTTTATTATTTTAAAATCTGCAGAGATTAATGTGCCAAGTAAACTTTGGCATTCCTTTTACTACTTATTCTAAACATGTGCAACAACCATTGTATGCTGCTATAATAAACAAAGAAAGTTTTCTGTCCATATAAAAGTTTATTGTAAAAAATGTGTTGTCAAGGAGTTGAATGGAAATTGGAGCCCAAAACCAGTGTTTCTGTCGCTAAGCTTATGACAGATGCCACGCTGAAAGTTGAAGTTGTCTCCCATTTTGCTGGCAAATTGTCTTCCCATCATTTTGCAGGACTCAGACCACTACATGTTCAGGAGTTACTGATGGCATCAGTTGCAGTTTCTTTGATCAAACCGCAGTCTTTGATCCATGACTCAACATTTGTCTGCTGAAAATATCTCAGATTTTTGCCAAGGAGGTTTTGCCCTGTGGGCCAGGCAAACCTTATCTCAGGTCAAAGTGTACTGGACTCCTTCAAAGTTTAACCCAGCAGATGGCTGAGCATGTGGGAGACCATCTGACTGGGCTGCACTTACTTGTTTTTTACTCAGACGGCCCTTGCAACTGCCACAGAAACAGAAAACTGCATATGACTGAAGAGACCCGAAGAGAATCCTGTACTAGTTTCTAAAAATAAACAGCAATCAGACAGATAAACGAGTTCAGTCCAGCTGATCTCAGATGCCATGTTAATCAGGCCAGCCTAAGCATCCACAGATTTTTGTCCTTTCGCTTTTGAGTCTGTGTGGTACATTCCTTTATGTGTTCTTCATACCAGGCCTCCACTGTAGGGCAACAACTTTTGAACTGATGTATTCTACTGAAAAGGAGGTTTTCTTTTCATAATCAAATTGTGGGGGTTTTCAAAGGGAGATTTTAAATTGTAACATGTATCTAATTTAAATAACTTGATACTTGGGTTTTCAACAACTTAAGTAATAACAGAAGCAGGTCAGATGCACAAACCATCCTACAGCTACAGGAATGAAGCAGTTGTGAGGCTCTGACTTTTTGTAGTTTCATTATTAAAATGCTGAACCTTGGCATCCATTAAGTGTAGAACTTCCTTGCCAATTTGTGCCTGAAGTTTTTTCTTATGTGATATGTTTCTCTAGAATAAGGACCCAAAAATGGCTCGAGTTGCACTGGAATCTCTGTACAGACTACTGTGGGTTTACATGATCAGAATTAAATGTGAAAGCAACACAGCTACCCAAAGGTAAAATGCTTTATTTGTAATGAAAATCCATTGTAGACTGGATGTTGCCAGTGAAGAGGTTTTATAGTTCTCCTGAATTCCTTCAAATTGAACCTATTTCTATTGTGAAATAAGAAACTCAACTGTACACAAGAAAATATTGCCTCTTGTGGCACTGCCAGTTGTCCTGTCACCTATAAAAATTGCTGTATAAAGTGTTTCTACTTTTGGAAAAATTAGAAGTCACTCCATGTTCAATGTAGGTTAAAAATACTTTTGTAGTGGCCGTTGACTGATGAATTTACTTGTAATGGAGTAATGAAATAAAATAATTACATTGAATTTGGAGCAAGGGATCAGAACAAGATACCCCATTACATTTTCATTTCAAAGGAAGTTTTTTCTGGTCTTTCTAAATGGAGTGTCATGCTAAATGAAGGTCTGCAAAGTCCAAAAATGTCTAATGTTTCTTTTTCTTTTGCAGTCGACTTATTACTATTGTCACAACCCTTTTCCCAAAAGGGTCCCGTGGTGTTGTGCCAAGAGATATGCCTCTAAACATCTTTGTGAAGATAATACAGTTTATTGCACAGGTATGGGAGAGCCATGTGTATATCTTTCCATATAATGAACAACTTATTTTCTCAATAACAACTTAACAAATAAGTAAATTTCTAATTTTTGCAACCCTGTTGACATTACCTTTCATGCAGGAAATGATTAAATTATCGACTCAGCTGGGGCAAACTTCTTTTGAACAACATTTTTTAATTAATCTCATTCCATTGAAAATACATTAAAATGTGTTCACTTCAAGTCACGTGTAATTTTTGTCAGTTTTTAGAAGTTCCAGCAAGTCAAATAAACCACATTTGTTGACACACTCTGACTGTCAATAAAGTTCAAAATAATAGGCCATGTTTCATCCTGATACTGCATCATCTCTGCTGTATAGGACAGTAAGTTGCACTGCTTTCAATGCAGTAAGTCAAGATGTCAAGTTCAGCATGGAGTTGACACATGTAGTTTTCATCAGTTCAAATGGGAACTGCTAAAATAGGCTAACCTGCAGTGCTGGAAGTTTCATCTCTTTTATGACTTAAACTCAGAAAATTTTCCCATTGAACAAAGCACTTAAGCACATACTTAAAGTCTCTGAATAGGAATGAAGCAAACAGATGCTTAAAATCTTCCCTTAACTGTGCCATCTGTGAACAAGCTCTCTTTATGTAAAATACTGTGTTAGTGCCATAATTACTGCAGTTTAAATGGAATAATTAAAAGCTTTATTTCCAAAATGGATCATTTTCTATTTAAATGCTATACATTTTTGATTTTGTCAACATAAAGCATTGTTAAAAGCTTAGATCTGATGATATGTTCTACATACTTCTGAAAATCTGTTTTTCCATATATTTAAATAAACCCTGATTAAACTGGTTTTCAGCGTTCTGTAGCCTTAATGAAAATAACTAGCAGCATAATGAGTTGCAGTATTTTTGCTATTTTAGGAACGTTTAGATTTTGCAATGAAAGAAATTATCTTTGACTTCCTTTGTGTTGGAAAACCAGCAAAAGCTTTCAGTCTCAACCCTGAGGTATGATGTACATCTGCTTTTTTTTTTTTTTTTTTTTTTTTTGTTAGTATGTATTGTATTATTGTATCGTGCTACATTTACTTCCTGGTTATATTCTAAGTATGCTCTCACCTTTGTCCAGTTTTCAGGCCAAATCTTGAATCTGATTTATTGGTAAAATACATCTGTGAACTTCTATCTGTAAAATGTCACATTGATTGTTTATGCATACTTTCTGCTGTTTTCTCAGTGAAGAATATCAAATAGGAACTAGTGAAAATGTGTAAAACAAAAAGAAAAGTATAAATAAAACTATTGGTCACAGTATGTCCTTATCACTGTGCTGTTGTTACATGCAGTGCCTTAAACTATTTTAATATAACAATAATTTTTCTGTAACATTGTCAATGTTTTTCAAAACAGTTTTACTGAGAGTCCATGGTGCAAGAAAGCTTGAAAAAGAAAATACTCTAATAAAATTTTACCACTCTGACCAACAATGCTCCACTGGTGTTGGTGTCATGGGTCAGCTTCCCACTGCTCTTCCTAGGGAAAACAATCAGAAATAACTTTTTAAAAAAATCAAAATATAAATAAGTACTAAAAGAGTAAAAATTTCTCTTAAAAATATACAATTGCTTAAGATTTTTGAAAATATTTTCCTTTGAAAATTAAGAAAAAATACAAAATAATTTTTGATCCTCTCATAAAACATGTCTGTATTAATCTTGCAGAATTCAACTGTTGTATCTATTCACTAAGATGTTAAAACAGAGTGATTGCCTTGCACAAATAACTACAAAAAACTTGGAAAAGTAGATTAAACTTTCTACTGTCAAAAGCAGGAAAAATGAAAGGCAAGATTTGCTTTGAACAAAGCTTTCATCTTTCTGTAGCAGAGTAAAAAATGGATGAAACAGAATTTTTGAGCAGGAAGTCCACACCATGCTCTGGGTCAGCCACCTGCAGCATTGACTGAGAAAGGTCCTACAATGAACATTTTGTGTCAGCCCAGCTGAGAGGGGGTGGACATAGTCTTTAGCTTCTTGTTGAATCAACATCTGAAATTTTACTGTTCCTTAACAGCATTGTAAGTCTGAAAATAAAGACATAGCGCTACTTTTTTATGTATGTAGACTTTAGCATTCTAAAAAAACCTCTCCATAATCTGTAAATGCATCTCTGGGAGACTGTCAGTAGGACAGCCTCTTAGTTTTTAGAACACATTCCAGAGAAATTGAAAACATTCTAGTCTTTCAATCACTGCAATGCAAAGCTTGCAAGTTTTCCTCTGGTGCATTCCCAGAAGGCATTCAGGTCACTTAGATTCCTTATATTTTCACATTGTACTTTTGGCACTGAGCATCATTCCAGACTTTTCTGTCAGTATAATTAACCCTGGGGCCTTTCAAGACAGTTATTGATCTTTTTTTTTCGTAACAGATGTAGGTCATTTATGTTTAACTGAAGGTCCATTTAAGATGCATTGCTACACTACAGATCATACCCGGGTATTTTATCCTGAAGATAAAAAGATAATGTATTAATGCAAATACTTAAGGTTCTGAGAGGGGAGAGCACTGCTCACAGTGGAGATAAGAATTCACTATGTATTTCATGGGCAGTTTTTGTGAAATGTATCAGACTAGTTAATGTAGTAAAGATACAGAAGAAAATGCCTGCAAGTGCATTCTCGAAATTTCAAAGTGAATGATGAATATGAGTAGAATATGATTATTTGATTATGGAACTCATCCATCTTCTAAACTTCACAGAGAATGAATATTGGCCTGAGAGCTTTCTTGGTAATTGCTGATAGCTTGCAGCAAAAAGATGGTGAACCGCCAATGCCAGTGACTGGAGCTGTCCTTCCCTCTGGAAACACTCTCAGAGTGAAGAAAACATATTTGAGCAAAACTCTTACAGAGGAGGAAGCTAAAATGATAGGTCAGTAAGAGAATGGACAATACAGAAACTTGTGTGAGAATGGATATGAACATGTTTTCAGCACTTGAGCAGAATAGTTTGTTATTGTGAAGTATTTGATTTATTTTTGTATTGTAAGCATTTAATTTATTATGTGTTCTAATGAAATGTGTGGTTCAGTTTGCCAAATGCTGCTTTTCATAGGTTATTCTGAAAAATCCTCAGTCGCGCTCCACAAGAGGTGGCAACCCTGTATTCTGGGTGGGGTTAAAGACACAGGTAGTCTTTAATCTTTTAGTGCCCATACCTGTGTTTATTCATGGATATTCATTCTATTAGAAACAGTGTCCGTACTCAGAGATGTACCAGCTTTGAAAACTATCCACGATTCCATTGATAGCCTCATTTTAATTGCAATATCTTAAACTTTCAAAATGGCAAAACTTTTAAATGTAAAATAATGTTGTACAGAGGAGCCTAAGTTAAAAGCACTGCTGTCTTGGGCTTCAATGTAGAGCAGGAATCCTGTGTTGTAGAAGAGCCCCTCTATCATGCTCTGTAGGTGCCTGGTTTTCTTGGCAAAAAAAAAATAGATTTGGCTGCTCACCTTCACATTTCATTAAGTCCCCAAAGTTACGTGAATGAAATGAAGTCTACACCAGTGGCAAAGACGTGTGTTGTACTGTGCTAGATCATTGTAGTAATAGCAAGAAAATAAGCACTGTAAGGCCCACTGCTGTTGAAGTATTTAAAGTATTTGAAGTATTTGAAGATAGTATTCAATAACAAATATTTGCACTATTAAATTCTTGTGTTAGCCATTTCATTGCTATTTTATGATCCAGTATTCCAGTTTCCATGTATAATATGTAAGCATTCCTTTTGGAGTGGGCAACACATTCTGGTTTTGGATCAGGATATCATTACTAGTGGAATATGCTATCTCATGAGCAAAGTATTTTTCTTACTTCATGCACCACGGCATGAGTAAGCAACTTTCTCAGAATATACATATATATGTATCTATAAATATCCCCAATTGTACAAAAATGCATATTTTTGCAGGTATGTCACTATATTATTCTCAAGTAAGGAAAGCTGTGGACAACATCCTCAGACACCTTGACAAGGAAGTGGGTCGGTGCATGATGCTAACCAACATACAGATGCTTAACAAAGAACCTGAAGACATGATTACGTGAGTGCTAAAGAACACTAATTCCCATGAAATGTGGAGATGTAATTTTGGAACTTTTCCTCTATTTCTGTCTATCATGAGTCATCAGAGAAACAGCAAGAAACAGGAACATTTAGCATAATTAGTATATACCTTGAAAAAATGTTTATGACAAGTTGATTGTGCTTCTTTGGATCCTATAGTGTTTGGAACTGAAGGTGTTCATGATGCAGGTAAAATCATGTGGGAATCCTATGGTGGTTTAGATGGTAGAAGTAGAATGCTAAAGTAGAAGTCGTGGCAGCCTATGCTCAGAACAGTGTCTCAGGGTATATTTGCATCACTGAACTTCAAAATGAATGCAATGAATTCTGTAAATCCCTTTTAATAATAACATTCCAAAATTCCCTTTGCTTTTCATGCCTGTAATCAAAATCAAATCTTAATTAAAAACCCAAGTAATCTTGTGATAAGGCTTGGATTTAAGCAGTATCCCACTGGAACAGAATCAAACCAGTGTGCTTCAAGCTGCATTGAACAGCACCATTTTTCACTTTCATCCAAAATTATTAGTGAGGAAAATTTCCTGGAGACAGTTCTGGTGAGATGAACATCAAGTAGAGTTTGGAGACATGGAGACATCATCTGATACATACAGAGCACAGATTGTAGAGATCTCAACTGTAAGGAGACCTTGCATATCTTTCCTGGTCATTATTCTAGAAAAGAAACAGCCCCTGAAAAAATGTTTGTGATGTAATGAAAAGGACACTGGTCTCTTTGAGGTTTTTTACATTTACTGCCCAAAAAAGTCAACTTGGTAGGAGTACTGTGAGTGATAGACTGACTGCAATGACTGGCCAAATTGAACTACCTTGTACAACTGATACAGTCTTTATGGTGTTGTTCCTCTGCTCTTATTTGTTGCAGTACCTCTAGGTGAGACTGTAGGCTGTGTCACCACCATTGTCTTTATTTATATTCATAGCTAATATTACTATCCAGTAATATTTCATATTTTTCTTGTAGTCCTACCCCATGTCCTGTTCAGTTCTCATACCCAGTGTTCATAACCATTTTAGGTATTCAGGCTTTTGTGGTAGGGAAAGCGAGTTTTGAAACTCACCTTTTATTCCCAAAAGATAATTGCACAGTGAAACCTTGGGTATTTTATCTTTGCTATAAATATCCTTTGCATGGTTTTTCAGCATCACCAAAATGTTGTTTATTTTTAAAGTCAGTGAACAAATAAACTCAAAAGAGTTCTAAATTTCAGGAAATCTTAAGATTTGGTAGTAACTTCTGTCAGAAACATGAAGATTGGAATATTTAGACTGTAGGTTACTGCCTTTTGTGTTGTACTTTATATCCAGATGAGCTCTGATTTAATGCATACACCAAAAACCACAGCAAACCACAAAGCAAAACCAAAAGTAAACCACATTATAACACTTTTTTACTTGTTCTTTCAAGGGAAAAAAATATCCAGGATGCTTAATTATCACTTGATCTAAAATCATGTGAACTCACAAAAAACATCAGTAGCTGTTACTATGAGGATTGAAAATGATCCTTTCTAAAACTGCATTGTGGATATGTGGAAAAGCCAACATTGTTTTTATGTAATTGCTTCCCATTTTATTCACAGAACTCCATGCTTCACTAGAGTTACATATTTATTTTGAATTCTTATGGGCTTTAATTGGTAGATATCACACTATATTTATGTTCATTTTAAAGTTATTGCTTTTGTCATAGTTAGGTAAAGTTTATATGTAAACTGTATATAATGAATACTATAGTGATATTTTTATTAACAAATAAAATAAGAATCAGAGGGAAGTAGCTAGGCAGTGAGCAGACATAACATTGTAAAGTATGCAGATTCTGGAATTTTCTTTGGCAGTGTTAGACTTGCTTCTAGACAATATTTAATTACTGATCTTTTCCTTTCAGCCTTTATTGCTGAAGTAATAAATGCCAGTATGGAGGGTCTTATTAAAACACTGAGTAAGAAACATCCTTTGCATCCTACACTGGGCTATGAATTTCAATACTGGTTATAATTACTTTCTAACATTTAGTTAGAATAGGGCATCCATTTTTCTAAAATACAAACCTGTCCTTGCAAGTACTTCAAAGGCTCCCCTTGCCTCCCTCACATGCTCTGCCTGTTAGCTCAGATGGTGAGTTGGGAACTTGAGCCTGAGGTCTGGATCTTCTCCTGATACTCTTCTGAGCAGTTGATAAGCCACAGAACACCCACAGATTTTATATTTATAAATAATTACTCATTTGCCTTCAGAAGAGTTTCCTCTCAAACTATTATTTTACAAGTCTCCATTTGAAATGCACAAACTTTGCCCTCACTGGGATCTGAGCATAAGGAAACTCTACAAAGTTCATTTTCCATTTCAAGTCATCAAGGAAGACTTGGTTTGCCTGCACATAAAATTCCCAATGGCACTTTAATGTTTACAACTGTAAAAAATATAGGATCTTGCACTAGTTATTAATCCAGATAGTATTGCTTTAGTGATAATAGTTGAAAGGGATTTGTTTATAATCAAATTCTCAGTGAGATGTTGTATCTTACTCCTTTTCCAGTCAGTTGCTGACACCTTTCAAGTTCTATCTGTTAGAATACAGATACAGTGAGACAGAGGTAATTAATCATGAATATAGTTTCTCCTTACTGTACCATTAAGACAGTTAATTAAAAATATGTCAACATTTTATTCATGTGATATATATCCAAGCTGATAAGTAGAGTGTTAACTACAAAACTTTCTTTAATCTTTGAATTAAGTAAGTCTAATATCAGTTTATGCCTTTTCTATACTCACTGAACGGTACTCAGTGTTACTCACTGAAATAATGAGTACAGAAAATCTGCTTTCAGACTGCATTGCATCCAGGCTTTCTCTATAACTGAACACAAAAGTTAGAAACCCAAATGCAATGTCCTCTGTTGGGTAGAGAGACAGAGTAACCAGGGCAATGGACCAGGGTGCAGGAAAACTAAGTTCATTTTGTGTTTTGTCACTCCATTTCAGTGTGGTGTTAAGTAGCTGACAATGCTTCTTGGTGTCTCTTTTTTTACCCCCTTACTCTTTTCTGGTTCTGTTGAAAGCATATTAAAAGAGGAACTATCTTTCTCTGCGTGTTTATAATATGTCCTCTAAATAGGACCATACTTTCTCTGATCCTTCCAAAGCACATTACAGGCTAATAATTAATAATATTGTGGGAAAGACTGCACAATTGTAAATGCTGTTACGTGTAGGAGCATCCGTGGACGGCAGGGAGAGGGAACTCTCCCAACTTGAGACATTCTAGAACATGTGGTTTTGTTGCAAGGGTCGTGGGTAAAAAGGGCCTTGCCTTCAGCCACCAGTCTCGGCTGAAGGGAAGTCCCAAAGAGTGGTGGAGAGAGAGAACAAGAGGGTAAGAGGTAAGAGGGGAGAAAGCAAGAGAGCCAGAGAGAGGTGGCAGGGGTTGGAGCGCAGGGGCAAGAGAGCTAGAGAGAGAGCATCAGAGAGGAGAGTCAGAGAGCGAGGTCCTTGTTACAATACATTATATCTCCTTTTGTGTTGAATATTCTAATTTACACTAACCAACCAGTACATGACACAAAACCCTATAGAATCTACATATAGCCTATAAGAACTACTACATTACCATACTGTGTTATATTTTAAACTCTAAAAACTTCTCTTTAGACTATTCTCTTTTGCTACATTGACCTTTGGATTCCTTAGCCAGCAGAAAAGTATTGTTCAATCAAGAGGGATTCTCCTTCATCTGGCTAGGCTATTGTTTTCAGGTTATACAGTAACTAAGGCTCAGTATCCTACAACTCAAAGTAAGCTTTCATTTCTATTTCGATTATAGGTTTCATATTTTCAGAATCTTTTGCTAAGCAATCATATTTAAAAGGTTTCCCTGATTCATCTTCCCCAACAGTTACGCTTTGGTAATTTCCTCTACACTCCATCATCAGATAATAGATGGTTCAGATAAAAATGAGCAAATAAAAAAATCCACACTTTGGGGTCTATCTGAAGGATTTACTTAATCTGCAGACTTACCAAAAATATTGAAAACAAGTTAGAAAACAACTGCGTCTGTTTTGAAAATAATCAACAACTGAAACTTGAGCTACTTTTAGAAGACTCATGGATTTCCAACCTAGTGTTTGGTTCATGCTGAACTTTGTGCTTAATGACTTTTGCAGGCTGTTAGGGAACAGTTGTGCCATTTCACAGATTAGAACACCCTTAGGGCTGCTAAAACATGTTTGAGCTGATGAGAGTTGCCAAAATGCTGTTGTCTCTGGCAGTGATCAACAGAAACTCTCTGGCCATACCTACCTCTAAATTACACACCTTGTTCAGTATAAAAATGTATCATGATGATTTTCCATAAGCTTGTACTCTGTTGGGGGAAAATCTCTGGGTCTTCAGTCATGTTATTTAAACTTGTTACACATCTGCTATTTGCTTTATACAACTGGTGAAATATAGCTGCACTATGATGCAGAACACCCCAACTCTTTCCTTATTGCCTCATCCAGACTTTGCATTATATAAATGCTGATCTTGATGGAGGAATCCTCGTACATTATACCTTCATTTTTTTATAGATATGCCAGTTCCTCTCAGAGAGAAACAAATTAATCGGTAATAATTGATTTTTCAAGTAGTGTATAGATATGATGCATGAAAAGTGTCAAAACCTTTTATTCAATGGAAAAAGGTACTCGTGCTTTGTTCTTATTTCATTATAATGTCTACCTGTCCATCCTGATGTTCTTAGTAGGCCTCTGGCACTTTAGAGGTGGATACTTTAACACAGGTCCTTCTTAAGCTTAGTCAAAATTCTGTTTTAATTTTTCAGTGGTGAAAGAAAACCAAAAATCGATCTGTTCAGAACATGTGTTGCTGCTATTCCTCGATTACTTCCTGATGGAATGTCAAAACTTGAGTTGATCGACTTGCTGGCAAGGTAAGCAATGAATGACTGCTCCAGGGGAACAGCTGAGCCGCAGAATACATAACTGTTTCTTTTTATATATGCTTAAGAAAAATAAATTGCTCTTAATGAATTAGACAGAGATGTCCTACCATCTTTTTACAGTTTTTGTGGTTTTTATATGGTTCAGAATTTTATGAAAAAGTTGAACTCTTTCCCATGATATTCACAATTATTCAAGAAAGTCACATATTACTGTTTTCTAACAATCACAGCATTCTGATTAACAGGAGAAAACATCTTTTCTGTGCAGTGGAAAAACATGGACATACCTGTTTAGTTTTGATTTATGATTCCCATGTGTCTGTTTGGTAAAACACAATGTGCTAGATGTGGTACATTGCAAAAACCTTTTTACATTACTATGACTATTATTATTATTACTATTACTATTATTATCATTATTATTACTACTACTACTACTATTATTATTGTAAGCCATAAATAAAGAAAATATAAGTTTAAAAAATATTATATCCCTCCATTTAACTTGTATGAGTAGACTTCACTGAACAAAGTAGTCTGTGGCATGACTGCTACACCACTTAGATTTCAGGACATCAAGTCAGTGACTTGTGGCAAATAATTATGATAAAAGGTGCCGGTCAGTACAGAAAAGTCTGTTACATTTCAGTTCAAGTATCCAAGACCAAGGTTCCAGCTTGTTCTTTATGTTAGTGGATCATGGTATTAAATTAAACCAAGAGGGCTTTGCAGCGTATTGCTCTCAGGTAACTGTGGCAAAGCAAACTTTGCCACCCTGTTCTTGCTTTTCAAACACCACAGATGAAGGAAGGGCAGATGTGGGAGCCAGAAGGCTACATAGAAAAACAGCTTTTTCTGCTCTATGAACAAGTAACTCCCAGTGGTGTGCTAAAACAGTGAAACAGTTGATTCTGGTAGTAGTGGGGAGTGCAGAGAGCCAAACAAGCCAAATCATCAGCCAGCAGTAGGTGTGCTGCAGTGCATGGCCAGCTTGATTTCCTTGCGTGCACACTGCCTGCTATAAATCACTTGTAGGTTGTTTTAAATCATTACATTATTAAATTATACAGATACCTTATTAAACAGTTGCATCAATTCTGCTTAAGGGAAATTTAAAAAGACATGTTTTCCTTTAATCCAGTATTTTAACGAGAGTTCTATCCTTATTAATGGGCTTAACTTGAGCTGGTAAAAAGCACGTATCTATTCAGGTCACAGCTCTTCAATCACAGGATTCTCCAGGTCAGACCTGTCACTACTCTTAAGAAAATTTGGAGACCAGTGTGAGTTTCTTTATAAATTAATGCTACCCTCCTTAAGTCTCACAGCTGTCAATATAACTATTGGTCTATCTCTATTCTATTGGCAAACTTCATTCAGAAAAGGTCAGCCGTGATTCTAGGTATTTCTTGGGTAATTGCCCTGGTGGGACAGTGCAAGCTGTAAGTTTGCTGAGGTGTCTGACTCTGACTGTGGAAAGAAGTGAGACATCAAGAGGACCTGAGGGAAGCTCCTCTAGAGCACCTTCAGAAGCAATTACATGCTCAACCTTTCCTCAAGAAGGTGCACTTTGGAAATCTGTTCTCCTCTCCTATGTGTACTCATGCTACAGCACCTTTGAGACACTGGTAGAGTTTTACATCATATTCCTAAGTATAAGCAAGGGAAACACAAATTAGATAAAATAAGTACATAATAGGTTGGAAAGTAACAAACCGTTCATAGCTCAGAAGACATACAGAGTGGTGTCAAAACAACTGAGTAAAGGTCTCAATATTGCAGAGCAGGATCACAGACTGAACAGATACAAAGAAGTGATGTTCCTATGAAAAGGCCTCATTCACATTTATAGGGCTAGAAGGTTTTCAAAAAAGTTCTTCTGGTCTAATTAATATCAAGGATGTCTGATTTGGAGAACAGCATGCAAACTGGGGCACTGTAGTTGAAGAAGAGGCTGACCAGAGAACAAGGGGTAAAAGATAACTGAATTGAAAAAAATAGGTCTCTTTAGTCTGGGACAGCATGAACTGAAAACTGTCTTCAAAAACATACCTTCAGAGAAGAAAATAATAAACTGTTTAAAGAATTAATACCGGGCCTAGACATAATGTAAATCACCAGAATGCCCCAGCACCACAGCTGCTACATTCTGTATACTGTCCCATGTTTCTTGAGACCGGACTGACTACTTCTCCCAATTTTGAGAGTGTAGGCCCAGAAGGTAAGCATCTGCAGTTCTAGAGAACTCTGTATTACAATATTGTGTGTTCTGGATCAGAAACTAGACTCAATACAAGGATAAGAAACTCAGAAAAGGCAAGGTTTCGGTTTCTCCCTGTTTTTTAAAAGAACCCTAGAAGCTGTTGTGCCAGGGATTTATGTGGGTCTGTGCTGTTGAGATAGAAAGCTGTTAAATACTTTTGTTTCACAAGAAATAAAGTTAGATCTTTCAGTTAATTAGTTCTTGTATTCACAGTTTGGTTTGAGTTTTTCATCCTCACAACAGATGTGTCATTTGGTGGTTTTTGAAAGGAGTGTGTAAGTCAGCAGCTAGACTTTTTTCCAGGACAGGTGTATTCAAATTATAAACCATGAAGCAGATGTCAAGTATATACCATACCTTTCGCCCTTTCACTGCCCACTGCAACCATTCATTACAAATTCCCAAGTAGGCCTTAAATTTAACTGAGTCAAGTGCAAACAAACAAACGTGGACTTGCTTCCTGCACTGCCTGTCATGCAGTGGTAATACAGAGATGCATGCTTATGCTCAATTTGAATTTCATTTCATTAGATAATGCCACTGGGCAGTAACCTGGGCTTAGGAGATGTCTTTTGTATCCTCTTCTCTGTTATTGCTTTTGTGTCATTGTGAATGTCATTTCGTGGATGACTTAATTGTGGTCTCGAAAGGTTTTGCTTGTTTATCTGGTGTTGGCCGTCCCAAAGGGAAACAGAAATTATCATTTCTTAGCACAACAAAATACTGTGTTTCTAAATATATATAGAAAGTCATGTGGTTATTAAAGCATAACAGTTATTTTTGGAGTCATACTCGCCAGGGGTGAATTTTCATGGCAGTTGTTTTCTTTTTGCTTAAATAAAATGTCCCTTGCCTCCAAATTAGGCAGCTATAATGAACCAGATTTTTTATGAACCACATCTCATCATACACTTCCAACTGAATGGACTTTGGTTCCACTCCATTTGCTATTTTGGTTTTTTTTCTCCTAACTTTCTGTCCTTTTCATTATAAGGAGTCCTCCTTTTCAACTGTGTAGATTAAATGTAGATAAAATACTTTGAAAATGAGTTCTAACACACTACAGAAAATTACAGTCTCATGGGTAATTAAAACAAAATGCATCATAAAGGCAATGAACCAAAAATTGCAGAGCACACTAATCTGAATTTACTTTATTCTGCCAACTTCTAACATAGAAGTGGTTTGATGATTTCTGTGTCCAAAGAAAGTACAAATTTTTTTTGTGGTGAGAAGGACTTCAATGTGATGCAAATAAAGAAGAAAATAAAATTTGAAAATGGGATCGGAAATGTCACCATCTTTCAGAAGGACTTTGAGGGTGCTTCTTTGTGTTTCTAAAAGTATAGAAAGTCCTGAGGCTGTTTTCCCCATTTCCTCATCCTAGGTTATTTAAAACATAAAGCGTTTTTTAATTCAAATGCCTCATTTTAATTCTTTTGAAGATTTGCTTTCATTAATTGTGATTTGCATCTTGGCTAAAGATTTGTTTTAACTATTTGCTGACCTGTTGCTATTCTTTTATTTTAATATTTAATGTTAAAAAATGAATACATAAATTCTGAAATTATGCATTTATTTATAAGCTTTTTATTATCATACCTACATGGAAGTTACTGAGTTAGGAGTAAAAAAAAATATAGTTTGAGAAAAGTTGCCAAATTATGTACTTCAGAGATACCCTGTTGTAGGAGGGGAGCACATGTCTTTTGGATCCATGAATATCTTCTGCAGTAGCAAGAATTACAATATAGAAAACAGGTCAAGGATGTTAACTGTGGTCAGCAATAATGAAACCATGATAGCATCATCTGCCATTGTGAGCAGGAATTTTCCCTCACTGTCATGTACTGATAAACACTCCTTATACTTTTATTATCTGACATTTACTTGCAGGCTGTCCATCCATATGGATGATGAACTTCGACACATTGCACAGAATTCTCTTCAGGGCCTACTTGTTGACTTTGTTGACTGGCGGGAGGATGTACTCTTTGGTTTCACTAATTTTCTGCTACGTGAAGTGAATGATATGCATCATACTCTTCTTGATACTTCACTGAAGTTGCTGCTACAGTTGCTTACGCAATGGAAGCTTGTAATACACACTCCAGGAAAAGCTTCTGAGCAGGCCAAAACCAGATCTGCAGAGGTAAGAAATCAAGAGATCTGTCTCCTAACATTTTTACTAATTGAAGGCAGAAATTACATTCCTTGATACCGCTGTGGTTTGTGTGTTTTGTATTTACTCACCTGAGAAGAATTCACTGTGCAAAATTTTTTTAGGTAATTAGTTCACGTGTCTTTTGAGGACAGCCATGTCCTTGTGTAATACAGCAGATGTTGTTGTTGAGCAACATAAGAGAATGCATGCCAAACTAAAATATGCACATCAACAAAAGCACGTAAAGTGAAATATGTGTATGTAGATGTGGCAGAAGGACATTTTCCCAGGGCTGAAACAGATTGATAATGCTAGTGGGAACGCTGTGAAGAGTGAAGTAGATCTTGTTTTCCCTTGGTTGACTCAGAAACATCAAAGAACCTGATTTTTTTACCATAGCCTGCTGTCTCCATGTGTTACAAACATTTCTGGGAACTGAACAGCTTTTCTCCTGCTTCTCCCATCTGCTCTGTCCAACAGATATTTTCATTATGAGAAATGATTTTTAGGCTTCTTATCTCCTAAACTAATCACACTGAGTATGTTTTCCTTTGGTCAAACAAGATGTGTGTTTTATGTCACAGAGGACCATTAATTAATAGGTAATAACAGGAGTACATAAAAATGTAGAAAAGAGAGATCCTCATATACTTTTCATTAAATATTGTTACACTTTACTGTTGGGGTTGGATTCTAGAGGCCACCTACCTAAGGTGTTGGCTGCTACAGGACCAAAGAAGGACCTGAGGGAATGCTGTCTGGAGTAGAAAAAGTGTGATGTTCGCCGTCTGACTCATTCATTCATTTTTTAGTGGAGGATGGAAAAAAGTGGGTAGATTAATTGAAAATTAGAGGGAAGGATTTGTTCAAAGGACTCTGCTCATCCATTGCTTTTGTGGAACAAGGTAACCTAAAGCAACAAAACTTGACTGTTTGAGAGAATATGTCAGGTTTCCAAATCTAGCATCTACATGGCCTCTGCCTTTTGATGTATATGTACATCTGTATTTGTCCTAGTTAAATAGAATATTTCTTGGAGACCTGGTTTGCAAACACCCCCACTCCATTTATCCCTCCTTGCACTGTTCTGCAGTTGATACCAAATGGATCCAGCCACAGGATACAGTCTGAAAGGAGCCCCTATTCCAACGTCCTGCACGCGGTCGAAGGATTCGCGCTGGTTCTGCTGTGCAGTTTCCAGGTTGCCACACGGAAACTGGCTGTTCTAATCCTCAGAGAAATCCGTTCTTTATTCTTGGCCCTTGGCCAGGCAGAGGTAGGATTTTTCTCATCTGGAACTTTGAGTTAAAATTTCCCAAAGATAAAGCTCAAACCTGCTATTGCAGCTGCTTTTAACATAATTGCTGCAGTGTAGCAGGTATGCACTTAGTTTATAAAAAAGCATTTGATCTCAGCTTACTATTTCTATTTGCCTTAACACTGCAAACATTTCTGTGGCCTTAAAAATGTAAAATGAATGGCAAATGCCCTGTATAAGCATTGGAGGGAAAATGTACAGCAACTTCTATTTTCTCTTGGAATGATGTGAATGTATAATACACTGTAAAACCTTTTTTACTGCATAGTTCATTTTTGTATTGTCAAGGTTATAAATTTATATTGGAAATGAAACCCATTCCTGTGGCATACCACTGTGGGTGAAAAAAACACAGCATAAGACACCTTTAAGATCATTCACATACATTTTCCTTCTATAGTAAAGACCTCTAAGTCTTTTTTATGGATACAGAAGTATTGAAAGTCATGTTGTGTACTGGCGGTCACAGCTCAGTGAGCCATCTAAATGCCTAAGAACATAAATATGTGTGTTCATGGCGAAGGAATGCTTCAATAAACAGTAAGCTAATTTTTCAGTCTTTTGATACCAGCTATCCAAAGTCATTTGGGATTTTCTGATATGTGCTTTTGTTTCCTAAGCAGTGAGATATAGCCACAAATTAACTTTGTTTCAAACCACAGCTTGGACTTAGTTCTGAGATTATTTTGAAAAAGACAAATGTACCCATTGTTAACAATAAATATTTTTAGCTACTTCAGATTAATGTCATAATTTTTAGATGTTTCTGTTGCATATCCCAGAAACATAAGAAGGGAAATAATTTGGTCAGAAGAGCAGTAAACTTGCATTTTCCGTGTTATGCAGGATGATGACAGACCTATGATTGATGTCATGGATCAGTTGAGTTCTTCTATTCTTGAAAGCTTTATTCATGTGGCTGTTTCAGATTCAGTAAGTACTACTTAACCTTACTGCTTGTGTTTACATAACAAATATCAGACACGAAATACTAAACATAATACTGCTAAAAATCAAAGAAATGATACAGCTTTAAGGCTCCAGCCATCTACCCAAGAGCTCCAAGGCTCCACAATGTCCCAGACAATCTGTTCCATTAAAGTAATCATACTATGGATGTGGAAGATACTGCATACAGAATAAAAGAACAGTTGAGAAAGTCTTATCGCTAGCACCACCTAATGCTGGAGGCAATTGGTAGTCACTCACTGCTGTCATCAGTTTGAGAAGGGAATAAGCTTTAGCTCCCTGGTGTCCTCAGAAAGTGGCCCTGCCTGCACACCTGAATGTAAGCTCCAGAGTAATTCACAGCTGGGTGAGTCTGTCCTTTGGCTCTCTCAGGGGCCTGATGTGCCTGACATGCATCAGAGGAAGCAGAGATTGAGCATTTTAAATAAAGAAGTGTCAGTAGAAGAACTGATACAAAAGACAACTGATTTTGCGTGCTGTCCTAGAGATTAGTGAAAGGCCCATTTCCAAAGGACAAGAAGAATCACTTTGGGACACTTCTCAGCTTCATTAAGTTTAAAGCAACAAATGGTCCTTGCCACACTGAGTGCCCTTTCCAAGGCTGTGGGTTTGAGCTGCATGCTGGATGCTTGAAAAAATAACCCCAGCCAGTGGCCAAGCCCCACACAGCCACTCACTCACTTCCCCACCAGTGGGATGGGGGAGAGAATCAGGAGGGTAAAAGCTGGAGAACTTGTGGGTTGACATACAGACAGTTTAACTGGGAAAGTGAAAATTCTGAATGTAAGCAAAGCAAAACAAGGAGTTAATTCACCACTTCCCACAGGCAGGCAGGTGTTCAGCCATCTCCAGGAGAGCAGGGCCCCATGACATATAGCAGTGACTTGGGAAAGCAAACGTCCCTCTTCCTTCTTCTTCCCCCACTTTATACACTGAGCTTGATGTCAAACGGTCTGGAATCTCCCTTTGGTCAGGTGAGGTCATCTGTCCTGGTTGTGTCTCCTCCCAGCCTTCCCAGCACCCCCAGCATCCTCACCAGTGTGGCAGTACAAAAAGCAGAAAAGGCCTTGGCTCTGTGCATGCCCTGTTCAGCAATAACAAAAACATCTCTGTATTATCAACCCTGTGTTCAGCATAAATCAAAACACAGCCCCATACCAGTCACTGTGAAGAAAATAAACTCTACCCCAGCCAAAACCAGCACAGAAGGGGACATTGAACTGGTGGGGCAGTTGAGTCCCTCTGCATCTGAAAACAGAAACTGAGCAAGAAAGAGACTTTCTGACTTCATAATACAGGAATTAGGAAATTTGTCTGAAATAGCAGCACCTGGGTTTGGGGGTGTTGCCAAGGTTTGAATTTTGTGCTTTCATTCTGTTCATTAATAATAAAGCAAAGCAAATGTGTTGCCTCTGTGCCTGATTTCTGACTAGTACAGGAAGAAGTGTTAATTTATCTTTTCTCTCCATAGACAACAATCCCGTTAACACACAGTGTGGATTTGCAGTGGCTGGTGGAGTGGAATGCTGTCCTAGTAAACAGCCATTATGATGTGAAAAGTCCTTCCCATGTCTGGATTTTTGCACAGTCTGTTAAAGACCCATGGGTTCTCTGCCTCTTCAGTTTCCTTAGGCAGGAGAATCTACCAAAGCACTGTCCTACAGCTCTCAGCTATGCTTGGCCATATGCCTTCACAAGGCTACAGCTGATAATGCCTCTTGTGGATCCAAAGTAAGTGGAAATCTTCATTTCACTTTCTTTTGTATGAGCTGTGTGATTTTAATATAAGCTTTTCTTTGGTCTCATGTTTGAGTATCAGTCCACACATCCTGCAAGGTGCCACACAGAAATTGGTGCCACGTAGGTTTGAGTTTCATAATTGCAACTTGTAAGGTGGAACTCCAGTTTTCTACCTTCATTGATTTTTCCTGTGTATCATGTCATGTTGAATTGCAGCTGGTAGATACATTGCATTTTATTCTCTCTTAAAATATTTTAAAATACTGTAATTAAGACTTTAGTACTTGTAGTTAAGACTGGGAAGATTGTTTTAATAATTATAATTAATTTTTAAATTCTAGTATTCCTGTTAATGCTAAGAAAACAAGTACAGCGAGCAGTGGAGACAACTATGTTACTTTGTGGAGAAACTACCTTATTCTGTGTTTTGGAGTAGCAAAGCCCAGTATTATGAGCCCAGGACACCTGCGTGCTTCAACACCTGAGATCATGGCTACCACCCCTGATGGAACCATGAACTACGACAATAAGGTGATGCAACCTCTTACAAATAAACTGTTTGTTCAGGAGAATTTTAAGCTGCATCCGCATGCAAAATCCTATCCTGATGAAAGTATTTCAGTTAGGGAATATTTTGATATATGCAAAATACATGACACACAAAATTAACAATTAAAAAATCTGGATGATATGATGTGTTGAAAAATATTTTAAAAGCCATGGTATTTTCAATATATTGCCTTTTTTTTTTTTTTTTTGCATTCTGGGCAATGTGCGTCCAAAATATAGAAGGTCTATACATGTGTTTTGAAGTTAACTTTTATTTGTCATCCCCTTTCTTTCCTTGTAGAGAACTCCAATTTGTAAATTTAAAACATAAAGCAATAAAGCAGATTGCTGAATGCAGATTGTATTCCTGTTGGATATATGCCTGTCAGAAACAATAATATATAAAATACACTTTCAAGTAGTAGCAATCTGAGAGGAGCAGTAGCTCCACAAATGCAATTACTGAAATATTTTAATGAAACAACAAATCAAGTAAATTACAATAATCTGAACTAAAGCAAAGAGATTTCACAGATGTATTTATGTGTTAGGCATTATTGAGGTGATTGTCAGGTAACAGACATCCAGTTAGACTGGTGGATTGATATCCATAATAGTGAAATCATTCCAGCATGTTTTTAAAATATGTGTTGATTCTCAGACATTGTTTGTTTGTAAAAAAAAATGTGCTTACTTAATATTGATATCCTGACAATTAAATTCAACAATATTTTAATATATTTTAGGCTATTGGAACTCCGTCTGTTGGAGTCTTACTAAAGCAGCTAGTTCCTTTGATGAGACTTGAAAGCATAGAAATAACAGAATCACTTGTATTAGGATTTGGAAGAACAAATTCCCTTGTTTTCAGGTACTTCTCCACTTATCATATTCTCAATTATTTGCCTCTAATACAAGTGCTTTATTTTTGTTGTAACTTAAGTATATATTTAAATTTTTATTTGCACTTTAGAGCTTCATTTTTATATGTTGGATAAAACGTTTTCACTTTTCAAAGGACATTAGATTTTTTTTACAAGTATTTATGTTTTTTTAATTTAGGGAATTAGTAGAAGAACTCCACCCACTTATGAAAGAAGCCCTAGAAAGAAGACCAGAGGTTAGTTGCAAAAATCGAATGTACTCGTTTTTTTTAAATGAAAAATTATTTTAAAAATAGTAATTCTGTTTGAAATACAAATATATTCTTTTGTACTAACTAGCAAATTAAGCTCTGTGTGCAAAAAGAAATTTATTAATTGGATAATTTAAAATAATTCCATTAAAACCCAGTTTAATTTAAATTCTATCAGTGACATGAAATATACAATATACAATTTCATTCTGAGGAAAAATTTCCGATCCAGTATGGAACTTCATGATATAGAACTTAGATATATTGGAAATTCACTTTCACAATCTGGAAAAAAAAAAAAATCTGGGCTACAAGAACATTTTGTAGCAGTATTTAGATGTGCTTTTATTTTCAGGGCAGGGTCACCTATTTTCAGGGTCACTTATTTTCATGGTCACCTATTTCAACTTCATGAAATCACAGAATGGCTGGAAGGGACCAAAATGGTCCAACCTTCCTGCTCAGGCAGGGTCAGCCTGGATCACGTGGCGCTGGATTCATTCTAAGTATTATAGTTAACTGACAAATTCATCAGAGTTTTCATTTTTCACCTTCATTAAAGTACTCTCTTTTGTTACAAGAGAAAGTAGTGCTGGAAGGGTTCCCAACAGATCTTCCAATCCATACAAGAGAGAATTCTGTGTTCCTAAATACCTCTGGTGATAAAATCTGTCGCTTCAGTGAGCGGTTTAGTCGCAGGATGTGTCTGTGCCGCTGAACAGAAAAATCCTGGGGAGAGCTTCAGTACTGGACTCAAGTTCTGCTCAGTTTTCCCTCCTTGACTCAGTTTTGGACCATTTCATCTGCCTCCAAGATAGAAATCTGAGATGACTCATGGACAGTTCTTAATATTTCTGTGTCTGGTAAATGTCCACAATCATTTCCATTCTGCATTGCCTCACACCTCAGTTCAGTTGTGTGGCTTCCATCCCTGTGAAGTCACTGATTTGAGGGTCACTTGTTTTGATACTGGGCAGAAGTGGATTAATACACCTTAATGCAGCCACTTGCCTCTGCATTTTGTCTGTGCACCATTTAAGACTACTTGGACTTGAAAAGCTTTTTCTGGAGACATGCATATCCAGTGTACCCTCAGAAAAGGAACTGCTAGAATTCAGAGGTTTACTGTATGCAGTAAGAGCAAATTTAGCACATGGAATTGTCAGTAGAGGAATAGGAGAACAAGAGACTGCGATGTTAATTCCTGTGTTTTCCCGGATATGAATAAATGGGATGCCTTCCTGCAGGCAGTGCCACCTGGAAACCCAGGAATGACTGTATGGGCTGTGTGGCTGTAGAGAGCACAGCGGGCCTCCATGTCAGCAGGCAGGTATCCAACACACAAGAAACAATGTCCTTGAACATATGCTATGACTAGGAAGAGAATTCCCAGCATGGCCAAGAGCTGCAGGGATAAACCAAAATGGACATTACACAAGATCCGCCCTGTGGGCGCTGGCACAGGGCTTGCCAGATCACCTCTGACACTGCTGCAGGAGGCAGCTGTGACTGGTAAATACTGTATTACAGTAAAACTGCTTTTTTCCCTACATGTGCTTCCTGGAGCCTTAAAGGTGTAACAGGAGAAAAACAGGGCTCTGAATAGAACAAATCAAATGGCATGATTATTTGAATAAAACCTTTGGCTGGGATGCTGCAATTCTGCCGATTCTGCATCAGAATACCAGACAAAGCATCGTTTTGTTCTCCCAGACATCTACTGCTGGCCATGGACAGAGCCAGAGTCCTAGAAGAGATAGGTCCTTGATCTCAATACTGCTCAGTTTTGAAGAGCAAAATCTGCATTTTCTCTGAGCTTTTCTTGTTGCTTTGAGTGCAACAGCAGCTTTTTTACCTTCTCATGTTTGTCTTGCTCAGGGCAGATACAGAATACAAATAAGTCAATTTAGCCTTTCAGCAAAGAACAGGTCTGTTACATCCACATCTTTCCAGGAAAGACAGGAGACAGAAAGGACAGCTTTCTAGAAGACAGTGAGATACAATGAGGCAGTTAACAACCATGCAGTCCTGTTGTGTGGGAGGAGTACAATCCTGTGGGCAAAACCCCTGCAGTGAACTCAGCCAACACCGGACTGGAGTGGTGTCTGCTAGGAGCTCACTTGAATGTGTGTGATGGTGTGCTGCAGCATTGCCAAGTTCAGGAATGGCTAATTACTAAGACACCTTCCTTGGGTCTGGATATATGTTCTGCACTATAAGTGCCTCCAGCACCCAAACTAGATGACACTAAACTAACATGAACATCCCTGTTACCTGAAGATAGTGTGAGGTTTTGGTACAGGAACCTTGAATATTAGGGGTTTTTATCCAGTATTTCATTATTTCATTTCCACATTTTCCGTAAGTACTAAGGTAATTGTTGACAATTTTTTCAAGAACAGTTACAAAGACGAAAAATTGATCATCTTCAGTTCTTTGTTGATGTATAAGCACAACGTTATAGTGCAATATCCAAAAGTACTCGGGTTCCTTCCTGAAGAAAATTCTAGAACTGTAATTCTTAAATCTCACTATGATACTGGCATTTCTGAAGCTACTAGTTTTTAATGTGTACACCTATGCATATAAATATGGTTGTTGTTTTAAATTCCAAGAACAAGAAACGTCGAGAACGACGAGATCTACTAAGACTGCAGCTACTGCGAATTTTTGAACTCCTTGCTGATGCTGGTGTCATAAGTGACAGGTAGGACTATCACCCATCATAAATATTGATATTTTACGTGATACAATTTTCAGTGTTTGGTCACACTGAGATTATGTCAGTATGTTCTTTGAAGAATTGTGTGCTCTATCAGATATGGAGAGATTTGCATGCATTTCTGCAGCAAACTGTAGTATAACTACTCTGTTATCTATATTAATGTGCAACTTTCCTTTATACTAGTACAAATGGAGCCTTAGAAAGAGATACACTTGCCCTTGGAGCCTTGTTCTTAGAGTATGTTGATCTGACTCGCATGCTTTTGGAGGCTGAAAATGATAAAGAAGTCGAGATCCTAAAGGATATGAGAGCACATTTCAGTGCAATGATTGCCAACTTGATTCAGTGTGTTCCAGGTATGGAGCTAAATTATGCATTTAATATAGGTATTGGAAAAGTAATTTTTTGTTTATTTTTTTGTCCATGATTTTTTCACTGCTTGTGAATTTTCATATAATGGAAGTGGAATGTAGGAACAAAAGTGTTCAGAAGTCTACTAAGACTAAAATAAAAATACCAATAAAGCTTGATGAAGCTTGTAATACTCATGTCTAAGAATCACCTCTTTAAAAGCCTAGCAAAGAAATTGTCTGTGACCTTCAGGGATTTTGGATTTCTTTGGCACAAGGCCTCATTTTCTCCCATCTGACTTGATTGCCAGACTCTTCATAAACTCAGACAGGCCTTGAAAAATAAAAGTAGGTGCAGACAATGTGCGATATAAATCCAGTGAAAAACTTGCACAAAGTGTTGAGACAGTTACCTGAGTCTAGTTGTATCACAAGGATTTATCCAGCTGATTGCATACTTTTTATATATTGCAATATCACTTCAGAAATATAACATAATTACATTAGCAAAAAAGAAAAAAGCCTCTGTTTTAAAGGCCTCAGTGTAATTGCTGGAAGATGAGGTCTGAGGCTTTTTTTTTCATTAGCTCAGGCAATTCAGCTGTTCAGAATATATACCACATATTTGTCATAAACAAAGAGCCACCAAGTTTCTTTTATTTATTGTCACTACCTATTACTGTATTAGAGTAAGACACATGTATTGTTTAGGCTCAAATTTAAAGAACTGGAAAAGCCAAATAAATATTTTCCACTAAAGGAATGCAGGAGGTAGTGAAAAACCCTGATCTCATAATTAGATTCTTAAATGCTTTTCCATAGTCGGATGTACATGTTTGTATAACTATGCATTAATTCAGAACTGAAGGTTCTTAAGAAATAAGACACATCTTACTCTCTTGGTTAGATTTTTTAAAGGAGCTTAGATATTTCAGAGTAAGTGTATGTTGAGCATATAAAAACCACTCCCTTTTTGTAGAAATTTGAAATTCAGGTCATCAGTTGTGCCACATGAATGTGTATTTAATATTAATAAATCACAACTATTTCTCTTTCTGTTCACTTAGTTCACCACAGGAGATTTCTCTTCCCTCAGCAGAGCTTGAGGCATCACCTGTTCATCTTATTCAGTCAGTGGGCAGGACCTTTCAGTATAATGTTCACACCACTGGACCGTTACAGTGATAGAAATCACCAGATTACAAGATACCAGTATTGTGCATTAAAGGTACTAAAGTTTTGCTATACCAACCAGTAACAGCAATTTTTCAGTGAAAATACAAGTAGTTGTGGGGTCTATTTCCTTTTATTTCAAACAATTTTGAATTGGCATACGTGATGCAGATTAGTATGATCATATGTAAATGTACAGTGTATCATAGAATACAGCACTGAAGTTACATATTTTTTTCTTTGTTGACACTTTTCAAGGCTAATTTTAAAAACCAGAGTGCATTTTCAAATTTTACTTAGATGTTCATTAATGGGTTACCAGATTCAGCAAGGAGATCTTAGGCTCTGAAATTGGGTATAGTTCCAATTCAGTACCTCAGAATACTGAATCTGTACCAATGTACACTTCAGGAATGCCTCCCACTCTTGCCTGGAGACATGCTCAGTAATAATGTACTTCTGTGGCAAAACTAGTTGCAGCTCCTCTGCATGAGTAAGCTGGGAAAGTAATACCTTATGTACTTACATAAGCTTCACCACTTGCTGTAAGACAGTTTTAATTTTTGCAGTAACATACTATTGAAACATCTGAATATATTTTAATTGTTTTTGCAGCTTGATTTGTGAATGCGGGGTAAAATGACAAAATGTATCTTGAACATAGTACTCCCTCCAAAATGCTTGGAGCATGATCTGAAATCCAGTAAAATCTGTAGCAACATAATTATTGAATTCCAGCAGTCAGCTGTTAGGATTTTCACCATAGTTCCCTTCAAACAAAAAGCAAGTGGCAGTCCTGTTAGCCTGGACTCAAATCATTCTGAAAGGTTGGTGGTGTTACTTTCTGTGTAACTGGAGTTTTGTGTGTTCCCAGGCCATGTCAGCTGTGCTCTGCTGTGGACCTGTGTTTGATAATGTCGGTCTTTCCCCCGACGGATATCTTTACAAATGGCTCGATAACATTCTGGCTTGTCAAGACTTACGTGTAAGTACTGACCAAAATGCAACACTGATGGACAATTACTCACTGTGCCAGGTGAAGTGGGATTTTTTTCTTCTTAAAGAACATGAAATGGATTACTCTTGCCACTTCCCATTTCTGCGAAGATGGGCTTTGACTCTGTACCTACACATAGTTCTGCGTTTGTAGCTGATTGGACTGCCTCTTTGGTTAAGGAGGAGTAGGTAGACTGGTGATTTATATTAAGTGGAGAGAGAGAGGCAACAATCTTTCCCTTTTGGTATCTTGCACTTTGTCCTGCTCTTCTCCCTAAACTCTCCTACCAGCACACATAACTCTGCTCAGGAAAGGTAAATAGCAGAACCTAAATAAATGCATGTGAAGCAGCTAGAGGATAGAAGCTTTGGAAATGGTAATTGATTAGGAAAAAAAAAAGGTTGAACAATTAAAAAAAAAATGAATAGCTGCAGAGAAAATCCTTCAGAAATTATGTGGGATTTTGGAATGTTGGTAGGGGCAGAGCTATAAAGATATATGCAAGTGATATGCAGTCTACAAGCAGTCACCTGCCCTTGGTGACAGAATATTAACAGGCTTTAGTGTTTGGTGTACCAGCACTATCCTGTACTGAAAGAACACGAAGTCCAAGCCTTAGTTGTGATGTGTTAGTAGCAGTAGTGATGCCAGGATTAAGTGATTCACAGTCTGTAAGGAGAGTTGTTAGGTTGCTTTATGTAGTTGGATTAGACATACAAATTTTCAGTCTTGTAAAAGGTATTTTTCTTTGTCTTGCTTCTGTGTTAGTCAAAAGAAGGATAAACATGAAAGTTTGTCACTCTGTGAAATTTGCATGAAGTAGGAAATCAGTTAACAAGTCAGTTAATTCATATAAAAGGAAGTTGCCCAAGAGCACCTATCAAGTATCTTAGATTTTCCAAAAATTCTGCTTTTTTTTGTTGTTGTGCCTAATTTTGGAAGATTTATTTCATTTATGTAGTCTTTGTACGTACCGTTTTTTCAAGAGTTGAAACCTGAGTCACATTCCAACTCTGCTATCCCTAAAATAAATTTATTACAAATGTTCTGATTTCTTCTTACATATTTGAATTTTCCATTTTTGCCCTGTTTTGCCTATGAGAATTTTAGAGAATGGACATATCTGACCCCATCAATCATGTTTTGACGTTTGCTCAGGTTCACCAGCTTGGCTGTGAAGTTGTAGTCTTGTTGCTAGAACTGAATCCTGATCAAATCAATCTCTTCAACTGGGCTATAGATCGATGTTACACAGGATCATACCAGCTTGCCTCTGGGTGCTTCAAAGCCATTGCAACTGTGTGTGGAAGCAGGTATTAATTAATTTATTAATCTACACTTTCAAATGTAAAGAAAACTGAAGGTTCAGCTCACTGTATTGTTAGGAGTTGTTGGTCATGCTCGTATCTTCTCAAACGCTTGATTTTCACGATTCTAAAGACAAAGTGATGTGCTTGGTAGAAG
Organism: Trochalopteron elliotii; assembly: GCA_024734555.1. NCBI lineage: Eukaryota > Metazoa > Chordata > Aves > Passeriformes > Leiothrichidae > Trochalopteron > Trochalopteron elliotii. The sequence goes on along the minus strand of JANPWX010000134.1, from coordinate 5,091,538 downwards.
ATGTTCTTACTATAGGTATATTTGAAATCTGGGGAATTTTGATGCTGTTTTGCTCAGAAAGATATAAAAAAGCTACAACAGTTTTATTTGAATGTAGGTCATAAATCTGGTTTCAAAAGATTTGGCATGGTTTTTAATTTAATTTATAAAAGGAAAAATGTTTTCAATGTCAATAGCTTGAAAGTCATTATTTTGACATGTTATTATCTTGAAAGTCATGTCCTTTTTCTAAACTGGCTTTCATTTGATTTATTTAGTTCCTTTCCTGTCAAATGGTATCTTCATTACTGCTAATGCTGAGCAAGCACAAGCTACATGAAGACATGAATACAAATACTGCTTTTGTGTCAGGCCTTCATAAAACTCTATCCCTTTTTTTTATTTTCAAAGACAAAATTTATAGAGAAATTAAATAATGCAGTTATTTGCATCTTATTAAAATAAATGTGAAAATTTACTCTTCACGAAAATAATTTGGTAAGAGGTATGATCAGCATAGAGAAAACTCAATAGAGAAATAATTGGAATTTGGAAAATCAAAATAAGTCACGTATTTCATAGTTTTCCTCCAAAACTGTTTTGTTCCTGACAGGAACAACTAGATTAGAGACTGCATTATATGGAGATTTTTAAAATATGAATGGAGTTTTGTATTTGCAAAGTCAGTTATATTAACTGAAAGGTTTTTAGTTTAATGAACACAGGCCCATAGCCAGTTTCAGCCAGTCTTTTTTCCTCGAATTGTGTTACTTGTGCCACTGTGACCTAAAAATTAATCTTTTCCATTCCTACAGTAAAAACTGAGAGTATGATCTTCGTGATTTATTTTAAAGGAGAAGTCCTCTTTCTAGCAAGCTGGGAGTTTTGATTAGTATTTGAAAGCTATTAATAGTTTTTGCTCTGTCATCTAACAAAATGTATCAGGAGACCACTGATTAAACTGCCTGTAAAATGAGCAGCAATTGATGATGTCCATCCAACTTTCTACAAAGAAGCCACTTCCCTTCATTTCTTTTCTTTTTATGTTTATTTTTTAAGCAGTGGAAGGGCGAAGAACCAATTATAGAACTTGGCTTGCAGCTAGTATATGGAATTACCAAGAATGTCCCATGCCACACATGTATCTGCCATATTAAAAAGTCCAAATAGGCATCCTGCAGCCATCGAGGAGCACTATAGCTGACATCTGGGGTGATAAATTGATGGTTCACAATTCAATCAGTGCATTTACAAATCATCATGCGAAAACAGAAACCTATTTAGTGCAAATCCAAATATTATGATGTGGGATTTACTCCTCTAACAATATTCTCATTAACACTTTGACATGTTTAATCTTACAATTGATGCTGACTTTATAGATAGCAGACTTTTTAAAGCAGGTCTTCATGTTTAGTCTTTGAAAACAATTTTCATAGAATTTTCTAACAGCTCAGAATGTTCATGTCAGAGATCATGTCTTTTATCCAAATGGACTGTTTTAATTAAAGCTTGGCTTAAGAAATTCTTTATCCCTGGAAATTTTCATGCTCCCCATTTTCTTTCACGGGTGTCAGCCTGTCCTGTAAACAGTTTATGCTATAAATTAAAATGAATTGATAGTCATAGACACAGGTATTGCATTTCTCATTGTGGGTAACTCAGTGCATTCTGAAGCATTAGCCTAAGGTAATTATAAATAATCCTTTCTTTCTTCCTGTTCACCAGATGGTCCTTTGATCAAGCAGTGTGTATTCATAAGAGCCCCCTTTCCCATATTCTGATGGTAGAAGAGAAAAAAGAAGGATGACATTCTCTTTAGACCATATTACAGAGTAAATCAGAGTGAATATAATCTGCATTATTCACTAGCATTCACAGAAATCTTCTGTTTATTCTTCTAGGAACTATCCTTTTGATATCGTGACGCTTTTAAATTTGGTGCTGTTCAAGGCATCTGACACCAACAGAGAGATTTATGAAATTTCCATGCAACTTATGCAGGCATGTATCAGCTACTTATTTTTTCCTCCTATTCTTGGAGACTTTTTTGGTGAACTTCTTATAAAGTACTGTTATTTGCACGTTAGTTTTGTTTTGAAAATAAACAATCGGTTTTGTCCTGGCTATAAAAACTTGCATGAATATTTATATAAAAATGAATGTTATAGTGTCTTTCATATTTGGAGCATGTACTCTGAAACATATAGAGCATTCTCTGATAGCTAAACTTCAAATGCTGATATTTCCTGATTTAATTAATTTTTATTGTCTCACTCTTTTTTATTTTTTTTTCTTTTGCTTTTGTCTTTTATAGATCCTTGAATCAAAGCTTTTTGTTTATTCAAAAAAAGTAGCTGAGCAAAGACCAGGCAGTATCTTGTATGGGACACATGGTCCACTCCCACCTCTTTACAGTGTCTCACTTGCCCTTCTTTCATACGAACTAGCAAGGATGTATCCTGAACTTACCCTTCCACTTTTTTCAGGTACCTATATTTATTTGATTTACTACCTCTCTTACATTTTTGTACAAATGCTAGACTACTACCATTTTGAACCCCAGTTCTGTTTATAAATTTAGCTTGACCTGTTTTTATTCTGGTTCAGGTCAAATCAGATTTAGGAATCCAGTATATATTTCCTAGAGGTATTCACACAAAGTACAGGAACCCTCTTTGGGGATTCTGTGCCACTTAGGTGGTCTTAGGGTAACTTTGAAATTACAAGTGCCTTGAATGAGTTAAAATGACACTGGCAAACTCTGCTGTGATGGGTTCTCATGTGATTCTTCTTACACAATGGATTTACATAGATCATACTTGTGAGGATGTATTTCTTCATTTTATATAAACATGACTTTAACTTTGGGCAGATTGATTGCCTGTGTCCAGTACTACCAATGATTCAAATAACTCTGAGTGGTCTCTACCTTCTGTTGTTTGCCACATCTGCATATTTCAGCATTTTTTACCATAAATATATATTTTCAGGATTACTGAGAAAAATGTTAAAGAATGAGACCTGCAGGAGCACAATTCAGAATATACCCACTATGAGGCCACTCCTGGGAACAATGATGTTTTGAGACATATCTGTCTGGTTTAATCTATCTTATGTGTTGCTCTAGTTTTTAAATAACAGAATTCAAATGTGTCTAATCGTGGGAATTTTTACTAGCTCTTAAAATCCCTTTCTGTTGTTTTTACTCAGTCTGTAGGGGCTGGAGGGAGGATAAAGGAACAATACATCACCCTTACATTTCTCAGTGCCCAAGATACCATGAGTTATAAATAACTGGTGTAGGAAAATTCTGATGGCTCATTTGTCATTAAGCAAATGCTGTTCATTATCTCTGTTATTGTCTGCTCATATTGCTGTAATGAGTGTGTCATTTTAAAAAATCTCAGATGTACAGGATATTATAGTCCAAGTGAGACATCCTTTCTGTATATCTAGAATCATAGGGAGGACAAAACAGTGTGTGTCTTCATGATTTTTAAAAAACAGGTAGTGAGTAAAAAAAGGAAATGTTTGCTCTACTGATTTTACAGAAGAATTCTGGTAAAGAGAGATAATGTGGTTCACTTTGGCAGGAAGCTGTATTTCTTGTCCCAGATTTTCCAAATCCCTTTGCCGTACAGTGCCAGTTCTTTTTTTGTAAACCATATAAAGTGCTGTATACAAGCATTCCTGAACTGACAGCCAGCTATGAATTTTATAGACATTCCCACAGGAAGTAGAATCCCAATATATGTGAGATTTTTTTGGTAAAATCAGTATAATAAGTGCCTTATTATTTAAACTATAGCTTAGAAACCTGGAGGCCAGTGAGGTGTTCGTAATCTGCAGAACACTTTTGTATATTCTCCAGAAGCTCTTGGAATTCTAGAGTAACCACCAGTAACTGAATTATCCTTTTTGGTCTTTATTGACATTGACACCTCACTTAATACATAGCATGGCACAGTAACAAGGGATGACTTTCTGTTTCTATGCCCAGACTGAGTTAGATATTTCAGACAGAAGACATGACCAATTGCTTGCTATTATTGAACATTAATTCCATGTTTCTCTTCAGGAAATTCGAGAACATGTTTTTTTATGCTTGCAATGTGCAAGGTAAAAGCCATCAGGTGGTCTAACAAATGTCAGAAATGTGATTTAAACAGTGTATTTAGGGTTTCCATCATAAATTAATATTATGATATTAACTTTTCAACTCTTACTATTTTAGAGGTAAGCCAGCGATTTCCAACTACACATCCAAATGGAAGACAGATCATGCTTACCTATCTGCTGCCATGGCTTCATAATATTGAACTGGTAGACAACAGACTGCTCCTCCCTGGCTCAAGCCCTACCACTCCAGAAGATGAACTAAAGGACAAGGATGGGGAAATAGCAGTCACAAGTGGACTAAAAGGCAATGGCTGGGGCTCACCTGAGGCCACCTCCCTGGTTCTTAATAATCTCATGTATATGACAGCCAAGGTAAAAAAACAAATCAAAGAAACTCACCTGTAAAACTTTTATTTCTTCCTCCAGTACCAGAATTTTTACACTGGAACAGTGTGTACAAATCAAACAAAACCTGCTTAATTTTAAGATTACTTTTTGAATTTACAGTCCTCAAGACTTTTATTTTCTCTTATGATTGAAGTCCTTCTGTGGATCAGAACCTAAATAGTTAAAAATGGAGTTTATGCTCTGAAATCTGTCAGGTAGCTTTTTAAAATACTGTTTGGTAACTTTTTACAGCATTTCACTGGGGGGGTTTTGCATGAGAAAATGTTCTAAAAGAACATGCTTTACTTTGGAAGTCTGAATATTTCAAGGAATGTGTGCCTATGATTCTTTGCAGTATGGAGATGAAATTCCTGGACCAGAGATGGAAAATGTCTGGAATGCTTTGGCCAACAATGAAAAATGGAGTAACAACCTCAGGATAACACTGCAGTTCCTCATTAGTTTGTGTGGTGTTAGCAGTGATACCATCCTTTTACCCTATGTAAGTCTTTGCACTTTATTTTATTTACTGCTGATTACACATGTTGTAGTGAAGAAAACAGCTATTACCTGCAGAAAATTAATTTCTGTATCAAAAACAAGAATACCAACAGACTCCCTAACACTCTGTACAAAATTAAATGTCAGGAATAAAAGTGCCAAGAAACTGAGAACAAAAAAAAAATTGAGTAGTTCAAATCTCAACCTGCACCAGTGGAGCACACCCCATTGTGAGAGGTGGGTTTCTCTCAAGCAAAGAGAAACTTTGCGTGTCCATGAATGGAGACAGTAACAGAGACTGGCCATAAATTGCCAGAAAATGCTACATCTTCTTCTTTGGCTGACTAGAGCTTTCTGTGGGACATCTCAAGAGACAGAAGATAGTTAACCTTTATAAGCTCCTTACCATATCAATTTCTGCCTCGGCATGACTGTCATAAATTATCTAACAGTTGCTGCAGTGTGCAACTCAAACTGTGCTGGATATTGTTATTATTCAAGTTAAAATAAAATCAGGGCTGTCTGAGAAAACCAGGATATTTCGATTCCCATGTTCCTTATTGCTCAGTTGCTGAGTGAAAGAGAGTCTAAATTTAGTGAATTTTCCAGCCCAATTACAATATGTTGTTTTATTAGTCAGCCTCTTCCCATTTATTTCCCTGAACTAAATCTAAAATTACTATTAATGTGATGAAATTTATCTAAAAAGCCTCATAAATATATTTCATTTACAGTTCCTGAAATAATAGTTTGCCCAAAGTGTTTATGATGACTGCTATGCATATTAGAATAAAGAAAATAAAGAAGCCCATAAAAATCTTCAAAATGTTACTGTTGTACCATAGGCATCCTCTTTGTTTCCTTTCATTTGTAGGGTATACTGTTCTATATTCTCAATGTATGTATATGCCTAGCTAGTCAAAAGTAGAAAGATTTGAAAGTGAAATTGGTGTAAGAATAAGCTCAAGGTTTGTATGAGAGGAAGACAAAGCAGTTGATCTGAAATAAGATCTTTCCCTCCATTGTGACAGAGGCTTTCCATTCAGTGTTGACCATGCTTTGAGCAGGAGGTTAGATGAGAGACTTCCACCTTCTTTCCAACCTCATCCTACAATCTATGACAGATTTGGGATTAGGCCCAAAGGTGGTCTCCATCTATGTTGGCAGAGAACAGGTGGTAATCACCTGTTAAAGATAAGACAGAAATTGAAGGCTGTTACCCTCATTTCTGACAGCTTACAAAAGGAGCAGGGGCAGTTTTCTGAGAGGAAGGAGTAGTCCTGTGCTGAGTAGATGTCTGACTCCTAATGTAGCCTGACTGGAAAAGCCTTATAACCCTGTCACCTCTTGCCCAGGAGCCCCTCACATAACTTATCCTCCATCCAAATACTTGCCAAGCCAAAGCTTTCAGAAAGCACTTCCTTTTTCCATAACTGTTGCCATCCCACAACTCTGAGCAGCCTTTCCTCAATCCCTCTCCATCCAGTGCACTTCTTCAAATCCTTTTTTTTGCCTCAAAACCTTGGATTTCACAGTCCTGTCCTCCTCCAGGACAGTACAGTCCTCTTACTTCAGGAAGAGAGCAATCTGTTCTGACATCTCCAGCTTCATCTGCTCAGCATCTCCTGTTTTGCCTGTGGGACTGTTCTGATCTCCCTTCCAGGCTTCTCGTGGCTGATGGCAGCAGCAGCTGACAAGGTTCCCGTGTTTTCTACCACCCAGTTAGTTTGTGTTTTGTAATGTTGAGTTAAAAGTCTGATTCTCAGATTTTGCAAAATCTGAAAAAGTTTTTAGCTTCTGTAGGAAGCCTGACTGTGCTTATGAGTCACTCCTTCACTGATAGCTTTGTCTGGAGTAGGAAAATACACACAAAAAGATGTGTCTTATCACATACATCTGCTCAGTGTTTTGCTAATGCCCTAGAGTTTACAGATAAGAAATCCTACCTAACTCTGTTAACTACACAAGACTGCTGATACCATAAACATGTGTCTTCCATTATCATGTAGATAACAGATACACGTTAGCAAATAAAGATCATTTGGACAGTTTTTATCAGCAGTGCTCCAGGTCACCTGGGCTTAAAAAATCACAGAGCTGCAAGACTGCCAGTTTACCCATCTCCTTTAGGAGCCCCCTGTACCCTGAGGCAGTCACCAGCTGCTTTATGCCTTCAGCCATCTGTTCTCCCTGTGTGGGTCCAAGCCAAAAGCATGCCTGACTCACATTTTTTAAATAGTTTTTTTTATCATCTAAATTAATTGCTTTGTCTCTTATGTTTCCTTTAAGCATTTTTTCCCAGTGCCCCAGTACAAATTGCTGAGCTGTCCATTCTTTCACATTATGTACTGAAAGATTTCTTAGAGTATTTACAGTTCAGAAACCTTTTCAGCAAAGACTGTGTGTTGGGAATGTGACCCCTTCAGCGGTGAGAGAAGCTGAAAGTGGCACTGTGAGCCCAACCAGAAATGAGTCTCGGGAAGGAGATGGATTTGTCTCTGGAAAGTCCCTGGGAAATTTTTAGCACAGTAGAGTAAAAGAGACTTTGCATATGTGCATTTTCTCTAAGGAAAAAAAAGATAGGAAAGAGAAGCAGTAAGTTATTTTAATAGAAGTATTTAAGAGTATAAGAACAGCAATACTTGGTGAGGCCAACAGTTAGCTCATTCTAATATATTAGCTCCCCTATTAGTATCTGTTTAGGGACATCTTTTAAAACAAGCAGGCAAGCACAGAGAGATGTTCCCCATATGGTCTTCCAGCTACAGCAGTTTATGAATCAAGTGGTTTTGAGCTGGAGAGAATCTGTGCTTTTAATAGTGATCAGTTTTTTTTCCTCCTGAGTTAAGCTGAATTTGGTCTCAGTATCTCAACAGTCCTCATTGCTGCAGTGCAGGTTTGAGATCTTGTTAAAAGATTTATAGAAATTTCTAGAGTTTCTGTAAATTATACTCTCAGATTTTCAGATCAGGATACATGAAGTCTGTGTACATAATTGCTCTCCCTTTCTTCCATTTGCTATTACTTTGCTTACAGATATGAGTAGCAACTCAAAGCCTGGCTTACTCTGTGTGGCCACAGCTACAGTTTTGTAGATGTGCATGTTATATATATTAACATGTTATATTGTTATATACTTAAACAGTTCATTGTGAATGGTAAGCAAAAACTTTGAGGTAATTAAATCATAGAGTCAGTCTGCTGGGGAAATGATCTTGATGTCTAAGTGAGAAGTTTTATTTCTGTATGAACTGTATGTGGTTGTGGTGTCTGTTCAGGAACAACACTTGCATTCTAGATCATTTCAGTACTGCAGTGTAACATTCATTAATTTCTTTGGAAATGCACTTTAGTCAGAGTATAACAACTATTATTTTCTTCCACAGATAAAGAAGGTTGCAATATATCTATGTCGCAATAACACTATTCAGACAATGGAAGAACTTCTTTTTGAGCTGCAGCAAACGGACCCAGTGAACCCCATAGTCCAACACTGTGATAATCCTCCATTTTACCGTTTTGCTGCCAGTAACAAAGCCTCAGCTGCAGCTTCTGGTATGACCTGAATGTTTTCTTTATGCTCTTCTTCTCTTTTGAGTCTTCATCTCTTTGCAAAAAACAATCTCTTACTTCTGCATCCATTCAGACCTGTGTACGTAAAGTACAGGTTTCACGGCCTTGTTGCATGTCTAAATTATGGTTCTTTTTAATTCCTAATGATGCATATGCTTTGTTAACATGTGCCTAATTATCTTAACTATTTTAATAGCATATTACCAATATTTGATGCTGTTCAGAATTCTGCCACTCTTCAGAAAACGTCACTCTCTAGTGGTTGTTCTACTCAGAACAAGAAATCATCATTGTTGCAGTGAATAGAGCAGATACATCAGGCAGAGTTTCCTGAAAACTAAGAGCCTCAGTGGTGTGGCAGTTCTATTTTGAAAGGCCTAACACCATTTTCCAAGCTGCAGAAGTCAAATATGCTTAAGAACCAACACCACATTTCACCTTGTAAACGTTTGGCCAAATCCTTGAAAAACAGTAGACTGTGTCTCTTGAGCATGAGCTTAGTTTAAGGAGTAGAAGACCATCATTCTGTTGATCTACTCCTCAAAGCATGTAAACTTTACAGCATCCAGCCATGGAAGCAGGTCCTGGTTGTAGAAGTAACAGTGTTCATTCATTCATATGTGTGAGTACTTCCAGGACGGTCGCTTTGACTGTAGCTGCTAAAAAGCCCTGTAAGTTCTGGGCTTATATTGCTTTGCAGATGCTGTCTGCTGCATGTAACAGGTGTTCTTATTCACATTTCATCCACAGGAACCACCTCCAGCAGTAACACTGTGGTAGCTGGCCAAGATAGTTTTCCTGACGCAGAGGAGAACAGAGTGGTGAAAGAGACTGATGAAAGGTTTGTGGCTTGGGGTGTTTTCCTCCAAAATGTCTGTGTTTTCCTAGGCTGAGGGTGAGATGTTGGACAAATTTCTGCATTGTGCAGTGAAGAACTCTGCTCAGATTGATCCTAAGTGGCATTATCCCAGTATATATAATTTTTTTAAAAACAAGTTATTCTCATGATTCTAGTTCCTGACTGTTGTTTAATTGTAAAGGAACAACTGTTAAACCTACATTCCATGAATTGTGCTAAATAGGTTATGGTTTTGTAGGAATTATCCACAAAGGTGAAAGAAAAAAATAAGAATCTGCACCAAATAATGACTACCAAAATCTTTACAATGATGACTACTAAAATCTTTTACAAAAAATCAGATTTGATTTCATGGATAGTGAGTAAAATTTAACTTGCAGATTTATATCAGTGATTGCAAGGACACCTCCTTTGTCTGAATGAAATGTTTTATAGAGGACAGCTATGGAAAATAACTTGCTTATAAATTATATATTCAGTTTAGACTTCTGATGCTTATGGTATATCCTGACAAGTGACGAATGAATAAATGTACAGCCTAAAGGCCATCAGATCCTAAAGCACAGACATACAGATTGTATCTCTCACAGAAACACTCTTAGTTTTGCAAGAGAACTTTGGACAGTTTATAATAGCATTTGTCAGTTAGTGTATAAGTGTTACATTAGTCACTGAGGGTCACTAGTATCACTTCAGTAGTCCAACCCTCCTTCCCTAAGGTTCAGGGCTTAGAGGTACAGAGATAATTATGTGAGCAAATCTTTCTGTACTTCTAAACTTTTGATTTACTTGCTCTCTCCATGTTACAAACAAGAGCAGCATTTTGTCAGGTTAGTTATATGTGTCTGGTAATTTAAATGTAAGTTAAAAATGGCACTCTGTACTAAGTTGCAAATTGATAGTAAAATAGATTTGATTCTAAGTGATGTTTTTCAACATGTGCACTGGAAACGTACTTAAAAGAATAATAAAACCATTTTTTCATCTGAATTTCTTATTACTCTTTACATGAATGTTTATGGCTGCATAGCTTTAAGATAATTTTTTATTCAGTTGATTTACAGCCAAGTTGAGCAAATGTCTCTTACAGTAGTTCAAGTCAGGATTTCTTTTCTTATATAAGTTTTAAATGTGACTTCAAAAAGGTTTTAAGAATTCAGATCTGCCAGAAACTTTATGATAAAAATGAAAGGAAAATTACGAAGTTCTGGTATTGGTATTCAGGATCCTGCTGAAAGACACCTCAAAAGAAAATGAAAAGTAATTTGCCTGAACTCATTGCTTCAATTCACGTTACCACAGCTGGCTGTAAGTGCATCTGCACTTCAAAACCAGTGTGTCAATCTTATAGTGGTCATTAATATTGACTGCTTATGCCAGGACATACGAAATAATGAGGTGTATAGATAGAGTACCTTGTATTGGATGGCTCACAATGCCTTTTTGTCAACTGCACAAGGAATTTTTTGCCTGCTTATGAGACACACGTGCTTTAATGTGTGAAACAATGTAATATGTTGATGTATAGTGAAATACCCTGCACTAAGGTGTGTGAATATTAGTAAGAAATTGAATTGAATTTTGTCTAGAAAATATTCAGTCTTGTCTTGTTTGACCCATGGTTATTTGTGATTAGTTTCCCAGCTTTGCCGAAATGATGATGTTTTTAGATCATCACTAGTGTGTGAGCAGTCAGTATGGCTCCTCTCATTCCACTTCAGGCCTGATTACCCTGAGAACACAAGGTGGAGGAAGTCAAAGGAGATCACCAGGAAAAGTCAGCTTAGCATGACTTTGTGGCAGATTTGAGGACAGCTGTGAGCAGTTTGCTCTGGCTCTCATATCCCCTTGACTTTTCTATGAGGTCTGCTCTGGCATTTGCTGGATTCTCCTCTTGAAGGGTGATCTCCTGTGGTTTTTCCTGCTTGGTACCAGTCCGGGCTTGGCCTTGGACTATCCAGTCAGTCACAGAATCACAAAATATTCTGAACTGGAAGAGACCCACAGGTCAGAAGGATCATGGAGTCCAACTCTGAAGTGGATGGCCCATATGGGGATTGAACCCACAACCTTGGCATTATTAGCACTGCGCTTTGAGTGGTTTATCAGTTTTGCAGGATTTTACCCGTGAACATGATCTGTGACAAATTCTAGCTATGAACAGTTTATTTCTCAGTTCATCCTTAACAGTTTCTTCTTTCAAAAAAATCACACATTTGCAGCATGAGAGTTCCCCTTGGCTATATTTTAAAGGCTTGTGGCACAGGAGCACACTGTTAGAACTTCTCAGAAACTGGCTGCAAAAATGTTTTGTGGAAAGGATCAGCATTATATTAATTTGCTGTCTACTCCTGTGTAAAAGTGAATGCTTAAGAAAGTGTTTTGGGGTTTTTTTAGGGTAAACGAAATCCAGATGTTTAATGTCAGCCTGTATTTTTAATGAAGATTTTGTTTTTCTTGTATTTGAAGGTTCAGTAATGTCATCAGAGCACATACCCGACTAGAATCGAGGTACAGTAATAGCTCTGGAGGATCTTACGATGATGACAAAAGTAAGTTTTATTCAATTTGAGAAATTTCTGGTGTTTTGGTTGGAGAGGAAAACATTCTAATGACCAGCGGAGCCTCTCTGTTTAAGTTCTGTATAAACAGTAATGTAGCATCGCCATGCAGGGAGTGTCCTTATTTTACCTCGATTTTACCTCATTTCATTAATTTACTTTGTTTAATCTGGGTTCAGTCAAACCCATATGAAGGCCAGAGAACTTCACAGAAAGCAGCAGCAGAGAATCCTCCAGAGAGTAGCACATTGGGCCTTTCATACATGGCAAGGCAAAAGACTTGTAAGAGCATTAGAGCAAGTACTTTGACTTGTGCCATTTGGCAGTATATCCCTCCAGATCAAGGCTGTTATATGAGCATGAAAAGAGACTCAGGAGTTTCCAAATAGGAGATCTTATCTCCTCATTAGCCTTTTTATCTGCTCACTGCAACCAGTTTCTGGCTGCACTGTGCAAACGGTGTGTTAGAGGGGAGATGGGGCTCCTGAGCATGCTCCTTGTTCTTCATGTATTTCTGCTAAATGGGCTGTAAATGGACACTGGTGCTCAGCAGAGATTCCATAGAAAACCAATTAACTGTTGAATGATAGTGCAGAACTGGGGAGTTGGATGGTTTGACTTCATTTCTGGAGTGAATTCAACTTACAGATTTTGGCTAGGCCCTAACCAAATGTAAAAAAGGCAAGATCTTGTTATTGACTTTCATCACTGGCTTATTAAAGCCAGGTCAAGTACTATATCAGCCATAATGTCTTGGTTTGGAATTAGAGACACCATTTTGGAACAGTATTTTAACATAAAAAGTAAAGATTTTCTATATTTTTTAATCCAAGTGATTTTTGGCAACACTCTTCTGCAAAATATGCAAAGACAATACGATAGGATAATTTAATATACACCAACAACTATTATTCATAATTATGAAGCACAGTATTGAAAAAATACTGTGAATGTACAAACTCTGGTTTCTTAAATACATAAGTGTGCAACATCTTAAATTCACTGGGGTTTAGTACATTTGTCTTGGATTTTTTATGGCTTTCTAGTGCTGCAGCTACTTAAAATGCTTCACCAGATGTTAATTAAAGTGCTGGTGCTAACCTGATCTGCATGAACAATCTTTCAAGACAGAACAGCACTTATATTATCAGAACAGCGTTCACAAATACCTGGTTTTGACAAGAGCTTAGAGTAATAAAAGGTTAAAAAATATGGAAATTTTCTTTGCTCGTTTGGAATGTTTCCTCCAGACAGTGCCTGAATGTTTTTTCCTGCCTATACCTGCAAGCTTTGTAGTACCATGAATATTTATGCAAAGTGTGCTTCTCACAGGGGCTCCTTTAGCAAATGCATGAATGAAGGAAAATAAAATGTATTTTACTTAGCTACTGACATTTATATAGAATTCTAATAAGAGAAAGGAATTTTTATACCTCTTGTTCTTCTGCAAGAAACATAATGCAACTTCCATTAAGAAGGTACAACATACTCCCTCAGACAGGCAGCCCAGGCTGCAAAGGATTTGGTGGTATGGCTTCTCCCTTCTCTCCAGTCTACTTTAACTTTCTAGTGTTGCTGAGGATATAAATAGGGACCACAACTCTGCAGCACACAAACTCTTTTGTACAGGCAAGGACTGTATGTTTACCTTTAAGGTGCTGCTTTTCTTTTTTTTCTCAGTCTGCACATAAACCTGTGAAAACAGAAGTGAGGATCTAGGTCTTGGTGTGAACTTCATTAAGCAGTTTTCTGTGAAACACTTGACTTGGTAGAAATAAGTTCCTGTGCAGTGCTTTTTCTGTGACAAGCATCTGGCAAACATTATCTGGTTAATTCTTAGAAGAAGAATATGTGAAAATGCCATACTTTGCTACTTTATTAAGTAATTTTATTCTTCTTTATCTGTAACTAATCAATCATCCTCCAAAGAATCTAAGTAGAGGTCTAAATCATAAAGATATAAAGTGTTCCTTAAAAGCCCACCACTTAAGAATGGGAGTTATAAAGCTGGCATTTTGGAAATAATTGGAGAAGCAGCTACTGCATTGAAAGTCTCCTGAAAATCTGGAAATCTGAAGATGTTTTTCTAAAACTGAGAAGTGATATGCATTAGAAAAATCCATCTCTGATACTTTTGTAGGCATCAAAACAATTTTGTTTCCCATGGGAAAGCTGACAAGCATCAGATACATGCTGTTTAAAAAAAAAAAGGAAAATACTGAGAGTTTCAAGCTTACCTAAAATACAAAAGCATAACAAAACGCAAACAAACAAATGAAAACACAAAAAGAAGGAACAGAACAAAAAAGAACAGTCATTGAAAATTCATCAAGGGCAATGTTTGAATGTATATCAAAAACAGACCTAAGAAAGGATACTTTCCATGGCAGTGTACCACAGACTGCCAGACCTCAGAAATAAAAACTGAACAGGGAGAAAATCGAGAGGAACGAGAGGGAACAAAATACAGGAGAGATGAATGAAACTGTGCAGCTGAGACAAGACAGAAGGTGGTGGAAATAACTTACTTGACCTACATCATTGCAGATAAACAGGTGGAAGAAAAAACCCTAATACTCATTAACAAACAGCAGCTGTCGCACTAAAGCAAAATTAAATACATCATTGAGAAATTCAAAGTATAATTCATCCCTGTTGAAGGAAAATTACCCTGAAGATGTTTTTTTGCATTCCTTATGCCTGCTTGCTAATTCAGTACATTTAACTTCTGCCTTTGTAGCATCGCTCAGCAGGGCACTGGTGAGGAGTTGCAAGAATGTGTCACTGGTACTCGGCTCCTTGCAGCAGATGGCTTCTGACAGCAGCTTTGTTGGCTGAACTTTTCCCTCATTTTTGAAGAGAAAGTCTGTTGCTTGGTGCTTTGTGATCTGGATCCAAAGCTCCTAAGTGACAGCAGGGATTCAGCTGCTGCTCCTACCATTCAGCGCTGTCTCCCTGGAATCTCTTTAATTTCCAGCAGAATGAAAGAGGGATTAAAAATGCATCACTTGTTATTGAACACAGGAATTTGCAAAGCTCATGGCATCTTATCACATTGTTCCAAACAGCTGAACTCGTATGTTAGCATAAAATCTATTTTAGTGTTTCGCAAAAATAGGTAACCAGACTTGAGTTTTATGCACTTTATTTGAATGCTTTTCCATGCAGATGATCCTGTTTCTCCATATACAAGCTGGTTATTGAATATTGTTGAAACCAAACAGCCACATCCCCTGCCCATGCCTTACAATGGAGGATGCTGGGCACCACTTGTGGACTATCTCCCAGAAACCATCACACCCCGGGGACCCCTTCATAGGTGAGCAGTTTCTCATTCTGACATTTCAGTGAGATGCTTCCTCTTAGTAGTTGACCAACACCAATCCAACTGTCCCACCATTCAGAACATCTGGAAATCATACATTCATTTCTGCTGATTTCCAGTGCAAGAATCAACGTGCAGTGAAAGCTCACAATTCTATCAGATTTCTACCACAAAGCCTATTTACAATGTGGGACATCAGTGATAAGAATAAGACTGTGAAACAACTGAAACAGAAAAGGAAATTTTCTTTTTCCCAGGCCTCAGTGCCTGTTATTCATAGCACTTTGATCTTTTATTCTAACTAGGCCATGCTTATTCTGAAATTCCTCTTTTACATAATTTGTATTGACAATAATAGGAGTTTTTTTCAGTAATGAGTACTTGTTTACTTGATACTGTAACTAAAGTGCTTCAGCATTAATTGTATTGAGAAGACATGCTACAGATCTGAAAATTTGTAGATTGTGTGTTTCTTCAGAAATAGACATCCTCTTTCTGCTTTTTTCCAAGAGGTTTGAAACTGATGCTGTGGCTTAACTTCCAGGTGCAATATTGCTGTTATCTTCATGACTGAGATGGTAGTGGATCACAGTGTGAGAGAAGATTGGGCTCTTCACCTCCCGTTATTGCTACATGCTCTCTTTTTAGGTAAGACCAACAGAGCAAGAAAGAAAGTATAAATGTACTCCTTCCTTTTATTTTAGTTTTGCTGAAGCTATAGAACTGTGTTTCTTACATGTTTTATGATTTCCTCCCACCACCCTAAAAGAAAAAGGCCAAGGCAGTTGCAGTCTGTAAATAAGTCTCAAAACTTCGAAGTTTTTGAATATTTTGGCCAATTTCACCCAAATTTGAGAGGTGTGTAGAAATTTGAAGATGAATGACTTCATAAAAGACCTCTATAAAAATGCGTGGCATGGCCCCTGCAAGAAAAAGAGGTGAAATTCATGCCTTTGTCCAGCTTGCTTAGTGATGACAGTCTACACATACCTTGGACCTGGACTACACACACCTGTGCTGTCTCTTGCCTTTGCAGAAACAGTCTGTAAGAGAGCCAGGATAGCTGTACTGCAGAGGTAGTGGAGGCAGGACACAGACCACTGGAAAGCAAAGCTTCATTAATTTCACTGCTGATGGAATACTTTATCATCAGTGTGTTCCCTTCTGTACCTGAGCACTGAGGTACTGCTTTTTCCCCACTGCTATGTCTGCTCCTGACTGTAGCACAGTTCATCTGGAGGCTGTTGCCTTCCTTGTCCTGCCATTCAACATTACAAAAAGTGAGTGACCTAATTTTTTAGCACACAAGGGTATTGAGCATTATAAAGCCATTACCTGACTTCCATGGTTGATAAATAATAGTATTCACAAATAAACACAGACAGGACAGTTGTGAAATAAATTTATCATAGCTGAGATCACAGTTCACTTCTCATTCAGTCACCATAGTTACCACTAAGTATTCACGGTCAGTCTGGGAAGAATCTGCTGATCAGCAGTTAAAAAGAGATTGAATTGGGATGTTACAGCACAGTGGTAAAGTGAACTATATGTTGAGAAGACACTTGTTCTCCTTTACTGCTACTCTGTTACCAACTGTTCTGCTTAAAATTTTTTTATGAAATAGGGTTTTGTATATCAGTACAATGATTTCACAGACTTCTAATGAAACGCAGGACTAACAAACCAGGACTGGTTTGATGACTCTGTTCCAGAGTCAGTTTCAATATGGTATTTCACCGTATATTTGCTTAAAAATTTAAATTTATTTTGTGGCTGCCCATAACAACTTTATTATTTTTTTGTCTATTTCTGTGTACTTTCTAAGTGTAAGAGGGAGCTGAAAGAGACCTGGGTAATTTTATGGATCAAATCATTAACCATTAACTGATCAAACAACATCTTGACTATGATTTGTAACAAGTGAGAGAAAACTGGTGCTTACTCTTAGAAATTGTCACAAGAATAAATGAAGAACTTAAGAAGGAGTAGTGCCTCCTTCTTGAAGTACCTCTACTGAAGTGTGACCACTTCAGTTAAGACAGCTTTAAGGAGCCATCAGGTAGCCATGCAGATAAACATATGCAGAGTTATGATACTAGTAATGCATTAGAAAAATATCTGTTTTTCTAATTTGTTATTTGTTTGACAAATAAGGTTTCAATTAAGTATTGCTGTCCTGTTGGAATGTGAGCAGGCAGATGGATCTGAAAAGCAGACTAGAAACAAGTATGTTGGCTAGCTGGAGAGCTGGTATAATTTCATTTATTAGAAGTAGTGAGAAAATATTAAAATGAAAGGATTTTGCAATGTCTGTGTGTTTAATAGACTATTGAATGGCTTGTAGTACTGTTAGTGAAGCAGACAGGCAGACTGCTGGTTTGAACTTGCCTATCTCTGGTGCATGAAAATCACTGCTGTTTAAAATCTCTTCTGCAGCCAGTGTGAAATGAGTTGAACAGCTAGACTCCTTTCCCATGGAAATGTGTCCATGTCACAGAAGCTTACCCTCCTTGGAACTCTTACAGGTTAAAGAAGGGACCAGCACTGGACAAGCACAAAGACTGAACTGTCCTTCTCACTTCCTAGTTAGCAGATCTGTGTCAGTACTTTCATACAGCCTTGGGGGTTAATAGGATTTCAGCTACAGCTGTTGCCAATATATAATTTATTTTCAACTGAAATACCTTTTTATATCCTTTCAGATGTATGTTAAAACAAGGTAGGATGGGTTCATTATCTCCTGGCAGGTGGAAGTAGATGGAGGAAGGTGAATAGGAGCAGAAACCTTAAGAAGCTGAAATAGAGGCAGACAGGATGGCCACAGTTCTTTTGGAGGAGGCTGTTGGGAGATGAGTAAGACCAAGGGTCACAGGACTTCCAAAGAATTGCCCTTAGGAGCCAAAGGCACTGTGTTCAGACTATGGCAGTATGAGCAGCTTCATTATTGCAGGCCAAACAAGAACCAGCATGACTAGAGTATGTTAGAAAACACCTGACTTGAAAGATTTGGTGGCTGCAGCCACACAGAGTAATGAAGTAGCTGCTTTTTTGAAGAGGAATATATCCTGAGAAAAGAGGAGTTGAAGAAGAAAAAAGTTAAGTTTTTCAGCACTGAAACTACTCTTAAACAGAAGAAAGTATGTTTAAATATACTGCAAGGTACTGAAAGAGAATCAAAATGAGATTACTAAAACAGAGTGCAGAAAGATCTGTTTCCTTCATATTTGTAATTTGTGAACTATTCTGGCTGTTTTAAAATCTTACAGACAGCAGTAGTGTAAACCAAATCAGAGTCTTTCAGTGCTAGATCTTTGGTTTGAGTTCTGCATCCTGAGTTAGGGGCTAATTTCTCATGCTGCTCACTGGTAGTTGAAGTTCTTCTCTGAGTGATTTTTCTGTCAGTTCCTTTTTAAATAAATCAGTACCTGCCTCTTACACTTTGTGCTCATTCTAAAACTGATGTTTGTGCTAGAAAGCCAGATACTGTGTTAAGAAATGTGATTACAACCACCATCAACATTACCTCATCTCTAAAGGTTTTTCAGACCTGTCAAATTAACTGCAGTGAGACAGAATGCATAAAGCTGTGTTGCCACCCATTCTTTGTACCTCCTGTGTGGGACCTCAGTCTGGAAACTAAATATACACATACATTTAAGTAAAAGCACTGGTAACTATGTCTGGAAATACTACATCTTTTGTTTATTTGCACTGTTGTCATGAACTGCCTTGGAATTTTTGCTATTTCTGGAATGTGAACTTGTTTATTATTACTTCATATTCAGAGATTGCTGTAACGTTTTCTTTTTAGGTCTTGACCATTACCGCCCAGAGGTCTTTGAACACAGTAAAAAGTTACTGCTTCACCTTTTGATTGCATTATCTTGCAATAACAACTATCAAGCCATTGCATCTGTGCTTCTTCAGACCAGAGAGATGAATGAGACCAAGACTCTGACAGTACAACCAGCATACTTACCTGAATATCTTTACACAGGTAATGAAGCAAAAGAAGAGCACTGTATCATACTGTCAGGTTTTGATAAATCAAAGTAACAAAGTGGCAAACATGAACAGTGCCCATTAATACTAATTCCATGTGAACTACCCAAGGGGTGCGTGCAATTTATTACTAGACAACTTTTCATGAAAGTGAGAAGATTATCTAATGTAAGGCAAAATATGTAATGTAGTATTTTAAAATCAACAGGGCTAATAACTTCCTGATTCCCCCCTCAGGGATCCAGAACTACTTTAAATGAGGGCAATCATTCCTCAACCTTAAAAGAAATGAATAAATAATTCTGACACAGAAAGAGCAGCAGGAATGTGCAGCTCAGATTTTCCATTATTAAATTAAGTTTCACATGATACACACCCTCCTTTATATCACTGTTACATTGCATTTCTGTCCTGAAATCTGCTTCTACATTAGGAGTCTTACATCAGACCTCTGCTGAAGTCAATGTTCTATTACTTTTAGCAGTTTATCTGTTTTTAAGGAGTTGGTTGGAGCCAATTTGTAGAAAGCTGCTGGTTAGATTTACTGTAGTCATATAATATTACTAAAAGCAAGTGTACTGTTCAGTTTTGGAGGAATCACAGAACCAGTATAGAGTTGTGGATGTAGGATTGGTTGTCACAAAGAGGGTGAGGAACTTTACCATATAGTGAAAAATGAAAAGTAAAGATTTTCAAATCAGTGGCATTTCCATGGTTCTTTAGGAAATAGTAAGTTATTTGGCTTTATAAAAAATTACATGATAACTTATTATTATTTTTTCTGAGACACAGCAAAATTATTTTGAAGTAATGAGCAGAAGGGATAGGTGTTTTAAATTGATTAATTATTTTGGCCAAAGAAATTTCATTCTGAATAACTTCTGTGAAAAATTATCTCACAGAAATTTCCTGTATTGAGTTGGGTGGATTTCTTTCCCAGTGCACATCTATGAATTATTAAATACAGAATAAAATTCTTAAATTAAAATTATATTATTGCTTTTCTGCCAAAATGAAAAACTGTTTTCATTCTTGTGTCTAAAAAATGTAATTCATACCCTGAGTCTGCCCCTCTGGAGTTCAAGAAGTTATCAAGACTTGATATTTTGGACTGTTTTTTTGAGAAGCTAATACAAAGAGTCAGAGTGTGAGTGAGTAGCTACAGCAAAGAATCCTAACTGAAAATGCTTCAGCTCAGGTTTGTTCCACATAATGTCAGACAACTCTATTAAGAGTATTTTGATTTGCAGTGGATTTTGTCCTGCTCCCGTTTTTCTCACAAGGCCATTTTTTCTGTTGTAGATACAGCCTAAACATGACTAGAAGTCTAACCTTAAGAAAACAGGTCTTGGTTTCTAATCTTAGCTCTGAAACTGTGGCAAGCTTTTGATCTAGCAGAACTCTTACTCGGGTGTTTCATCCTAATGGTGAAAATGTTTTGTATGACTAGTCTAGTCAGTTCAGTTACTAAAGGTGTTGAATAGAAGCCTTAAACATTTGTGTCCTGATTTCCACTACATTTGTAAAATTAGGACAGCATAATCGTTCTAAAAATTCCACCCTGCAGGTTTTTTCCATATCAGACTAGCCCAGAGAAGTGAATTTTGCATGCATTTTGCCAATTTCTAAATGCACTTTTTAAAAGTCCTGCTTCTGAATGTAGAATGCCCTAGAATATTTGTCTTCCATGTACTGCTGTCCTTGTGCAGTGAAAAAAGAAATCTTGGATGGTTTTCATTTTATGTGGATTCTACACATTTTGAAACAAAGTACCATTTTCACTTCCCTCGGTATTTGAGGATTGCTGTGTTCTGCAGGTTTTCCCCATGTTTCCCCGTGGAAGGTTTCTGCTGCTGAGTCTGAAAAGAGCTGCTTTGGCAGACACTTTCATCTGCAAAGCTGGGCCAGCAGTGCATTCCATCTTTATCTCCTCCCTTTTGGCTGGCAGGTGGCTTTGACTTTCTGCGGGAATACCAGTCATCTCCAGTGCCAGACTCCGGCTTGAGCTCCAGCTCCACCTCCTCCAGTATCAGTCTGGGAGGCAGCAGTGGGAATCTCCCACAGATTACACAAGAAGTTGAGGACATGGACACTGCTGCTGAATCAGATGAGAAAGCAAACAAATTAATTGAGTTTCTGACAACCAGGTAATGCAGATAAGCAGAGGATACGTTTGTACTCAAAATGCATACTTTCATGAAGCAATTTAAAGGAAAATGACTGAGCTTTAATAGTAATTACAGACCCCATTCCTCTTTTATTGATACTTACAGTAGTGGGTAGATACTTCAAAGCACTACGGTGTCAGAAAAATACAGAAAAAAAATCTTGCCTGACAGAAATAAAATGTTTAATTGACTGATAGTTTTATGTTCAGAAATGAACTTAGAGAAGAAGACAGTTTCATTATTATAAAATAAGATATAAAGTGTACAGCACATAGTGAAAGGCCATAGGGAAACTAGTATTAACTACCACCTACAGCGAGCAGACTCTAGGCACAATGTCAAATTGAAAAACAGGGATTTGTTTATGCTGCTCTCTACACAGCACAGCTTATATTTTAAAATACAGCATAGGAATATTTATTTGCTTTTATTTAAAATTCTGTTTGATAGCAGGTCATGGCCCTGTAAATATCTAAGTACCTGTACAGATTATATATTTTAACTGATTACATTTATTTCAGATAACTCATAGAAATTTTGCACTTTGTTATGTATTTCTTTAAGGGCGTTTGGTCCACTTTGGTGCCATGAAGATATCACTCCCAAAAATCAGAACACCAAGAGTGCTGAACAGCTCACTAATTTTCTGCGCCATGTTGTATCTGTATTTAAAGATTCCAAGTCAGGTAGTAAATATTTTCCTTTCATAACTAAAAAAATATTCCCTCACAGTCACACTTAATGTTTATCCTGTGACTTAGTAGATCTGCTTATGCAAAAGCACAGTAAATATGTCTTAACAAGGATGTATGACAGATGAAAGAATTGCTTTAAAACAATCGTGTTAGATTAAACTGTGGCTAAATGTTGAATTGAATATTTCTTCAAAGCTGTTGGTAGAAAGCCTGTTGATAGATTCTGCCAGATAAAATCTCCTCTGTGTCCTGTTAGTAAAATACATCACAGCTACTAAGTAAATATACTTTGTTAAATTTCTTCTGGCAATAAAAGTTTAGTTTTCATTTATTATGGTTTTTACAACATAGGGAATGTGCTGATTGCATTTTGAGAACCAGCACAGTCACTAATTAAATAATTTACAGGATCAAAGCAGAATGCAGCATCAGTATTTATATTAAAGATCTTATCCAAAGCCTTCTGGAGCTACTAGAAAGACTCCTAATTCAATTTGGCTTCAGGTTTGGGAGTTTTCAGAAGTTACTGTTGCTGCCAGCAAGAATAGTGGATGGCTTGAAAGTTTGTCCAGGAATTGTAAAAAAAAAAAAATCAGATTATCAAGTTCAAGCTCAGAATTTTGTTTTGCAGTTAATTCAGTTAATTTTCTTGCATTCTGTGCAAAATAAATATAAAGTTCTCCAAAGCACAGATGTTTCTGCACCTCATTTCTCAGTGGTTGCAGCATACGCTGACAAGCATATCCTCCTCACAGAGTAGGTTCAGCCTGTTTATGACCCACGGTAAAGTCTGTGATAAAAAAGGGGGAAGAAAAATTGACATCCTATTCTTTTGCTTAGGTTTTCATTTGGAGCAGCATCTGAGTGAAGTTGCTTTACAAACAGCTCTTTCAAGCTCTTCCAGACATTATGCTGGTCGCTCTTTCCAGATATTCAGGGCCCTAAAGCAGCCCCTGTCTGCACATGCATTGTCTGACCTCCTGTCAAGATTAGTGGAGGTTATTGGAGAGCATGGAGATGAGATTCAGGTATGCATGTGTAAATAATGCTTCTTAGAACTGTTGATTCAATGCATACTTAATTTAAAATTACCATTTTAACAAGGTGTTCTGGTCTCATGTGATGAAGAGTAGAATGTGGCCATAGAAAATGTTACTTCTGAGTTTGCTGGGTTCATATGTACCTTATCTATACCTTCATCAGGCTGTTACAATCTTACATAGCTCTAAAGAGAACAACTAGAAAATTTTAGTAATTGTCACTCAAAATGAAATCTTTGTGATGACCATTTTTTCCTTTTCAACTTCAGTAATCTGGGCTTAAGGAATCCATTATCTGTCTGGTGATGTAATATCATAACATGAAGCAGACACTGTCTCATTCCTCAAATGTTAACATGTTTAGGAGTAAAGAAATCTGCACCATCCATAATAATGCAAAGCTTACACTGACTTAATTCAATACAGACCTTTCACAGCACTATGATGTTCACTCTGTTTAGCTAAACATACTGAGATCTTTACAATTTACAATCAGAGACTATTTATTGCAAGATTCAAGACTTAATAAAGAGAAATTCTGGCTCTCAGTAAGAAATAGACTGACATCACCTCCATATTTTACTTAGGTAATGAAACTGCCACAAGATGACAGTAATACTCTGTCACAACTGCTTGTGTAGAATTTAAATCACTGACCTGGAAGTCAGAGGTTCAGTGTGTCATTACCAGTCCCTTGGTGAGATACGTGCCCTTCTTGCATACCTTCATAGATCATTCAGAGGAAGAAAATAAAACACACTTGTAGTGACATTTTAATGTTCAGGGCATTGGCTTTGACGTGAATGTTAGAGTTTTTTTCAGGAGAAATTATAGGTTTTCAGTAGGTGCCTGTTCCTTTTATGAACTGAAGATTTTTAAATGTTACTTTTTTGAATGCCTTTGTCAAAATGCTTAACCTCCTGCATTGATAGGGGTATGTAATGGAGGCACTACTTACTCTGGAAGCTGCAGTGGATAATCTCTCTGACTGTTTGAAGAACAGTGATCTTTTGACGGTGCTATCACGGTATGAATCTATTCTCCTAACTGTATTTTTTCAATGTTTCATGACATTAAGTGTGCAGTTCTGCAGTCTAATAGCAAAAAATGATTTTGATAAGACTGAGCTCATTTGTAACCTTCCAAGAACCAGACTATGATCACATTTCAGCCAAGTTTTGCCATAGTTGAAATAATGTTGATAGAACTAATAAAACTTTACAATGTGTTGTAAATTCTATCTTGCCGCCATTTGGCTATAACCTACTTTAACATCCTTTAAAAATACTGTATTTTTGCACCTTTGTGTCATAAACCTAAAAATGTATCTGGGAAGGAACATGGGTTTTATAGTACTGGTTTCATACAGCGTGTCATTCTCAGGTAAAGTATTCCCCCGGAATAAATGATCACGGTTTGTTCTCAATAAAACTAGGGAGAATTTTGTCCTGTATAGACATGGATTTTGCTTGATGTGTTGACCATCTTTATGAAATCCTTGGCATGAAAGTAGACTTTTGTACATGGAGGGAAGTCACAGGCTCCCTCTGTAGCATGGCTGTTGGTAGTACTGAGGGAGATGAATGTCTATCTGACTCCTAATAGTAACAGCAGAATAGATTTTTTTTTTAAAATACTTTTTAGAGTTACCATGCTTTACCAGCAGCACAAAAATACCAGGGCTGTCATTTCTGAAGCTAGCAGGCAGCGTGCTGTGCCATGGCAGAGCCCAAGGAGTGCCTTGGGACAGAGTAGAGCAGGGTAAATACACTTCTACTTCCTAACTAAGAGCTGTTTATCTCTCTTTAGTGCACATTTCAGCAAAGAGCAAGATGGAGTAAAGAGTAGGACGCAGTCCAGAAAGCAGTGGGATGCAATATACTTTACCCTGACACTTGTTTCTAGGATAAGATTCTCCTCAAGTGCTGTAGACTATAGAGACTCATAGTGTATGAGGTAGGAATGGGACCCGAGTCAGGAATTAGCTGTTCTCCAGCTAGTTCTCCGGCTAAGGGAAGAGCAAACTTCCCTTGCGTGTATCAACACAGTATGTTCCTCTGTGCAGATAATTGATAGGTGTTTTCTGGATCATCACATGGTAGTCCATGAGTCCATTAGTCATTGAAATTGAAGCACCTACACTTTCTGTAAACCATCTTGAAGAGATGTTAGGATACAGGCAGGGTAGGATGCAATGACAACAAATTTTCGGAAGGACCTGTGTCAGCAGGAGCCTGGGCAACCAATCACATGACAGGTTTCTTGAGGCTAATGGGGTATATTTGTGCTTCTGCTTAACAGATGCTGTTTTTTCTGCCCACAGTTTTCACTTTACCCAGCAAGCAACTGTGCATTTGCCTGCCACCTGTGCCAAGTTCAGGGCTTGCTCCCTTGATGAAGGCACTTTAAAGACCAAAGTTGTTTTCAGTTCTGCCACTGTCCCATTGGGAATTACCATAAGTCACTTCACAGCTCTGTATTTCTTATCCCCATGTCATTCTTGCCTATATAAACTGTAGGCTATCCTGCTCTGGTTTGGTGCAATGCCATGTGAATCTCATCTCTGACAGGTCTGTGGGCCTGGGTCTATCTTCTGGGGAAAAAGAAGGCAGGCTGCAATAGATGGTCTAATATTCTGCTTCTCCCATTTAAATATTTATTTACAGTCTGATAAATACTTTGCTTGCATCTAATTATGTACCCTTTCCAGCTGTGCATTCACACAATGTAATGGATGTCGTAAATCTTGGTTTCAGTTCATCTTCACCAGATTTAACATCAAACACCAAACTGACTGCAAACAGGAAGAGCACGGGCCAGCTGAATATGAATCCTGCAAGTGGCAACACAGCCACTGCTGAGCGAAGTAGACACCAGAGGAGCTTCTCTGTACCCAAAAAGTTTGGAGACGTGGACAAGTCCTCAGACCCACCACGCAGTGCCACACTAGACAGAATTCAAGCATGCACCCAGCAAGGCCTGTCCTCTAAAACAAGAAGTTCATCCTCTCTAAAGGACAGTCTCACCGATCCATCCCATATTAACAATCCAACTAACCTACTGGCCACCATCTTCTGGGTTGCTGTGGCTTTGATGGAATCAGATTTTGAGTTTGAGTATCTAATGGCACTGCGGTTGCTGAACAAACTTCTGGCTCATTTGCCACTAGATAAAGCTGAAAACAGGGAGAAGTTAGAGAAGCTCCAAGGGCAGCTGAAATGGGCAGACTTCTCAGGCCTTCAGCAACTACTCCTGAAAGGATTCACTTCCCTCACTACCACTGACCTCACACTCCAGCTCTTTAGTTTGCTGACACCAGTGTCTCGAATATCCATGGTGGATTCCTCTCAAGCTATAGGTAAAACCATTATGCTTTCCTCTCTTTCAGTTTCTGTTGCATTGACATTTGGTGACAGACCTCATTTCTTTCTCTTTGAATATAGTAGCATAATGTACTTCTGCTTTGAGCTGGGTGAGCTTTTTTTGAAATTTCATAGAAATAATGACCTGTTTCTAGAAAGTGAATCCGTTTCACAATAAGGTTTTGGAGGAGAGAAATCATGTATTATTTAGCATTTAATTTCTAGGGCTATAGCAGCATATAAAGTTTCTGATTGGTGACAGAGTAAACATGTAAGGAGATACTGTAAAACTTCTATTACCTATTTTTGGTCAGTTTTTCTGTTCAGTTGTTTTCAGACTATGTCAAACTGCTTATTTTAAATTAGTATTTAATGGTATTTTCTCTAAAAATATAAATATCAAAAACTCTTGTACACTCTAGATAAACTACAATAGCACAATAGTGAGTGAGGAGAGAGGCCTGGGTTATGAGGAAATAAAATAGCATTTTGAAATTCCCCATTATTTAGCTGAGGTTGTAGCCACTTCTTAATTGTATTTCCTGAAGAGAGTTTCTGCTTTGTTTCAGATTTTTACTCTTCTCTTTTGGTCAGAAATACAGGTACTAAGAGAAATGTCCAGGCTTTACAACTGAGTCATAACAAGCCTGGACACAGAGTAAAGGGATGAATGCCATGAACAGCCTGCTCATCTCTAAGCACCTTTGTGGTGCCTATGCTCCAGGCTTTGGTTGGGCAATTCACACATTGAATTGCTGTGACAGTACCATCTGGATGTATCTGTCCTTTTCCCTGAATGCAGAGGAAGAGTAGGGAAACCATGATCCTAATTTCAGCAACTTAATTGTGTAGCATGAGAGGGAATAAACAGTTAGAAAATTTTTTCATAGAACATATTCTTTCTTTTCAAAAAGCAGATTGTGTCCAGATACAATTAATTGACTTCTGAGTTCCCACCTGAACTAGAGCAGTTTTTGTTACAGCTGTTACAACTGCTGCAGGTATTTCATCAACTACCTTGAGCTATGAGTTGGCGCAGAAGAGCTGAATCCCAGTTCCAGACAGCACTTAAGTTAATTACAGCACTTGGAACTTGGTGCATTATTATTGCCTTGAACACTATAAAACAATGGAAGCTGTGCCTGGCAGCTGACCAGAACAGTTGTTTATTAATCAATACTCACTGAAATTCTTTTTGTGTTTTAGCAGCTGTAGTGAAAATGCCACTGGTTAAGACTGTCAATAAGCCAGTTAAGTGGAAAAGATAAAAATTATCTCTAACAGGAATGTGCAGTAGTGTTTGCAGAAATAGGCTCATGCTTTACAAGAGTATTGTTGCCTAAATGACATACTGGATTTTCAGATTAAGGCCTCTTTAAGACAAATGTGGTGTGGCCAGTGGTGTGACAAACTTGACAGGATCTGTGTGACTTTATGGCTAATGTAATATTGAAACTGTGACCTCCCATGAAACATCAATTTAAAGATCATTGTGGCTCTTGCTGTCCAGAATATATGTTTTGTTCTGGTTTTTTTTTTTGTTCTAGGATTTCCACTGAATGTTTTGTGTCTCCTGCCCCATTTAATTCAGCATTTTGACAGCCCAAACCAGTTTTGTAAAGATATAGCCGAAAGGATTGCTCAGGTATCAAAATCATTTGCTGTTTTGTATATCCTCAAACCCTGTAAATGCAGTTGCCTTGTTCTTGATATGTTTTGATGTTTATATTTAATTAGGTTTGTTTGGAGGAGAAGAATCCCAAGCTATCAAATCTTGCACATGTCATGACCCTTTATAAAACACACAGCTATACAAGGGACTGTGCTACCTGGGTAAATGTGGTTTGCCGTTACCTTCATGAAGCATTTGCTGATATTACTCTGAGCATGGTTACATATTTGGCTGAGGTAAGTTTTCAAAAACTTTCTACTGTTCTAACTCTTCTGTTGCCAAACAGCCCAAAAGGATGAAGTGTGCCAGCAAATTACTGAGAGCTCTGCATCTGTTATTTATAATTAAAAATTAAAAGCAGAAATTGGCAGAAAAAGGCAGAATTACTTTTAAAAATCAATATTGAACACTAAAACAAAAGCTGATATATCTTAAAGCAGATTCCTTCATCAGCCAGTTGGATTTTCCATTGTGAAAGTGGGAGGAAACTGGACATATGTTTAGATCCCACTGAGGAAAATCAGAAGACAACTCCACAGTGGGTTTTCTAGCATAGGAAGATACCATCTGCTATATAAGGATCTGGTTCTTGATACAAATCTGTATGCATTCCTCTAATACTGAATGGTATCATCTTGCTGCAAAGGTTTTCCTGTGTTCATTGTTTACTCCTAGCATTTTTCAAGTGTGGAGTATAGTGCTGATGCAGTGTTTGTACTGCAGGTCCAAGGTTCAGTTCTGCTCTTTAGCATAAGGCTGCTTGGTATTCTGCCCCCTGTTGTCAGATCACTCTCAGGATAGCATTTTCTTACAGAGTTCTGTGATTTATCCTTTCCCTGCTGAGTTGCCTTCAGTCTCCCATCTGATCCAGGGAGAAGACAGTTCCGTATTCACAGAATCACAGAATCATTTTTAGGCTGGAAAAGACCTTTGAGATCAAGTCCGACTCCAAACCCAACACTGCCAACTAACACCACTAAACCATTTCCCTCACTGCTGCATTTACACATCTTTTAAATATCTCCAGGGATGGTGAGTCCACCCTTTTTCTAGGCAGCCTGTTCCAATGCTGGACAACTGTTTTCATGGAGGATTTTTTCCAAATAGTCAATCTAAACCTTCCCTGTCCTGACTTGAGACCATTTCCACTTATACTATCAGTTGGTACACTGGGGAAGAGGTTGACACCTACCTCTCTACATAAATTAACAGGTGTCTGCCAAAGGATCTGTAAAAAACCCTCAGGCATCCTGATACTGGCTATTCACAAATTTTCAAGAGCCTTAAAAGCCAAGTACTGCTCCCACACCCCCTTAAGGCTTCAGAGCAAACTCGACCCTGCTGTATCAGGCTGCAGTTCCTCACCTTCCTTGTACATGGAGGCTCTAAGTAAACAATCACGTATGATCTTAAGTCATGGTGAAAGCCGTTGGCTCTCCTGTAGGAAACTTAAACAGGACCTTGAGGTTTTTCAGTCTCTTTTCAAGTCCGAATACTCTGGAGAACTATTAGCTCTTCAAATGAAGAGCTCTTCATGACATTGACCCCTCCAGAATCAACTGTCTTCTTCACAGTGGAAGCTCTATTCCTAATATTAGTATTCCTAATAAAAAATGCTATTAAAACTATATTTCTAATAAAGAAATGCTATAAAAATGTAAGTGTTCAAATTCTTTCTCCTTTGCTTTCCCAGCTGTAGGAAAGTGGTTGTCCCTCTCTTTTCCCTTCAGTGCTCTCTGTACAGTCACTAGTGCTGCACCACCACCACAAAGGCCATTGCTCGTGATCCTGCTCCCCTTGAAATGGGCATGTGGAGACTCTTTTCCGCACAGTTCCCCCTTGCTGTAGATTGGCACCACCTACTGTATCAACGGCAAGCCAGGCACCTTTTTTACTGTAATTAAGACACATTCCTCACATAGCACCACCAGCAGCAGGATGACAGAGTTGTAAGCACTGATTTCCTTTCTCTGTATTTACATTGAGTACAGCTATGTTGAGTCATGTCTGGAGAATATTTATATGGGCAAAGAGTAGCTGCCAGTCTGGTGGTGTAGCAAAAGACAAGAAACCATCTTATTCAGCCTGCTGTGGCCTTGAATTGTTTTTTTTTCTTTCCAGCTTTCAGAATGTTTCCTGTTTTCTTCTTAGTTAACCCCCAGGCCAGGATAAACAATGTGCCCTGTCTCCTGTAAACCAGCTGTGGGATATACTGTCAATTGGTAAAGCCAGATAGGTTAACAGCCCCACTGGGCAACCTGCACTTGAATGTTAAAGCCATACACAGCCTCCAGCTTTAACAATCCTGGTTCACTCCCCAACTGCTTGGGACAGAGGGAAATTGTGAGACAGGCAGTGCGTAAGAATAACAAAGGAAATTGTTTTGCAACAGTGACCCTTCCAAACAAAGGTTGTAGCTTCAGAAGGAGACACTGTACCACAAATTAAGATTATGAAAACAAATGCTCTCAGCACATGGTAGAAGTTTCAATTACTGCCATTCAGATAAAATTCTGTATTTAACCTATTCAATTGCTTGTCATCAAGGGGTATGATTCTAGCACAAAATAAAACATTTGAGCACTGTTATTATCCAAATCTTACAGTGAAAAATAGTGCTCCTTATTTAGTTTTACATATGCTTCATTCATAAAAAAATATAATTTCTTCTGGAAAACTACTGGGAGATCTCAATGTACCGATGAGGAAAAATCACTATTCAGTAGTGCAGTAGAACTCTCAACCTCCACAACCAAAATCAGATCAGCATACAAACATATTACTGAAAGCTTACTTTAGTTTTATGCTAGATTTTTGCAGACTAATTTTTAAAATTTAAACTTTAATCATGACAGCACACTAATTCCAGGACCATATCTGAATTGGCATGGGTCATGTTAAACTGGTGATTCATTAAGTCCAGGGTCATGCTCAAACTTAAGTAGCTAATGCTATTAATAGAGAAGAAGGGACAAGAATCCCTAGTGCAAAGTCATATGTTTATGATAGATTTTTCCACCTCCTCCTTGTTAGATGGAGGATTGCTTGTGATAAAAACATAAGCATTTATAACCTGTTCAAAACCAAAGAATCAGTAGAAACGAAACCATCTGTATTGCAAGGGGAAGCATGCCCTAGATAAGGCATTAATCCGAGTAATGGCTTGTCTATCAGACATGGCTTTTAAAATGCCCTCTTTATTTCCTCAAAACATTTGTTTGACTGCGTGGAATTGCCTCAGAGCTGAGTATCTCTTCACAGCCCTTGCCAGACTGGGAGGGGCAAAGGGAACTGTCTCCTGTGGTAGCAGCCCAGGCAGTCCTTGAAAGAGAAGGCTCTCTTCTCCACTTAGGTCTGGGTTAGTTGTTGCTTCAAGAAGGGGGCAAATGTTGCTAATGCAGTGTGGATTCCTGAGCCCAGATAAGACCCCAGTTGTTACAGAACAAGAGAGGAATCTACAATTCTTCAAAACAGGTCATATGTACAAGAGTCAAAAAAACATTCTGAGAACAGTTGTATTTCTTTTTACAAACACTGTGGAAACTCTTTGTCCTGGAATTCTCTTATTCAAATGATGTGTTACCACAATTCCATCTTGCTGCTATTTTTGTTACTTCTGGCAGCAACAGAATTCATATTGCACTAAAGGCATGTTAAGGTTGCTATTATTTTTTGAAACAGAAATACTCTTTCTTATTTGTAAATTCATTATATATTTAAGGACACACTTGGACTACCATCCACCACATATATTCATCTGAGCAAGTGAAAACTGACACAGTCCACAAACATGTCAGGTTTAAGGGCCAAGAGCTGTTTCAGTCAACAAATTATTTTGACAATAAATTTATACAAACTGTAATGGAAATTAGAAACTTTCAGAGATAAGGTTCCTATAAAAGCTTTCTAAATAGCAGTTGAGACAAAATTCCCATTGTTTCCCAAGAATTCCTTTTCTTATCCCAAAAGGGATTGTCTGATGCAGTAGCCCCAGTCAGAGAACAAAAAAATCTATTTTTGTCATCCAGATAGTTTCTTCTAATCCTCCACTGAAATGGCGTACTGGCTGATGTGCTGCCTCACATAAACTATTTGCAAACAAGGAATCAAACTTTCCATTGCAAGATGCATAGAAGGCAAAAAAACCCTCAGTAACCCTGTTTTGAAGAAGAATTGCTAATCACATTTTCTCTCTCAATAAAGGTATCTGAGGGGCTGAAGGTGTCTAAGGGCTGAAGCAGGTTGTCATGTAGTATCTTTAATTTAAAAATTCTTCCTGTCTATTTGTAAGGGAATAGATAAGTATAATGAGTTCACTTTATTGTGCTGATAATGGAGTTTACTCACTTTGTTTTATGAATCATTAATTGTTACTCACTTTTGCTGATGAAAGAAATCAGAAGATATTTAGGGGGATAAAATAGGTTCCATTTGCACTGGCATGAAACATTCTCATTCAATAAAAGAAGAAACCTTATCCTTCTATATTCTTAGAAGGATATCTAAAAAATTACTAAAGTCCACTTGGATAAGAATTGAAATTTTTCTCTGATGGAAGGAAGGAGGCATCTTAGAGTTTTTATAAGCAATATTTTTCTAGAATCCAGTAACTCTTATAGCCAGTGTTAGAACTTTTTTGTCAGCCTGAATTGGGAGGATGGGGTCTAGTATTGAGGCTCTGATAACCTCCAGTGGAAACATTTAATTGCCTCTGAAATTTGTGGGGTGGGGCAGTGCCTGTCACCAGTGAAAGAACATGCTGCCTGCCAGGAAATCTTCAGCTGAGATATTTCACACATACACAAACAAATCCTGGCTGTCCCCATGCCTCTGGAGTTACTGTCACGCATATGTATGAGCACAGTTGCATTTCCAAGGTTCATTGTGGTATTCCAGGATCTACACTCAGGTGTCTGAAAATTCCAGGATTTAGACCAAGCCCTTCTTTGTATTACTCTCTACAGTAAGAGAGCCCAGGGACCCCACCTACTCCTAAACAGAAAATGTTTCTTTGGCACTTACAGCCAGTGAGCACTGGCAGTGAAATATATTTGATAAATATTTATTGATGTCTGAATAGTAGTAGTTTTGTTTCTTGAGCAAGTTTTCTTTTTTCTCACTGACTTCCAGCAAATGTAGACATAAAAAATCCTCCCCTGTTTTTATTGGATGTGCTTACCCAGTTACAGTGTAAATTTTACCTACCAGTTTACTCAACTGCTGAATGTGTTTTCTGGATAAGTTAGGGCAGGCATATATAAAATAAAACAGGCTGGCATTTGGCTCCCAACTTAAGCTCTTTTTTATTTCATGCCTGTATCATCATCAGTTGTGAAATTATTGTAAAATTGCATTGCAAAATCAGTGAGTGAAGAGAGATGAAGAGTACAATTGTGTTTGTGAAACTAGTACCTTTTTACTTAAGAAGAAATGTCTCAAAATTTTGTTATATCCACTTTCCTTTTAACAGCTACTAGAAAAGGGCCTTCCAAGTATGCAACAGTCCCTCTTACAGATGATCTACAGCCTTCTTAGTTATATGGACCTGTCGGCTATTCCTGTGAAGCAGTTTAACATGGAAGTGCTAAAAACCATTGAAAAATACGTGCAGGTAAATACCACATCATTTTTATGGTAATACAGGACCTTAGCAGTATTTACTATCCTAAGTTGATTTTCTCTGTAAGAATTTAAGACTAGATAAGCAGGGAGGGCTGCAAATGTCTAGTGTGGGACAAAGTTTGTAAACATCCTGATGTCTCATAGCCTGTGCATTCCCAGAGAAGATGCCTGGCTGTGTGTTCAGTGTGGGGGAAGATTTGGCTTCAGCCTTGGAGTACCTCAAAGCAACCTTAATACCACTCAGAGCCTGAGTGACCATTCTTTAATTATTAGCACAAGGGAGATGTGGCATAAGCACTTCTCTTCAGAGACCTGTACCTAATTCTTGAAAAGTGAAAAATACATGGGAGTACTAGGAATTCACAGAGGTAGAAACATGTTTCAAGTCACCTTTTTTATTTAAAAGGGATTCTTCTAGGGCCCTTATATTTATTCATACTGATTAAGACATTCAGGTAGGAGATTTTAAATCCCCTGCCAAGCTGGATTTGTCCAGAAGTCTCCCAGCTTGTGGGCCAGTTCCCTAACAGTGACACCTTAGTCAAGTCTTGGTCTCTGATGTTGAAATTATTCTGCAATTACACACCTTGTCACTGGCCAGTAGAGACAGAGAATACAGATATTCCAATTCTACATTTTAATTATGTGGTAAAAAATACAAATTTAAAATGTAAATAATCTTGAATGCATGTGAATCTCGCTTGCTGTTTGCTGAGTAAATATATTATTTCTAGAGCATTCACTGGAGAGAAGCCTTGAATATCCTGAAATTGGTAGTTTCTCGTTCTGCCAGTTTAGTTCTACCTTCCTATCAACATAGTGATCTTTCCAAAATGGAAATACATCGGGTGTGGAACAGTGCCTCCAAGGAGCTACCAGGGAAGACTTTGGAGTTTCATTTTGATATTTCAGAGGTATCTTTTGTAGTTTTGCAACTTAACTTAATTCTGACTTCTGACTGGACTCTCTTATCTGCAGTCTTTATCCTGCAGACCCTTGTAACTTTATAGAACTGAATGATCCTAGTGACTTTAATGTGCAACTCATTTTGTTGTTGAGAAGCTGCAGAATTGCTTGCAGCATTATAGATTATTTCATATAGATAATAGTGAGTTGTTGAGGTTAAAAGGAAATACAAGCATAAAAGGCACATGGTACTATTTGCTTTCCTGTCAGTATAGTTCTGGAAAATGCTGAACATCCTATTGTCAATCCAAGAAAGCATTTCAATACTTGCTGGAAAAGGGCCAGAGTGTTCTTTTAGGAAAAGAAATTAAAAATATGCAAGAAGTGCAGATTTGAAATTAACATCGTAAGCTTTCTTGGGTTTTTGCCGGTTCTTATGTCAGGAACTTGTGTGGCAGTTGCTCTGAGCATTATCTATCCATGAACATAAGCTCTGGCTGCTAAGTGTGGCAGTTGCTACTCAGACATTCACAGTGGAAAATAAGAAACATGAAATTTGCTGCACTCCTTGTTTTATCCCTGTATATTGTCTTCAAAATAATCTTTTCCTCCAACTGAAGCAATAATGGCTCCTCTAAGTTCATGCTGAAGCAGGGTGCTACTGAATAAATCCTCTCTGTTTAAGACTCCAATTATTGGGAGACGATATGATGAGCTGCAGAGTTCTTCTGGGCGAGATGGTAAACCCAGGGCAATGGCTGTCACCCGAAGCACTTCTTCAACCTCATCAGGATCTAACTCCAATGTCCTTGTTCCTGTGAGCTGGAAGAGACCCCAGTACTCTCAGGTAGGTAGCCCATGATTCATTAGCAAATTGCAGTCAGAGCAGCTGAATTAACACATGCTTTGGTCCTTAAATGCCTGTACCCTTTGTGAGCTGTGCAGTGCTCCTGACTGCCTGGGGCACTGACAGCACATCTGATCCTGTGTGCTGAGTGTCTTTCTTGAACTCAAAAATGGACTGAGTTGTGTCCATTTTCTATCCCAAAGCTGTTTTTCTTTCAACTTGCAGGAAATGCATCTCTTTAAGACTTCTTAAGTCTAGGTCAGATTTAAATAAACACAACAGACAAGTTCAAATATTAGCAAGGGGAGCAGGTAGATAGCTCGTGCAACTTTAAAAGTTGTTTTCTTGAAAAATTCGATAAAAAGAACAGTTTTCCTAGAAGTGATGTTTGATTGCCGTAATGATTTTGGTTATCTGACAGTTAAAATAAAGCCATGCAGAATAAACTTAATTTTTTGCTCTTTTCTCTTTTTTGATACAGCAGGTTATATAGCAGTGACTCAGGTTCAATTTTGCAAAAAAAAAAATTATGCATGTGCTTAATTTTAGGCTTCTGAACTGTCTTTTTGAAGTGATGCATATGATCCAATGTTTCCTTAATATACTCAATGGAATTTATAGACTAATTTAAATATAATAAACAGCAAAATCATTAACAGTTATTTTTATGTTTCCTTGATGCATCGTTGCTCTGAAAACAATCCTTTGAGCATTTAATTACTAATTCTTTGGTTGGTTCCTCCTAATTAAAAATTGCTAATGTATGTTTCTAGCCGCAGGGAGAATGGGTGGTTAAAAAAATGCTCACTTGAGAAATATCTTGTTTTCTAGAAAAGGACAAAGGAGAAGCTGGTGCATGTCCTTTCCCTGTGTGGTCAGGAAGTTGGGCTGAGTAAAAACCCTTCAGTAAGTAGCCTTGTATTGACCAGTTTTTTGTTTCATCATGTCCTAAGCCTTGAAAGCAAAGAACTGTGTTTCCCAGAATTGCTGACCAGATTTGTATAGTTTTGAAGTCACTACCGTCATTATTCTTTGTATTGGCCCAGGCTGTGTTACTCAGCATATGGACCAGAGAGTGAATGGCCCTTTCACTTAAAGAAGATTGACTTTGAGAGCTATGTGTGGTTTTCCTGTGAGAATCTGTGGCGAATCTGTAGGTTTTACTTATGCCATCTCAGTGGGTAGAGAGTAATGGCCTCTGTATTACCAATCCAGAACCTTTACTAAGTAAAAAATTAAATTACAGAAATAAAATGGGAGGGAAAAGGGGGTGTGTGTCTGATTTTTCCATTAGACACTAGGTCTGATATTACTCTTTAAAAATTGGTGTTATCTGGTGCCAGGAAAAGGATGATTGATCACCCAGGGTGGGAAGCTCTTAAAATATTTATTAAGTATTTTCTACAGAAGAAAGAAAAATTTCTGAATGTTTTTGAATACGGTGTATGTCACTTGTATTATGGAGAACAGGTCCTTTGCTTAAGATGGGAACTGTTTAATTTTTGCAACTGAATATACTCAGTATACTCAGGAAAGAAAAAATTATAGCTTGTTGTATTTTCTAATCTTGACATATTTTTTAACAACTTCTTAACTGGAGGGGTTTTTTAAATGAACTTACTATATCATCCCCTTGACAGTATTTTCTCTGCTAAGTTCTCTGAATTTTGTTCCTATATATGTCTGTAAACATCCAGGCAACATCAATCTGCAGCCATTAGGAGGTAGCTGTAATATTCTTGGATGTGTTCCCACAGTATGAAGTTGTTTCTTTGTACAAGTTTAATCTGAAGGCACCTGTCCAACATAAATAATAAAGAGAGTTCTAAAAATACTCAGTGAAGGAATTAGGTGTGTACTGGAAATACAGTCTTCTGAATAACCAATTAGAGCTTGTAGGAAGAAACAACCAGAGGGAACAGTTTGTAACAAAAGAAATCCTTTGAATCGTAGGTGATTTTTTCTTCCTGTGGTGATTTGGATCTGATTGAGCACCAGACGAGCTTGGTCTCTTCAGAAGACGGAACAAGGGAGCAGGAGAACATGGATGATTCAAACAGTGAACAACAATTCAGAGTCTTTAGGGACTTTGATTTCCTAGATGTTGAGCTGGAAGATGGGGAGGTACAGTATATTTTCTCTGAAAGAGCTTTTTTTATTAAAACACTTACATACTCCTTCTGCTAAACACTTCTTTTCTTGTAACATAAAACTTTAACTCTGTAACTCTAAACGTGTTTTTATGTTCAGAGTATTTATGATCTTCACTTAGTGTTTATTTCAGTAGCATACCAGTAAAAAGACTACCACACCCTTCCTTTCTGAATCTACTTTAGGAAACACTGCAAAACTGGTAGTGGAAAATAAAACCTCTGTTCTAGTACCTTTTTGGTGAATTTACTTTTAAGTGAACTTATTTTAAAGACGATTTATAAATATCTAAATTGCTAAGAAAATGTATATATTTGCTGATTAAAAACTTCTAAAATGAAATTGTTCCAAATTTGTTGGTTCATAAGGAGCCCTCTGAAACATTAATTCAGGCCATCAGGCTGCTGTTATTCCTGCAACTGCCGATGAAATCACTTCGAGATGTACCTTCCACTCTGCTGAAGTGTCTGTGATTTCATCATTTCATGCAGGAGCTAAACAAAATCCTGAGCACCCAGATCAAGTCTTGACAGGTGAAGTCTGTCAGCTCACCTTGAGCTGAAACTGCTGAAGGGAGAAATTTGAAGAACTGATAAATTTTTGGGGGCTACACCCTTTACCCTTGTTAATATCAAACTTGGGGTATTTCTTTCTATTTGATTAGGAAAGACCAAAAATTAATATCCATTGCCAAACAAGTCTAACAATTTTGTTACTGTTTAAATTGTTAGTTCAGAAATTGTTAGTTCTTTTGAAGGACTTAAGACTCAGCAAACCTAGAGTTTAATAACTTGTCATAATCTGGACTTGTTTTTAACATGAATTCTTTCAGTCATCACTCTTAGTTCTGAGAAGAGTATGTGTGCAGGAGGAAATACTTATTTTTCTACCTATTTGTATTACAGTAGTAAAATAATTTTAAGGTAAACAGAACACTCAGTTGTGAACTCATGTGTATCTGATTTTTTTTTCCAGTTAAGAGAAAATATGAAGGAATGGGAAAAAAATATCCCAACGTTCTTGTTTTTCCAAGTCAGGAATTTCTGTATGAAAATTAGTAATCGTGGCTCACAGCTGCCCATGACTTTGCTAAGGAAAGAAAACCAAAAAACCAAAAGGGTAGTTGGCAAAAATGGTTGAAAATACATTAGACAAATATCAAAGGAGCTTCGAGGTTCCAAACAAGGATGAATGATAAAACAATAATGCCAGGTCATTTGGGAAAAATACACTGGCTGCAGCAATTTCTGTGTCTTAAATGGTTTCAAGATATTACAAGGATGTAGGGCTGCAATATTGACTGAAGATCACATGATAATTTTTTGTCCACTGAAATTGAGGGATTTCTTCTTTCTCTTCACCACTTAAAACCATATAGAGTGTATATATAATTGTGCAGAACAATTCCTTTT
This sequence comes from Trochalopteron elliotii, assembly GCA_024734555.1. Lineage (NCBI taxonomy): Eukaryota > Metazoa > Chordata > Aves > Passeriformes > Leiothrichidae > Trochalopteron > Trochalopteron elliotii. The sequence goes on along the minus strand of JANPWX010000134.1, from coordinate 5,052,351 downwards.
AAAATAAATTTACTTTCATGGACTGTGACTCTGCAAAGATTTGTTTTATACATGTGGCCAACTTCAAGACTGAGGCCTAAATTAATTGATCTCCTGATAGTCTTAAGTTGGTCATGAAACAGATACCAATCTTCTCTAGTTTTATGTGAAGTAAAATTAAAAATGTTGAGTTTCACTTAGTGCATTTAAAATTGCTGTGGATTTTGTTCCAAAGTTTAGTTCAAACTTGAGTTACTACTGTTTTAAAAATAAATTCATACCTGGTGTAAAAGGCTACTTCTCTAATGACTGAGTTGAAACTGTAACATTTACATCATATCTGAGTGTGGTATATTCATAAAAATGAAAAAACAGTGTTAGAAAACCTAAACTAGCAAGAGCAACATCAGTCCTTCAAAGAAGTGCATATGATTTTAACAGGCTTGAATCATCCCCAGACCATAAGGTACACTTGTTTGAAATTTCCTAAAGATGTGAAAGCAAGGAATAGTTATTTTCAGACTTTAAAAGGTAGAGTTGAAGTTTCTGTGATAATATTTGTTAAAATTGTAGGCAAATGTTTGTCTATGATGTCTTTAATGCAGTGATTTTACATAGATTCTTTCTATTTGTTTTTCTATCTGTTATATCTGCTACCCAGGAACTTCAGGTAAGAATGCTACTTGAACTCAGATGTGCCAGCATATGTTATGCCTTCTTGCAAATTTATACTGTAGAATAACATCATAGTTTTGCTGTTGCCTCCCCCCTTCAGTGTGTGCGTAGGTGAGTGTGTGTGTGTGTGCTTGCATTTCTGACAGGTGCTTCATTTTTTTGTCTTGTATTAGAAATACTTTTGAGGTCTTTTCCAAAAATTCTGCTTCATTTTAAGTTTGTTTTTGACATGTTCAGCAGTCTTCACAAATTCTAAAATACCTTAATTCAAGTATCAGTGATTTTTCAAACTGAGCCCTTTCTCCATGTGATATCTTTCTGCATGATTAATGGTAGAAACTTAATTATTTATAGAGTTTGGGCCATTTGTTTGTAGGGACAAATTATATATAATTTCTACCTTTTCTGTTGTGGCATATTGTCTCCTGTTAGCATCTTGCTAAAGCTTCTGTCTGAGACCTCTTAAGACAGTTTAAATTATTGCTATCAGACTGAATTTAATTGAATAAATAAATAAATTTCTACAGCCTAATTTAATACAGCTGTATGGTCCTACCAGCTTTGCTGGACTCATTTACCCTGTGAGGAAAACTGAAAAGACACGTCAGTCATTGACAGTTTGGGATCTAAATTTTACATTTGTCAGCATATAGAGAGAACTGAAATGATAGAGAATTTAACAAGTTGTACAAATAATATAGAGATCAGCAACCACAGAATTTTGCATATCTGTTTCTGATAGTTTGTACATCAGTTATTATGCAAACACAACCCCCCAAAATCATTGTCTCAAAATGCCTGCACTGTAAGAGATACATCCATATGGAAATAGTGCCTTATTATGTAGTTCCACAATACTTCTGCCTATACCCTACAATATTTCAGTGTTTCCATTAACTTTGCATATTTTATCAACACAGTAAGGATGAAAACTTGTGTGAAGCAGGTTTTGCATGATTCTTACTGCCTCTGTGGAGGAGCTTTACTGCTCTGCCCCCCCACGTAGGATTATTTTCCCTTCTGTCTCTCCTTTCCCCTGAGCTGTTGAAAAGTTTGAAGTAGCTGCAAGGGCACATCTGGTCCTTTACCAGAGGGTGGTGATTGTAGGCAGTTCTGTGTGGTACCTGCTGGCCAGACACACTTAGAACGTGACTGTTCCACCAATTTATCAGTGGTGACTTTTCAGATGGGAGATGGCTTTGCTCCTGCTGTAGATAAAAATGAACAGGCCCTCAAATACATCTTTGTTTTTTCTTGTTAACTGTGAAAGAAAGATTGCTAAATAGACTACAAAAACAACAACTCCATAGGCATGTGCTGACCTCTCATTTGAATCTGGGTGCCCCTGTAGCAAACTTGCACTAATCCAAATGATGCAGGTATTTGAGTTACAGTGTTTCATCTCTTTTACCCTTTTCCCTCACTTTTAATTCACCACCTCTTCTAACAGCATGCACTGGAAGTGTCCCTTTTATTTTTGTTCTTTTTGCTGGCTTCCTACTTTAAGGCATTGCAGAATAAAACTGCAACAGGAAATATTCCCATAGACATGGGCAGCTAAATTTACTGATGGCTTTACTAGGCATCATGAGGATTAGAGTGTGATGACAGTCATCTTTGCTTGCTTGCTTATTTATGTCATTTTATCATGTCTTAGTTCAGTAATTGATTTGTTTGTGGAGGATGTCTCATTGCTGCATGTGTCCTCCAGCCTTTGAGGGGGAGGATGGACAACCAAAAAATTTGTTAAAATAAATAGCTTGGAACTGAAGAGTCATTTTTATAAGTTAAAGGGGCCTGAATTCTTAAGTCAGATGTGTTCTGTTCTCTTTCCACACAAAAACTACCGTATGATACCAGTCACAGAATGAAAACGCAGGGTTCTTCCAATAATGTGTCAGGCTTCATAACAATTTCATCTTCATTTTCTCTTCATTATAGTGCATTCCTTAATTTTAAATGTTCTTGTGAGTTGCAAGGGTTGTCTTTTTCCTTGAAAATATTTTTTTCTATTCACATCGTATTTGTTCATGAAATGGTGAGCTTAATGTCATGAAACTGAACTTTGCCTCCTATTCGAATTCCACAGTCCATTGCATTAAATGGTAGTGATGCAAAATAAGATCAATTTGTGCAAGTTTGTTGATTGTTAAGGAGGTAAGATTGCAATTTAACTCATTGCACTTTATGCAGTTTGGTCCCCATTCAGTAAATGTCTGAGTAGTCCCAAAAGGGTTTCGCTCAAGTGTTTAAAATCACAACTCTGCTCAAGGGACCTTACTGAACTGAGGCCTCTTTCTCAATGACTGCACATAATTTTGATCTGCATAAACCCAGGAAATAATCATAATCAGTTATTTGATAATAATACTATGTTTTAGGCAGAACTATATTTTTTTCAAATTAATATTTAAAATATCACTGTCAGCTTGAATTTTCACCGATTGACTTGCTTGTTTAAGAATGTTGCAACTTACAGAGTCTTGTTTAAAACAGGCAGCCCTGAACCTTAAAAGGAAATATTTTTCTCTATAAATTTCCTTCCCATATTGATGCAGGATTGAGGGCTTTCACCTAGGCAAAGTACCCAAAACTGCATCCGAATGCTTCTGGGGAGAGCCTTCTTGCTGTGTAAGGCCCCTTTTGCATCTGGAGGTCCATGGTAGGAGCAGTTGTGGATGTGGTCCTGCATTTGTCAGAGAGGAACCTGGCTAGACTTAGGAAGGGAGCGAGAGGTTATTGCAACCAGGGAAAAGGCATACAGTCCACTGGAAAATATATAAAGTAAATAAACGGAAAAAGAGTGGAAAACTAATTGTTATTTTTATACATGAAAGAAATCAAGTGATCTTTTTATCAGTTCTCCAGCCTAACAAGTGGTTACACAATTTGCTTAATGCACTCAGCTTTATGTGACTGTGTGCAGAATCAGAACTGAAAGTCTGATAAATATAAAAGGTTTGGTCCATTTGATTGTGTCCTTTTTAAAATGTGAGATCACAGGCAATACTCATCAGGCTATTCCCAAAATATAGTTTCAAATAATTCAAGTAGATTCAAAAATTAGCAATATGGGCTTAGAATAAAAGTTTAAAATGTATGCTGCTTAAGGTGTTACATTTTTTGTGTAAAGCAAGGGCTTGTTCAAATCTACTCACCATTATGGTTATGTATATAAAGCAAAGAATCTAAAATCTTTAACATAAGTTTTGCAATTGAACCATTGGTAGTAACTGTGCTTCTAATACTTTTAAATATCATGAAAAAATCCTTTAAAATTGCTTTCAAACTTTTCCTTTGCATATCACTGCTCTACTGGTATCAAGGAGTGTGTATATATGGACTTACAAAAACAAATTCTTAAATTACCAAATGCATGAAAAATATCTAATACTGAAAAGACTGAGTGTTCATTTAACTGCCATTTCCATGCTTCTGCTCTTATCTCCAGGTGAACAAGCAAGATAATGCTTATTTCAAGTTTTTACTGTATTTTTACATCAAAATATTTCTGGAGCTAACTTTGATCGGGTGTTAGCATATGAATAGTTTTATATCAAGCAAGCTGACCCTCTGTCTGATTTCAGGGTGAGAGCATGGACAACTTCAACTGGGGAGTGCGCAGACGGTCCCTGGACAGCCTGGACAAGTGTGACATGCAGCTGATGGAAGAGAACCAGCTCTCAGGGAGCACACCCAGCCTGAACAAAATGAACCATGAGGACTCAGATGAGTCATCAGAGGAGGAGGACCTGACCACCAGCCAAATCTTGGAGAACTCAGACCTAGTAAGTTGCAAAGCTGAAATTTAGGAAAAGATAGGGTGGTAGGTTTAAATAAGCTTTTAGTTTCCTCTGCCCAGGTGCAATCTAAAATCTAATGAGCTGAAATTGATGGGTGCATTTTCCCGTATTTGCAAAGTTAAACAGGAATTTTAATGCAAGGTTTGAAACACAGGAATCATCAGATCTTATTATTTGCCTTTTTTTACTATGGGACAATTTTTGACAGCTGGCCAGTGGTAAATCTTTCTGATGTATTTAATGGTTAAAGAAGTAGAAAAAGATTCCAGGTTGGTAAAGGGTGTCAGATTTTTGTTGTTCACTTCTGGGATGCTTTTAATAAAATTTGTATGACAGAAATATTGAAAGGGTTGTGTCTATATACAGATTAAGAGACCACTGTCACTGCACTTTAAGACACTTTCTGCTTTGCATGTTCATGAAAGCAGCGTGTGGTGGGGTAGCTGTATACTCAGTTCTTTTGTGCTTTTGTTGTCTTTTAACAGATTATAAATCTTTCCCCATCTGAGGATGCAAATCACATTGACTCACTTTCCACATCATGTGACACAACCTCAGCAGACCCTCATCATTTTAACATGGGAACATCCAGTTTTGATGTGTCTGTGCCTGGTATGAATAATCTCCAGGTATCTGAAGGACCCAAGGTGAATACATTTTTTCCTTTGTTTTCCAACTGGACTGTATTTTATGTAACACTGCTACATTTTTTTTTTTTTGCTTACACTTTCAGAAAGGGTTTGATCTGTGAAATCAAGTACATTTCAGCTTCCTCTGTCTAATGGCATAGTACAATACGTACTTGCACTACTGCACTTTCACACCATTGCCTTTCTACTTCTACTTTCTTCAGATTTTATTTTTATTGTAAGAGATTTTATTTATTGTTTGTTAAATATGTTGCACTACATATGCACCAAAATACTACAAGCTTATCAAAAGACAAGTTCATCAACTGGCTACAAGTTAAAACTCCAAGGCAGTATTCCTCTGTTCTTCATGCTGAATTAAAGAGCGATATGCCAGCTCATGTGGTGGGTGTATGCGTGTATTCTCTGAAATATTTTTGTATGTGGGGACCTTTTGTACAGTTGTGTGCCCTGGATTCAGTACTTGCCTTTTGGCAGACACACAGAAATTTTAAATTCATGACCACAATATTAAACCATCCTGGGGGTGGGGAGGCAGGATTTGCAAGAATACAACAATCACGTTCAGCACAGTGTATTTCAGAGAACTGTATCAGAAGATGAAGACAGAGCAAGGTTGGTAAATCATTATCAATATGGGGATGGTTTCTTTAATTTTCTGTTCTTCAGTACTTGCTCATGAGAGATGAGGCTCCTTTCAGTGTCTCTCCAGAAATATAATCTGGTTTTGGAGGGTGTGTGTGAATTAGTGGCTTGATGATACTGTAGGCTTGTGTCAGTAAAGCTTCTCTGTCATATCTAAATTGTGTGACTTCTGCAGAACGAGCAGTGTATGAGACTGGGGCAGAGGAAGAATATATCTTCTGTAATCATTGGCTTTCCTTCTTGCCCTTGCCCCCTCCAAATGCAGCCGCACAAAAAATTGATACTGCTAGCACTGCATGTTTCAGAAGTAATGGAAACTTCTACTGAAAAGGTCATAGAAAAGGAGGTTGGAATTGTGCTGAATATTGAACAAATTGTGTCAGAAACTGCTGCAGTAGGAAGAAAGGACAGGAGGAGGGAAGTGTTGGTAAGGATAGGAAAGGAGGGGAACCTCTCCAAACAGTGGCTGTGGAGAAGGTAAACTCATTATCACTTGTCAAAACAACTGTTGGTAGACAAGTAACCACATAACAACCATAAACAGCAGAAGTTGGCAGAATTTCAGTTCAGGAAGCAGCAGTCAGAACAGACACATTTGCAGGTGGTAACTGCAACTGATCTCATGCATCCAGCTGCAGTAGGTGTTGGTGTGTTCATTAGAAACTGAAAATCACAGCTTAGCAGCTCAATGTATGTCTGGGGGGTTGTAATCTTTATTGTCAAAATCTCTTTAATGTCCCATGTGCCAATATTCATCAAAAATGAAAAGCTTTGGAATAAGTAAGTAAGTGAAGAATGTAAAATCAGAGCAGTTTCTTGTGGAATTGACAAGTAAATTCAGGTAGTCCTGGTATAGGTTTGATATTGGTATAAAATACTGCCCAGGTTACAACTGTTACAAAGATAATTGAATTGTTAAGCACAGAATGCCTTATTGGTGTGGCTTTTTGCCTCAAAGGTATTTTCTTCTAGTGTGCGTACTTCTGTATTCTTACTCAAAATAATTTGGAATCTGTGTAAACAAGAAGTTATCCAGTGTTTAGTCAGAAAACTTGAAATTTACACCTAATTAATTTTTACTTGATTTCATAACACAAAATCTGAGCTCTTTACCATTTCTCTTTTTCTCTGAATTATTCTTTTCAGAAAGCTGATGAGGTGTCATCAATGCAAAGGAAATTTTTTTGCTTCTTTAGTGATTTACAGAATGTTTAGTTGTTGCATCATAAGCAAAAATAAAAATATCTCAGCCTTTAAATAGATACAGCAATTGAGAGAAACAGACTGATTATGTAGTGTCTTCCTAAATGCTTCAATGCCATAATCTGGATATTATTGTTAACAGCACTAAATTAGCTAAGCTTATTTTCTATTAAAGATAGTGGGATAATTCTATGAAGGTAACAAAAATTCAGATGATGCTATATTAAGTGTTTTTCAAGTTACCTAAACTCAAAGATTTCTGGAAGTGTACTACAATCTTCCATGAATATTCAAAGTTCACTTTCCTATTTTGCTTTTGGGGCATCATATTAGACTCCAGTGGGTAGGAGGTATTTGCTTCCTCTTCCTTCTTCCCTTGCTCTATCCCATCAAAATGTGTTTTCCTCCTACAAACTGTAATTGCAGTGAAGAAACTGCAGTGGTTCTTTCAAAGTAATATTTAATATTTGAAAGTGGTTACTTCTAATTACTTCTTGAATAAGCATGAAACATTTACACTTTTTACCAGGTGCTTTGTTTCCTATTCTGATAATTCAGCCATATAGCTCGCATTTCTCTTTTCAAGATGGTTTGGGCTCTGATTCATTTCATTCATCCTGAACTCAGAAATATTCCTATCTCTTTTGCTTAGAAAACAAAGCAAACCAAAAGATTATTCTATTTAATTTCTGATCCTGTCCCCTCTGTTACAAGTCTTGTTTAATTTTTTACAAATACAAATCCCCATAATTGATCTGTAGGATCCAAGCAGACTTGATGAACTGCAGAGGGCCACTTTTCTCATTTAATTCCCCTTGTCACAGATTTCCCTCCCTATTAATTCATAATACATGTATGTACATGCACCTGGGCATATGTGCACAAAGGTTTGAGCAACCCATTGCAGTCATCCCTACAGGAACTGCTTTGGATGAGGCAGAAAAAAGCTGAAAGATTAAAGCTGAAACAAAACTTGTTCAGACTAAAAGTGTGGAAAAAAAATTGGAATGTTTCAAAAAGAAATCATGAGCTTTAGGTGCTGATAGATGAAAAAGGAAGGAAATTAAGCATAATCTTTTTAATGGTCTGTTAGAATGTTTGGATTCCTCTTGAATGTAAATGACATGCTAAAATGAATTCCCAGTTCTAAATATGCACATAGTCTTCCAGACAGTGATTGTTTTCAATATATTCTGAGAGGCTTTAGTACAGTCTTGGACACTATAAAGTGTTAAGTGACAAGGACAGACAGTAACAAGAACCCTATTGTTTTTCCTGAAAAATTACTTCCTTGCTATGTTGACACATGCATTGGAATTTGAAATTCTTTGCTGGACAAGTTCAAAAAATGCCTTAAAAATAATATTTATCCAAGACAGAAAGTTGAGCAAATACAGTATTTTTGAAGAAATGTAAGTTGATCCGTGTAATTTATAACCTGTGACTTTATATCTGTGCAGTTTAACATGTTGTCAGGTGGGTTTTTTCATTAAATGCTTTCTATTTATTAGACAAATTAACTTACTAATTTGCTGTTTTCTAAGACATCATCATTCACTCCCCTAGGCTGAAGCTGTACCTGAAGAACAAGATGTAGCAGTCCATGAGGATGACCTTTCAGGGTCTACAAATGAACTCCCTGGAGCATTTGAATGCAGTGATAGCCTTAGCCTGGATATGACAGAAACTGAAGAGAAAGCTGACAGGCTGGAACAATTTGCTCTTACTAGGTACTTTGATGCACTGTTATTCACACAAGTTCTTTTACAATGTACAACAAAATGATAACAAGGTGGGAGTTAATGGAATGGATGTTATAGCCACAGGAATTATAAAATTCTCATGAGTTTGGAGCAATGAGAAGATAATGCCCTAATTACCTGCATAATTATCACACAACTGAAAAAAAGGGAAAAACAAAACCAAGCTTTTCATTCTAGGAAAAATAAGATACAATGTTTACGTACATCTATGCAGCTAGGCATTATGTATATAATATGCTTAATTAAAATAAAAAGAAGGATTTTTAAAGATTTGCAGTAATGGAGATATTACTTAGGTAGCTGTTCAACAGATCAGGTGTGTATTCATCCTTCTGATTTCTCGTGAAAGAAAGTCTCAGTGTTGTTAAAAATCCCAGCTGTATGCTCTTAAGGTTGCTTGTGAGGGTGGCTGGATCCCAGTATATGTTATAAAAAAGGCTTTGAGATTTTTTTACATGCCATCTGGAGCTCTTTCAGGTTTTGGATGCTGAGTTAGACTGCAGTTAGCCTAGGGAGAGGGAGAGAGAGAAAGCTTTACTCTCCTGTGAAGTTTCAGCCGCCTTCTGCAAAATGATGGTACAAGAAAACAATTCAAGTGTTCTAGGATGGAGGAAGATAGATGATAATGGCCTGAAGATAGGGATTCTGATTTGGAGGTTTTTCTCATTGTAGCCAACATCTTGTCAACCTTCAAAAGTAATTTGAAAATTCATGAATATTTTTAAGAAGGTGCTGTAATTGGTCCTGTGATTTTATCTCTCTGTTACAGCGTATTTTATCTTCTGGCTATTCTCCTTTCATCATCTTTTTCTGTTTTCTCCTTCAGTTTTGGAGATGTTGATCGAACTGCTTCCCCTCCTCCCTCACCGTTTTTTTCCGCCATCCTTGCTGCGTTTCAGCCGGCAGCATGTGATGATGCCGAGGAAGCCTGGCGGAGTCACATCAACCAGCTCATGTGCGACTCTGATGGCTCCTGTGCAGTCTATACATTTCATGTGTTCTCTTCCCTGTTTAAGGTGAGAAAATAAGCTTGAGATGCAAAGTCATAATTTCTGTGGGTGGCAATTAGTATTTCTCGATAGCACGCCAGTACTGAACTAGTAGATATATAACCCTTGTAATTTTGCATACTGCAGAATTGCTGTACTACATTTTCATGCAGCACTGTCTTCTGTGACCAGTTTTGTCATGAAAATACCATGTATCTCATGCTTGCGGTTTGGAGGTCATGTTCCAAAATATGGATCCACTTGAAATAGTGTTTTCTTCATTACTTTACAAACAGACTGCAGAAACAGTAACTGCAAGAGACAAGGAAATAACCCTTTTAATCTCAAACTATTGTTAATCTGTTCTTTTATCACAAACTCTTGAAATCTGAGCATGTCCACGTAAATGTCAGCATAATTAAATGATTTGTACCTACTCATCTGAATAGAAATACCCAGCTGCCATCATATAACATAAATTCCAGAGGTTGAGTCTGAAGACTAGAAATACATTTCTCCTTTCTAAAACTGTATGCTTGCAAAGATACGAATCTTGCCAAAAGATAAGAAAAGAAAGAGTCAAATGTACAAGTTGTTCTAAGGAATGGTTGTCTGGTTTTACCTGTTATTAGTTTGAAAGCCTTTTTTAATTGTTTCTCCTGCAGCTGCAGGATGTTTAGCATGCTCCGGCAGTGAAAGCAGTAGCCGGGTAACTTTCTGCAGTTTAGGTACCTATGATCTCAGAGTACACAAGGTTTTATTAACAAGGGGTACCCTGCTAATAAATACACAGTTCCCAGACCTTTTCGTACATCTAAGACTAACCTGATATGAAAGAAGCATCCTATAGTAAGAATCTCTTCTTCATCATTTTTCGTTTGTGCTCCACTGGATTTCAATGTCTTATCTACCTGTACATTGTCCTCCTTTTAACATTATAAATACATGACACTGTAAATATGGGTGTCTTGTAGGCATTCTTGTAAACACTGATAAATAACCATTTGGAAGAAAAAAAACCCAGTGCTGACTTGAGTGTTTATTCATGATGTCAGCTTTTCTGTCTTAACCTCAGTCCTAGAGGTTAATAGCCCTGTCTGAGGGTTTAGAGACTTGTTTGTCCATGATTCTCCTCTTTTAAGAGATGAAAAGGAACTGGTGCCACACTTCTGAAGACTAAATAAATATGTAATGAAAGACCTGAACATTACTACTAAAGTACCTGTTTAACTCCAAATCCTAGTATGCACACACTTCATTTGCTGTTGTGTGTGCCCTATACTCAGAAGATACCCTACATTTTCTTCAATTGATAGTGGAGGAGAGAGAAAAAGGCATTAATAATATCAACAACTCACAGTTTTTAGCTGGAGTCACTGCCATATTTTTAGTTCATAAAAATAACTTTGTTCTTCTTTTCAGTCTTAAAACATAGAAGTATTATTTTCCCTTACTGTTTTTTTCTAAGATCCCAGCTTGTCTGGAATTGTATTTTATTTGCACTATTAAACTTTACTACTCATCTGCCAACTTTGACTTTTGACCCTCATTAACAGGAAATTTCAGAAACAAGTCCTGTATGTGCTAAGTTTGCAATGCAAAGTACAGCCAAAATACTTGACTGTGAAACAAAATCCTTGTTTGGAGTAGCTTGTCAACTAAATACTCAGTGAAGTGAAAGAAGTGCATTTTCCAGGGCACCTACATATCAGTCCTGTATCAAGTTAATGGTATCTTGGATGTTTGCCCACAACTTACTAAACTTGTTTAAAATTCCTGAAATTATTTAAGTACTTTTCCTGTAAACGAGTCAGAGGTCAGAGATCTCTGGATTATTTTTACTTCTGCCTCTTTGTATTCCCTCAAATTAAATGTCTTTCAGCAAACCAGACAGCTGCAAGACATGTAGATTTCAGATCCAGCAAGTGCCTTCCACAATCAAGCCCTTTTGTTATGTAAAGTCCTCTTCCCAGGAGAGGAAACCTGAGGTTAAGAAGAAAACTTTGTGAGAATATTTTTTAATTATTTACATGGACACAAAGCACAGTGACTATATGCAGGTATATATTTATTCATAATATGCTGACAGCTGGCATTACTATTCACAGTAATCCCATTTCATAAAATATATACTGCATTCAGACCTTGCTTGATAGATCTCAGCCCCTGTAGTCTGCACCCAGAAGGAGATGATAATTTATTATAGAACTGTTAGTCCATGTAATCGCAAAATAAATATATTTAGTGAATTATTATACATAGATAGCAAAGTACAGTCTCTCACTGTTTAACACTTAATAATTTAAAACACTCTTCAAGACCATTATCATCTTAGCTGTAGCTCAATTGTTGCTTTTATGAATATCTGAAAAAGAAAGGATTAGAGGAATAATATCTTTTACTTTTTCTGTAATCTGTCTCCTTCACTGCTTCAGATCTATAAACTCAATTGTTGTTCCCCAGGAGAGGATTGCAGCAACTAAACAGGTTACCCAAAGCCTTGAGGAAGCTCTGACCTTGGAGATTTTAAGACTCAGCTAGTTAAAAGCACATCTGACACAATCTGGAGTTAGCAATAGTCCCACTTGAAGGTTGCATCAGATGTCCTCCAGAGGTCCTTTTCAACCAGTCTCTTGGATTCTTTTTCATAATCTGTCATTTTAAGTTTCCTTCCACTTCTTTGTTCTCAGCTAGGTCTTTTCTGTTGGTTAAGCTCAAATCTAGATCTTTGCTTTGCCGGGAGAGTTATCAGCATCAGTTTCACAAAGACTTGGCTGAATCTTTCTTTCCAGAAGACATCACAGTAGTAAATCTCCAGTTATCACCAAGCCCTATGATTCAGATGATTCTGCTAGTTGCTTATAAAAATGATTGCTTACCTGGTTTGGTGCTAATGAGTGATAACCCCTTGCGTCTAACAGACTCAGTGCAGCAGAGAATCTGAACCATGTGCTGAGTGAAGTGTGTAGCACTTTGTTTCTGTGTTGATGGTGTAACAAGTAAGATGGTGGAAACAGTAAGACCAGTATCAGTCTGCCTGGTCCTAACTGTGCTCAGATGGGCAGTTCAGATGCTTTTGAGAGAGATTCACAAATAAGTAGTTATGAAATTGATTGGTACAGGGACTTCAACCATTTTATAAATCATTGATAGTGTATACCCTATGTACAGCTTAAGAGCCTATTCAGCATTTAAAGAAAATCATTCAATCCAACAGCTTGCATTATCACTAAAGTCTGAATTTAACTCACCTGATTTTAGGTACTTAACTTCCATGCACCAGTGCAGGAGCAGTAACAGGCTACTTCTATGTCTATCATCAAGACTGGCATTTGGGAAGTGCTTCTCTCCAATGGGGCATACTTATAGTACAGGTCCCAACCTACATTCTTCAGAGAAATACCTTTGGTAACTTGGAATGAATAATAAAAAAAATGTTGCATACATTTATTTTTAAAAATACTCTCATGTTGCTCTCAACTGCTGAGCACTAGGCCTTAGTGAGATATATTTGGGCAGAGAAAACTGATGGGTATTTATGAAGATCATTGTTTCAGTTACTGCAAGTTTAATATATTATTTTTATTCATTTTTCACTTTATATATTAGTCACTGAAAAGCACTGGAATGTTTCTGGAAGACTAGACTGGTTTAGGACACAAAACATTAAAAAAATCTGCTGAGAAGAATAATTCCTGGATGCAGTGCAGTGTTTCTGGAATCTTCCCAAGCAGCAGTAAAGTTTTAACACGAAGGTTCTTCCCACAGGGGAAAACAAAAGGTTTTTTCTGATTTTTCTGTGCTGCTGTTTGGCATAAGTGTGTCCATTATATTATGTGATTAGCCAGTTGACAGGAATATTAACAAAACAATGCCCGGAATGGACAGAAAAAGTAATGTGCTGATCAACTCTGTTAACCCTGCAGAGACAAGAAAAAAGGCTTGTGGCTAAAAGGCTTATAAAGATTGATTCATCTTTACAGGAAAGAATGTATTTCAGTAGTAGATTATGATGAACTCTGTAATTAGTTTCACAGCTGCCCAGCTGTACACTGTCTCCAGAATAGTAACTCTTATTCAGTATCCTAGGGCAGACATTCAGTTCTCCACAGGGAGATGGTCTCTTTGGCAGTTTATTATGCCAAGAAAAACAACCATGCCATTTGTTTACAAAGGAAGGAAGCTCAAACTTGAGTAAATAATGTAATAAATTGTATTTTGTTTTCCAGAATATTCAGAAAAGATTCTGCTTCCTAACCTGTGATGCAGCTAGTTACTTGGGAGACAACTTGAGAGGAATAGGGTCCAAATTTGTGAGGTCTTCTCAGATGTTAACATCATGTTCAGAATGTCCCACGCTCTTTGTAGATGCAGAAACAGTGAGTATATTCCTTTCAAAAGGCATGTACTTCATTGCAGTGTGTTATTTTACTGGCTGTTTCACTTTTGAGCAACTCTTGAACAGATATATAAAAAAGGAATTCTTTATCTCCTATTCAGAAGCATATTTCCATTCATTTTCTGTATTATTTTGTTAGGTCAGAAGTGACAGATGGGCAGTATAAAATCACAGATTCACAGAATAGTTATGATGTGTTGAGCCTGTGTGCCAAACCCCAATATAAAACAGATGCCTACTGAACCCAGTTGGCTCCACAAATTAAAAAGAAGCAGCTATTTTTCACATAGTTCAGCATGAAAGATGGTAATATGTGTAGTGGTTTAATTTGAGTCAACTGTGATGTGAGCTGGATGATGCTGACTGAAGATGAGCCAGCGTGTGCCCAGGTGGCCAAGGTGGCCAATGTCATCCTGGCCTGTATCAGCAATAGTGTGACCAGCAGGACCAGGGCAGTGATTGTCCCCCTGTACTCGGCACTGGTGAGACCACACCTCAAATCCTGTCTTCAGTTCTGGGCCCCTCACTACAGGAAGGACATTGAGGTGCTGGAGCAAGTTCAGAGAGGGGCAACAGAGCTGGGGAAGGGTCTGGAACGCAAGTCCTGTGAGGAGCAGCTGAGGGAGCAGGGGGTGCTTAGCCCAGAGAAAAGGGGCTCAGGGGAGACCTTATTGCTCCCTACAACTGCCTGAAAGGAGGCTGTAGCCAGGGTGGCAGGCGGCCTTTTCTCCCTGGCAACCAACAACAGGTCAAGAGGGAATGGCATCAGGTTGTGCCAGAGGAGGCTCAGGTTAGATATCAGGAAAAGTTTCTTCACTGAAAGAGTGTTAAGTATTGGAACAGGATGCCCTTTCCTATACTGTGTACCAATATTTGCATTCTTTTATAGTGACATTTACAGACCCTTTGATTTCATTTCTCCAGCTGCTCTCTTGTGGCCTTCTTGAGAAGCTGAAGTTCAGTGTTCTAGAGCTGCAGGAGTACCTGGACACATACAACAACAGGAAAGAGGCAACACTCTCGGTATGCTGAATTATGCTCTTGGTCTTGTCCATGTACTTGGACTGTGTCAGGAAACTGCACGTCCACTCAGATCTGTTTAAACTAACGTTCAGTAGAAAAACATGTTTCAGATACTGGATTCATTGAATATTTCTTCCTGGACATATGAACCAGAACTAAAAAGTAGCTATTGTATCCCTTAATACTAGAATCTCAATAGTACCTGTAATATCCCTGGTCTCGCTCCTATTTATTCATTAATTGATTTTCTTAATTCATGCAATTGAAATACTAATAGAAATCAGGACTACACTTTTTAAATTACAGTCAAAGCAAATTGTCATAGTCTATGGTAACAAAAAATGCAATTTCAAATTTTTATTTACATGATGTGCTGTGAAACTAAAACACTGCTTATCATTCTTTGAATCAAACCACAGATCTTAGTCATATTTTCTTTAATTTCTTTCTGAAAACAGTGGCTTGCAAACTGCAAAGCAACGTTTGCTGGGGGCTCACGAGATGGAGTTATTACCTGCCAGCCAGGGGACTCTGAAGAGAAGGTAATGAATAGCCAGTATCATTTCCCTCCCATGAAGTGACATTTCTTGTTCTTGAAACCACAAGAGCCTGCTCTACTTCCTCCTTCATTCTCTGCTGGGCTTGGGCATAACCCAGTTTTCACACTTCAGGCCTGAAGCTATTGTTGTTGCCTGAGTCCTGGCCACAGGAAATGGGAAGTATTCACAGGAGGTACTTCTGCTGTCCTACTATGGAAAAAAAGCAGAGCTGACCCTAACCCTGTGCTCTCCCTTTCAGAAAGATGTTGCAGCAGTTTTCCACAGTCTCTCTGAACATTCCTGTTGTACTCTCCTTCCATGTTGCTCCCATTTTATCTTCGGCTGTTACAGTCTCCGTCTGCCCAACAGCAAAAATTGCCTGGTTGAAATACACTTAGATCAGCAGTTACAAAACAGTGACCTTAAAATGGCCAGCAAATTTATTTATGCTGTAGATAAATATTTGGAGCTAAGGCAAAATATCTCTTGATCAATTTCTAACAAAAAGTTCATGCATACAGGTACATGTATATTTATTTGTTTGTTTATGTTTCTTGATTCCAGTTAAGGAATCGTATTTTTAGATATCAGTACCATCAGCAGTTATTACTGTTATTTGATATACTAAGTATATGTTCTTTGATATATTAAGTATAGGAAACAAGTGATATCTTGGCGATGTATAATGAGTTAAGGAATGTTATTTAGTTGGGCTTTTTCCTTTTGGAAGACAGACAGTAGAGGGATGGGAAAAAGAGGAGGCTGGGCAGAATTAGCCAAAATTGGGAAGCAAGTAAACAGCATGTAGAAAAAAGTGACATTTCCTCTTCCCATGTATTTTAACTTAGAAAAGATAATTGTGACATATTCAGAACACAGACTTGCCTGTTGTAACCATTTTTTTTCAATTTTTTTTTTTTATTCTTATGTTGGTTTCAGTTTGTCTGTCTTCTCCTCCAAGTCACTTTATTTTCTTCTGTCTTTATTTTAACCTCTGTTTCCCATCTCTATGTATTTGTCTTCTTGTCTTTGAACTCCCTTGATTTTTGTTTTTTATGCCATTTTCCAAGAATCCCAAATCCTTGCCACCCCTGCATTTTGGCTTCCTTGACCTTATTAGCAAATCTCATTTTCTAATGAATCCTCTGGCTGCAATCACAGGCGGTGGGAAAATTGTTCAATCTTCCCCCACCTAGCACTGGCACCAGCAAAAGTTAGGCACTTTGCAGGGCATTTAAATAAGATACTGTCTCTTCTGTAATTGTGATGGTGTGCAAGGAGGTTACAAATGAGCTATTCTCCAGTCCAAAAAAAGAGACCTGGAATACATACCACTGCCTCTCCTGTGAGAGGGAGGTGGAGTATATGGCACTGCTGGGATGTGCATGGGCATTCCATTCCCTCTGATGCACAAACACCCTGAACAGTGACTTCAGATTGTAGTGTTACATACCTTGCTGTAAAACAGCTTAATTTATCCTCTTCATCTCTCTTTTGGAAATGAATAGAGTGGGATGGAGAATTACACATCTTGCTGGTCAACTGCATTGTTTCCTTTTTGAAAAAGTAAAGAAATAACACTAAGGAGAAGGAATAACCTGTGAACTGAGTTCATATAGATGGCCTAAACACATCTAAAAGTCACTAAATGTCATGTTCCACTTGTGTGGGTTTTTATAACTAGGTGTTCTCTTTTTCGGAATTACATGTGTGTTTTGTGAAGCCAGCATTGGTATTTATGCTCCTTATCAGACAGACTGAAAAGAAGGGTTTCTCACTCCTTCAGGAGTCCCTGGTTTCTCCCCAGCATTATTCATTCAGGCCAAAATGCATTATTCCTTGGAAGCTGACAGGATGAACAGACATACTTCTTTTCTTCCCCTATTCATTCACCTCAATTGAAGCAGCTTTTCCCAAAGGAAAAGCTGTTTATTCAATGAAAGTGTAATGGGAGGAAGAGGCCAGGGAAACTGAGGAAATGCAATTAGGAAGGGACAAGGAAGAATTACTCCTAGACTGGCAAGTTTTGTTTTCTTATCTTTCCTCTCCACTTCTCCCTCAACATGAAAGGCTAAAGAATCTAATAATTGTAGGGGGAAAAAAATCTGTCTTACAGTGATAGTCACAAGGGAACCTACCCAAACTCTTAAACTCATTGAGGTTTAGTCTAGGGCCTGAAATCCTGCTGAAAACTTCTGTCCTAAAAAAAGTTGTTTAGACAAGCACAAAACCAGGCTACTCCTGAAAAATGTTCAGAATTAATTGTAAGGAAGAAAAAGCAATAGCTTGCTCCACAGAGGGCAGCAATCTTAAATTCTTAGAACTCCCCACCTGGTAAAAAGCTTGAGGGGAAAACAGACCCCTTTACAGATGAGACAGATGTGAGAGACAAATTCAACATTGTCACAAGCGGTTGCATCACAAATGCCTCCTGATGCTGGTAACTAATTTGAGACAGTTTCTCTAATCAGATCTTATTTCAGAATAATTGCACATGATTTGTTGACTATTGTTACTGTTACTGAAAATGGGCAAAGGCAAAAATTGCTTATTCTGACATTAAAGAAGCTTGAAATAGAAGTTGTTTAGGTCAGCTGCTAGAGCTAGCAACTTTTCTGAAAATGGGTAAAAGCTTCATGTCCCAGAATGTCTTTCCCCTGCTGATTATTGCAACAGATTATATGATTTGGATGTGTGTGATTTGTAAGCTTTGATGCTACTTCGAGCAACAGAGTCTCAATGACATAGGAGTCAATTTATAGACAAAAGATAACTGCACATGCCATTGTGCTGTCTGTCCAGGTGTTAGTCTTAGATGAAAACAGATATCAGTACATTCTTCAGCATTATTAAGAAAAGAGTTCTTTTTAAATCCAGTCAAAGACTGGGTTGGTTTGTTTCTTTGTTTGCTCTTCTGGAAAAACTGTATTTGGAAGATTCTCTTTTTTCTTGTCAATTAATGCTGCTAATTTAAATAAGTATTTATTTCCCAGTGAGACATTCAGTTTACTCTATAAAGTCAGTATACGCCTTTCTCAAACCTTCCTCACCACAAGCTAACGGATGTGGGCTTTGCAAACTCAAACTGTTAATGGATATTTAAAACATGCTGCACCCCATAAAAATTTACCCCCAGAAATCAGAATATACCTGCTGCTGTGAGTCTCCCTGTGGCTAAAGGTACAGTCACTCCAGGCCACCAATAAGGCTGGAGGTGTACCCATTGGGACCACAGTCATCTGGAGCTGAGCTGAGGTACAATAAAGCTCAAGGCACAGTCAGACTACTGTTAAGCTAGAAATTCTTAATAGTCAATTATCTGACTGTTGTTTGACAGATCCATGGCTTGACAATGAGGTAAAATTGGCCCAGGTAGGCAGCTTTTCTAAAGGAGGAACACAGCTGTGTGTAGATTTCCCCACACAGAATAGTTTCTACTATCCTTCAAGTCCAGTGGATATTCAAGAATGCACAGCATGTGCTGTTCTCTCCATCTCTGGTGTATATACAAGTTTGTGTATATACCCAGCTTCCTAGATCATGGGAAAAGGTTCTGTCTGCTGACATGTTAAGGCAAATAGAATACCTTAATAAAATGCACTTGCATTTAATAAACCCTTGCATGCAGTGGTTATTTTGTTATGCTGGGACTCTCCTATGCCAGTAAATGACTGAAGACTGAAGTAATTATGTAACTGTCATCTCTTTTCAGTATGTAAAAATGATTCCTTAAAAAAGCAAGAAAATCTGAGATCTAAAAATTAGTGCCTTGCTGTCTTTCTGGTCTGCTAACGGTACAAAACAGTAATTCTAGGAATAAAAAACTAAAAGTGTTGCTGCTAAGGAGTGTGTCCTTCTTAGATGCTTCATTTACTGGCTGCTTAAAGAACTGTGCAAATGATCCAAGTACTCTAAACATTTGGTAGTGTCAGCTGTCAAAACCACTGATTGTGGTTTTGTAGTGGATTTGTAGTGTCCATCAACTAATCTAAAACGCTTCCCTTACTCTAAGAGTTAAACCAGAAATTGAAAAGTGTGAAGGCTATGATCATTCTACCTGAGCCCTTGCTGCTGCAGAATAAAAGAAATATCACTGAAGCCAGTAATTAATCTCCTTTCAACTTCCAAGGAATCTTTCATTTTATGCTGAAAGAGAGAGGAAGTTACAATCATGATATTGGAGAGCAATATGGAGCTGAGCATCAGTAGCTATAGGAAATTTTGTATCCAGTATATTTTCTTCCAGTGAAGAAGAGTTTTTCACATAATGTGAAACCCCTTCCTCACCCCTTTTTTTTGGCTTGCCCTTGTTTTGGAAGCAGTACAGAGGAGACAGTGTTTTCTGGCAGAAAACACCATGGAATTCACTTAATTGCTGCTTCCGCCTCCCTCTTCCCCCCTTCTTTAAAGTAAATTCCATGGCAAATTAGAAATTATATATGGATTCCAGTATTTCTGAAAGTCAAAGTGAAACTTGGTGGCATGCTAAACTTCAGAGTAGCTTAAGAGAGACAACAAGATTTGAGAAACACAAGCCAGCACACCTGTGAGTTTTTTGGAGCACAGTCTGCTCTTGTCCTCCTCTTAGCTTGAATTTAGTTTTATAAAGCTTCATTTATGTGAACTGCATGGAAGCCAAGATATAAAGGGTTTTTTTGAATAGTACTAAATAGAAGAAGAAACTATTCAAGCAATTTTAAAGGAAAAAAATTAAGCACCACAAGAGCGTAAAGCTTGGTTTGTCATGGTTTTATAGAAAAGTAGTGCAGGGTTTGGGGCAACACTTTTCATATATATATTTTAATAATAAGGCCAATGTAAAGAAAACAGACTGAAATACTCTGTTAGGCTCATCAAAGTTAATATTATTTCACATATCTGTATTTTCTGCCTTTGTATTCATGATAAGGTAAATAATTTTAATAAGAATTCCATATGCTTATTAACACTGTGTGCATATGCACTGACATCAGGCTATAATTGGGCAGATGTGGTTGTGTTTGTTACAGCATTTATATGATGACTCTCTTCCTGTAAAATATAATGAGATTGTAATATTTATAAAATAAGAAAAGCTGCATTAAGTGAACACAGAGTGCAAATGTTAGTTCTTGGCAAAGAAAAGAGGAACACTTATGTTTTGAAGAGAGCACTTATCCCTTAATCTTTGAAATGCTAATGTAAGTCAATTAGAATTTTTATTATTTTTGCAAAAGGACTTACACTGACATTTTAATAGCTTCAGAATTATAACCCAGTGAATCATTACTGGTGAGAGGAAGGGATACAAGGCTGTCTCAACATGTGGCATTGCCATGTAGTTAAACAAAACTGGCATTTTCCATGCTTTTTTTTTTATGATAGTCATAACTTGAAAGTTATATGCAAAACGTTTCCATTGTAATGTGCCAAGTAATAAGCCCAGCAGCCATAAAACTTATCCTGCCAATTTCATTAGATCTATTTGTCAAAAAAAACAGAAGTATTTTTAAACAAGAAAATATTTAGAAATAGCGAAGTTCGGTTTTGTTCATAACTTGAAAATCCTTCCTAATTTTTTAGTACTCTGCAGTATGAGCTCTTTTTAATAAGAAAGAAACCAAATTTAAATAAAAGTATTATTTCAAGAGTTTTCTAACTCTATTTCACTGTAAGTTCTTGAGCTACTGGGTGGGATAAATCTAAACTAATATATCTGAAGATCTAACTGAAGATATTGAGATTGGAATTTACCATTAGAATAAAAACTTGATTTTATTAAGAATGCTGTGCATGTTGAATGTGATATTCCAACCAATTATCAGGTTGAGGCAAGCATTGCTAATACTGCTGACAAGTTATGCTATTACAGATGGGCTGTGCTTCCTATTGCATGCATTACACTGACACTATACTTTCTTTCCTTTCCTTTTCTCCTGTGCCATGCTTGCTGTGTAGCAAATGGAATCTCTTGCAGTAAGTTCAAGTTCTTTCATATTTTTGTCCATCTGTGGATGGGCTAATACACCCCAATTCTACTGTTTTACTTCAAAGCATGTTTTCTTTTTTATTATAATTTTCCTATACAATACGTGGTTCTAAATGCAATGACTGAAATAATTCACTAATGTGTGTTTTGTGAAATCAAAAAATATTATGCCAAAATTTTGACACTCATATGCTGTTTCAAATGGTCATTTACATACATTTTTAGAAATCAAGCTTCTGAATGGATGTAATATGCTGGGGCAGGAAACATTTTTTGTTATTTTAAAATTAATAGTTTTCCATTTATCCTAGTGAAAAACTACAATTCATAGTTGGCAGTTATGTTTCAAATGGGTTTTGTGTACATGCTGATGAACAGTTTCACCACTATTGGTTTCTAATACTTACTCAGAAAGAACAAAAATTGAGTTGCCTGATACAGTAACTAAATACTGAGTCAAACTAGAATCATTAGTTTGACCTTACTTTGTTTTCATTCAGGTTAGCAGCCAGAAGGGTGAAACTGAATTATCGTTCTCCAAGGACTAAAAAAAAATCCAGTGTTACATGCCAAGCTATCATGAGACTTTTTTTTTAATGATGTTATGCTTGTATTCAATTAATTATTAACTCCCTGACAGCTCCAACTATATGTGTATGTAACTGCAATGTAGTGTTGCCAGGTCTCCAAAATTTGAATAGAGTGAAGTTGATCCCTGCTGGGGAACCTCAGGCTGTGTCCCTACTTGCAAGCTGAACAGCAGGAAGGAAGCAAATGTCCCTGGGCTTGCACTCACTCGGGTGAGCGGTCAGCACCTTCCCTGGCTGGGCCACCAGCCAGCCCCTGACGTGCCTGAGCACGGTTGGAGAGAAGACAGAAGCCAGAGACATCTCCAGGGGGCTGTATCTAAACAGTCAGACTTTATTTTGGGAAGAGAATGGTTAGCCATACATCCACAAATCTGTGCCCTTGGTTACAGAGAACGGCCCCTGGGCAGGTTTATTTCACTGGCAGTGTTCCCCATGCCCTACCTCTTTGTTCTGATAGGCTTTGACCCTGTCCACAAGTCAGTTCTGCCCTAGCACATCTGCTCCCCACCACAGATCTGCTGGGCCTTCTTTCTGCATTTGTGGGTCTTTGCTGTCATATCCAGTCTGGTGGGATCATAGAATGGTTTGAGTTGGAAGGCACCATAAAGATCATATAGTTCCAATCCCCTTGCCATAGGCAGGGACACCTTCCACTACACCAGGTTGCTGAAAACCTCATCGAACCTGGTCTTGAACACTTACAGGGGTAGGGCATCCAGAACTTTTCTAGACAGCCTGTTCCAGTGCCTCACTACCCTCCACGTAAAGAAATTCTTCCTAACATCTAATGTAAATCTCTCCTCTTTTTTGTTTAAAGCTGTTGCGCCTTGTCCTGCCATGATCTGTCTTTTTAAAAAGTTGCTCTCCATGTTTTTTATATGCCCCTTTAAGTACTGGAATGTTATTATAAGATCTTCCTGGAGCCTTCTCTTCTCCAGGCTAAACCCTCTCAAGCATGTCTTTACAGGAGAGGTGCTCCTGATGCTGCCCAGGATGTGGTTTGTCTTCTGGGCTGTGGACACACACTGCTGGCTCATGTTCAGCTCTTCATCCACAAGAACTCTACAGGGCTGCTCTCAATGAGTTCTTCTCCCAGTCTGTGCCCATGTCTGGGATTGCCCCGACTGGTGCAACCCCTTGCCATTGGACTTGTTGGACCTCATGAGGTTCTTGTGGGCCCGCTTCTCAAATTCGTCCATGTTCTTCTGGATGGCATCCCATCCTTCTGTGTCATCTGCAAACCTGCTGAAAGACTCCTCCTTGCTGAAATCCCTCCTTTCCATTCGGGACAGGAGCACTCCAGTGCTGCCTACAGACATTAAACATAACAATGCAGATACCAGATCCAGAATGGCACAGAGCTCAGACTGGGCAAATTTACAGTGCTGAACTCTGCTACTGTGGTGGTGCTGAGGTGTGAGCAGCCCCATCTGCCTGGCCTTCAGCAAGACAAACCCTGCTAGGCCAACACCTGCTAGCTTGGCACTATCCTCCTGCTCCCACTTTCCTCCATAAACCCCTTTTAGAAGGAGACTAGCTCTGCCTCATCTTGGCAGTGCCCTTGGCTTTCTGTTCATAGATGGGTAGCTGGTGTCCACCTCACTCTGATGAACAAAGATGAAATTTGCTTTTCACCTTAGCCTCTCAGCCTTGTGAATTGGAATTGGGGAATTTGGGGAATTGGAATGCTAAACTGTAGTTCTAATTTTAGCTTGTTAATAAAAAATGTGGCACTTAAATGTTAAACCCTATGTAAATAAAACTCAGTCAAATTAACATTTATAATGTATTTTCTGTTAGTGTTTGTGCTGACATTTGCACAGTCCCAAATTCAGCAAAGAGCTGCAGCATGTTCTGGTAACTAAGTATGTATGAATTGCTTTAAAGAAGCAAACATGAATAGCTTCTTCTTTTCTGCCAATTTTGGCATGAAACTCTGCTTTAGTTCCTCCAAACAGATGGAAATATCATTGAACCCACCCTTAGTCACGGTGTCTGTCACAGTAGGCAAATCAAATACGGTTGGAAGTCTGTAAGGCTTTCCTGCCAAAGGGTCAGTACAAGGTCAGGACTGGTACTTGCAGGATTTTCACTTTTTATATAATTAGCTGAAGATTAAATGTTCCTCCCTTCTTCACCATGATCCAGCAGTGGAACTGTGAGATTCCCCTCCTGTTAGACACAAGGATACCAGGAACCATAAGCACATTAACCTAACCTCTCTGGCAGCCATGCCCATTACCCATTATTTCAATGTGTCTGACATCTTTTATGTCATGCTGCACTTCACACTGGAAGAAACAAGTGAATATTCATAGAGCAGTATCTACTTAGTCTGGGAGAATAGTTCATAGAAGCCAAATACCCTCTTAGAGATTAAACTGCATCCATCTGTTGCATAGTGTCTTTAAGATGGTGGAAAATCCATGGGCAGTGTTTTAAGTTCCAGGGCTGGCATTTCCTCCTTCTCACTCCTAGATAGATTTATCACCTCTGTTTCTCTCTCCTCAGAGGAACAGGCAGAAGCTTTGACCATCTTGGACAACTATTTCACAGCTTGTCTCTTAGATTTCCATCCCTTAGAAGAGGTCTTCAACCATATCTGAAATCTGGGAGTTTCATGTTCTGTGCAGGAAAGTCACTTCCCCCATATTCTGCCTCGGCTTTCCAGCTGCAAATGGAGACAGTGAAGCTAACCAAAACAGAATGTTTTGAGGCTGATACTGAAATGTGCTATGTGAGAGCTAGCCATATAATTTTATTTTCAATGTCATATATGACTTAGCTTCAGAAGAAAAATCATTACTTATTTTCTGAAATAGTATATGATCATACTTCAGTAAAATAATGTTTTTGAGAACAAATTATCTCAATGTGTTTTGTTGTCAAAAATTATCTAAACTCACTAATATTTATTAATTATTTATTCTCTTACAAATCTTTCCTTAGCAATTGGAACTCTGTCAGAGATTATATAAACTGCACTTCCAGCTGCTGTTGCTTTTTCAGTCCTACTGTAAACTTATTGGACAAGTGCACGAAGTGAGTTCCATGCCAGAGGTATGTAACAAACTACCAAGTCCTATACTGAAAATTCCATTTTATTTTCATGTTCTTATTTTTTTTTCCTGTGGACTTAACAACAAGGATCACACTATTTCACCCTATTAATCTGCAGTCATACATAATCAACTAATTACCTTAATGTTCTGTATTTTTAATTCTGTAATGTTTACAAGCTTTTTCTTTAAATATTTTTGACATGGCACACTGTCACTTTTGACCCAAACAGCTTTTTGGTTTTAGATAAATCCATGTATCTTACTTAAAATAAAACTTCACAACAACAGTACTGTTGGTCAAGTTTATTTTCAGCAGTTGCTTAAAATATGTAATACTTTGAAACACCTTTGAGGTGATCGCTTTAAGCTGAATCATTTAAGGAAAGATTTAACTTACCATTTTAAACTATTGAGGAAAAGAAGTTGTTGTACTCTGCTTTGTAAAATAAAATGTGAAGCTATTACATGTATTTTACGACATATTCTAGTAGTTTGGAGATGGCCTATAAACAGAAATTGTTTTATCAGATATGCTGTTGGAGTAAAAAGAGTTTGAATATTTATTGTATCTTAAGGATGCAATAAATTGTATGTTGTGAAGGCTGGCTCACAGTGTGACTGGGCGGTTCACTTTTAAGAGAAGACAGGACAATAGGCATCTACTACTACTGGAGCAGTCTACCTTTTAGAAACATTTCATGTTCCTTGTAATTGATTTCTGTAAGTGTATTTCACAGTTATGACTTTGTTAAATTGTTATAAATAATGCAGCCTGTGGAACTGGGAAACAGTTGTACAAAGAATCGCTACTTCACCATGACATTTGCATATTTTGCTGGAGCCATAAGCTATTACTTGAAGGAAATTCCATTGTTAGTTCACGTGACAGTGGTTATTTTTAGCATGTACGAGCATGAAAAATTAGATCCTTGGAAATTATTACCTTAGTAATTATTTATGAATCTTGTGCCATATTAACTTTTCAGCCTGAGAAATGGTTGTACAATTCCAGTCCATCTGTTAATCATGTCAAATGCTGCATGTGTTTTTTAAATTAACATCAACATCTTGCTAGAAGTACATTTTCTTCAGCTCTTCCACTATGATGTGAAGAAAGTAGCAAGGGTGAAAAATAAAAGCTTGTTTAGATATGCTCCTGCATTTTAGCAAGCCAAAACTACAGCATAATATTAAAGTATGCACAAAGGTAAAAAAAAAAAACAACTGTAGTTTGCTTTTTCTCTATATTGTACAGAGATCAAGAAATATCCTTGTATTAAATTGGGGTCTTTTCCAGAGTGTGTCCATCCAAGTTAGTGGTAAGGACAAACTTGAAGTACCTGCTCCATGTAAGAGCTTATGGAGAATGAAAATACCCATCTCTCATTTTTTTCCTTGGAACAGCTGTTAAATATGTCAAGAGAACTGAGTGAACTGAAGAAAAATCTGAAGGATGCTACTGCTGCAATCGCAGCTGAGCCTCTGACAACAGAATCTGAGCCCACATTCAACTCTACTGAAGCAGCTATTCAGTCCATGCTGGAGTGTTTGAAAAACAATGAACTTGTTAAAGCCGTCAGACAAATAAGAGAATGCAGGCAAGTTTTGCTCCATGGTTCATATTAGACTTTCATGTTATTAGAAAAGTATGCATTTATTATCTTCCTAATAAAATGTAATGCATAAGATCAGTATAATTAATAATTGTTTCAATAAAGTACATGGGGGCATTGATATTGACTTTCGGAGAGGTGTGCTGCAAGTAACTATCAAACATATGTTTGCATTAAGATGCTTCATTACATTCTGTAGATCAAAAGTCCTGTGAGACTCTTAAGAATCTTTTTATCGAGTTAATTCCTTACAGGTGCATGTTATTGGCATGAGCTAACATTCAGCCCAGTTTCACTTACACCTATTTGAATGAGCTTTTTTAAGCATTTTTTTTAGATAATGGAAATTACACTTGTATGTGTATTCAGTGCCTGATACCAGAATATGAGTAACAAATGAGTGCTGTAAAACAGTGAGTTGCTTTAGGCTTATAAGCATGTGCAAGTCCATTCTTCTTTTAGAGATCTCTGTCACATGGCTTCTGTCTCTGCTAATAAACCCATAATTAAATGCCTGTTCTTTTCCTGTTTCCTTGCAGGATTTTGTGGCCCAATGATATCTTTGGAAGCAGCTCTGATGATGAAGTCCAGACACTACTGAATATTTACTTCCGCCATCAAACCCTGGGTCAGACGGGCACCTATGCACTGGTGGGCTCCAACCAGAGCCTGACTGAAATCTGCACCAAACTAATGGAACTGAACATAGAGATCCGTGACATGATCCGCAGAGCTCAGAGCTACCGGGTCATCAATACTTTTCTTCCAGACTCCAGCGTTTCCGGCACAAGTCTCTGACAGGACCCTCGGGCCCCCTTTCAAGCTGGGAGTGCTGTCCTGTGGGAGTGAGGTGGCTCAATGTCTTCTCAACCTTACAAAGGTTTGGTCAAACTGTACTCACTCTTGTTACATTTAGGATTTCCGCGAAAAAGCGATGGGCTGAACTTCAAACACGTAGCAATACTGTAAGGACAGAGGTAGCATAGAGAACCTGGGACAGCATCCTTTGTTCTGTGTTGCACAAAACCCAGTTAGCATTTCACTGAGCAACTGCAACTCACTACTGAAGAAGTGACTTCCATTGCATACCAAAGCCTACTACACTGAACAATACTTCCTTTATAGCAAATTAATTTTCGGTTGGCAAAAGTGCAATGTTTCCTTCACAAAATAGTATTTTTTGTTAAAAAAACAAACCTTGTACATTTTTTCCTTTTTTTTTTTCTTATTTAGTTGAGTGAAAGATGGGCAGAATGAAGCTGGCCATGGAATCTCACAAACTTGTTGGTCAAAAGCTGAGAGCCTGTATATATGAAACAAACTGTAAACAGACTATAATTTAATGTACACTGTAATTTGAATATGATTACTGTATCTTAAAACAATGAGCTGCTATGAAGTACATTTCCTAATGTTACTAGGCTACTGTCTCTGAAGGTACTGGATCATATTGCAGAGGTCTGTTCTTAGGCCCCCCAAGGATCATGAAAAGTCTTGGTAGAATTTTTTTTTTTTAATTAAGGACCTTGGATGCTTTTTACTAGAGGTTTGCTTTTATGAATATATTTATACTATTAAAGGATGGTTGATCTAATTTAACTTGCCATTTTATAGGAGAAAGTCCCATCACAGAGTCAAATCTTTTGACCTGTTAAGCATGCATATTTTTATTTAATATAAATTTTGAGTATAAAAAGTAAAAACATTAACGTGAAATGCAAGTTCTTATGTTAAGTTTCTTCAAAGAGATGTCTTATTTTATTTGTAATGTATATAAGTCATAACTATATGGTTTTTTCTTACATTTAACTGCTGTCCAGTGTTAAATGTATGCATGTAAATCTGTTGCACATCTGAGACACTTTTATTCTGACAACTATGTAACTTATTCATGCTGTAAATACACTTAACTGTTTTTGTGAAGTAACTTTGAAATTTGGATTAGTACATCCATTTAACTAAAGTATAAAAGTCATATATAGTCACAACACAGTACATGCTTGTTGTGAAAATTGTGTTCTTGTCTGAATCAGTAGTGTTGCATGCACATGGTATCCATGATGAGCAGATACTTGGCTCCTGCTTTATACTGAAACCAGTCATAGAAATTAGTGAGAAAAGTAACTACAGCCTAACAGAAAAATCCTTACAACTCAGTGTGGAAGACTACAACAGCAAAAATAGTCTCATTCATCTTCCACTGAGTCCCAACTTCCTTCTTCCCTAAAGTGTATTTTTTACACTGTCACAGGAACTGCCATTCAAAAGTGTTTTCCCCTCCTCATTTCTAACATAGGCAGCTTCTACCCCTTTCCCTTTTATTTTACAGCCATATACTTGCTTTGATTACTAAGCAGCTGTGGTTTTTTATATATACATTTGACAGAGGCAGGGGGAAGACACATTTGCATTTACACCAGACTTCGTGCACCAGAATATTTGCATCTTCCACCCTAGTTCAGTTTGAGTGACTGAAGGAAAAACTTGCTCTTGTAGCTCAAATCTTAGCATTCCCTGAAGACTTCAAAATAAAGTCTCCTATCTTTAGGAAATCAAATAGGTTGCTTCCTTACAGATATACTTTCCTCTTTCATCCAAGGAAGATGAAACAAAGGGGTATCAAACTAGTGCAGACTTTTATTGAAGTTTATTTACAGTATACATATAGTGAAATTACATATTTTAAGTTATTATATTTTACAATAATACCAAAGTCTTCATCCATTATCCAATGCCAGGTCAAAAGCCTTAAGTCAAAACATTCCCATAGACAAAGTGGAAAGCACAAAACAGAAGAGGGCACATGGATCAGACAACGTATTTGAAGCTGTAAGTGCTATCACAGGACAGCCTTTTGCCTCTGCAGCGGCCACAGAGTTCTTGGCGATGAGGTCTCTTCAGATCAATATGTCTCTTCCTCTGAGGGCAAGAGCAATGAGTCTTGGAACAGATCTTAAGAAACAAAGCCATGTTAGTAGTAGTAGATCAAAGAAGATGCACTTCATGTTAGACTAACATTTGGTTTTCCTTAATCACACAACACATGTGATTAAGCTGATACACTTAAGAGCTCTTGTGGATTGAAGGTGTAAGAGCTTTCTCACCTAGTAGCACAAAACCCTACCATACACGTAGCAAGTATGCTACATGCTGTATGAAAACCAGTTATATAAGCCATCCATGGGAGGAGGGAGGCCTAAACCAAGACATTTCCCAGTATTTTGAAAATCAAGTTTTCTTCCAGATGAAGTCAACATCAAATTCAACAATAGTATTAGTGCACATGATAACATCTGGCAGTCTTGATGGAGTACAGTTCACTTACCTGGCACTGGATTGCTTCCACTCGATAGGGATTGAAGCTCTTTTGGCATTTGCGACAGAGCTGCTTGAAGTACACCTGAAAAAAAGACAAGTTCTGTTAGTATAGAGACTTACTCAAGGCGTTGTGTACCTAAATTTGTGCCAAAACATCTGATTTGTCAGAGATTTTATGCCATTCTTACAAGTTTCAGGAGAAAACAAATTACTTGTTAACTACCTTGTTGCTTCCAGAAATGCACCACACATAAGCACTCTCCCATCTGGTCTTGCAGTCTTTGCAGTGGAAATAGCCATACTTCTGCTCCAAAAACTGCAGAGACAAAAGTTCACTGAGCATCCTCCAGCAGCCCAAGAACATCCAGTCCCAACTCCCTCACTACTACACCCTGAGGATGGGTGAAACACTTAAAAAGGTTGCCCAGAAGGCCATACGGAAATATGTGCCACCGTACTGAATGGGGCTCTGAGCAACATAGTCTAGTGGGTAGCATCCCTGCCCATGGTTGCAACTAGATGATCTTTAAGGTCCCTTCCAACCCAAACCATTCTACCATGCTTTGATCTGCACATGAGGGGTTTCACAGGCTGGAGGCTCTTCTCCTCTAGGTGAGACAGAGCCAGCCCGGGGCAGGACAGGGAGCACGTGCTGCTCATGAGGTAACTTCTGCCCGCCCTGCTTGAGGGTTCACCCCCCCCCTCCCCCATTCCGGCGCACCTGGAAGGCAGCTCTCTGCCTGGGAGCCGCGGTCTCCTCCCGCCGCGTCCCCACCGGGTCCTGGCGAGGGCCCGCCGGGCCCTCCTGCTGCTCCTCGCCGCCGTCCGCCGTCGGGGTCTCCTTGGCGGGCGCTGCC
>JANPWX010000134.1:4968962-5011312 GCA_024734555.1 Trochalopteron elliotii | reverse complement strand
ATTTGTCTACTCTTTCACAGCTAGAATACATAATTTTTAACATTATTTCAGCTTTCCAAGGTCAAACATCCAAAGAAAGAGTAGTAGTGGTGTATCATGTGCTTCTCAAGTAGTAAACCTATTTGTAGGATTTACTGAGATATTTTTTAATAATAGCCTTGATTTTCACACTTAAACGTCTGTATTTCAGATAAATTTTATCAAAGTACTCATGTTGATGATAAGAAGACTTAGACTAGTTATTTAATTGCAGTCAGTTAAGCCAATTTCCCTAGTTTCACACAGCATATTACAAAATGTGTGGTTGCACTGAAATTTATTACTTGTCAGACAAATCATCACTGAAAATTAAAATATTTCTTGAAAGAAATATTTTCCAGTTTATAGTAAACTTATGGTAATGTTTAAAATACTGACTGATGGTTAGGAGGAATCTGCATTTTATCTAGTCAGGGAAGTAACCATGGTGCAAAGAAAAGAAATAATGGAGATGGTAATATATGTAATGTTTGAAATATTCAATCATTTTAAGAAATTGAGAAGTGAAATTCATGTTTTGGTTTTAATTTTGTTTTGCAGTCCAGCTATTTTAAAGGATACTTACAGAACACCTCAGAGAAATAATATCACTGGTTTGTATTTTCACTTTTTGGTTTTACTAAATATTTTGCATCTCTAGGTAAAAATGTTCATTTTTTAGCTACTGTTTAATGTCCTTTTTGCATAATGTTTTTTAGGACCATATGGAAGCTTGTTTTGCACACCAAAACTTTCAGAGGTACAGATTTTATTCGTGCATTTTGTTTCATTTTCCTGAGTTGTACGTTTAGAATTTGGCATAGAAATTATATATATGATTGTTAAATGTATTTCTAGGTCAGAACTCCAAAATGTATTTCTGAAAGTCTGGGAGCAGAAGTGGATCCAGATATGTCCTGGTCAAGTTCTTTAGCCACACCTCCTACCCTTGGTGAAACAGTGATCATAGGTATTTCCAAAAATGGGCAATTGCTAAGGGTTTAAAACTTCTGGTTTTGATGCTGGAAGTTCACTCAATATGAACTGTTTGGCTTTTTAACTAAAAAAACGACAAAATTCTTACAGTGGTTATTAGTGGGTGCCTTTAGATAATGCAGCCCTAAACAGAAAACTTTTCAGAAGTTTTCTTCCTTTGACTGAGGGGTTAGGGAATACAAATTTAGAAATAACATAGCAAAGCACAGAAAGAGGATTAGATACGTGTGCTTTGCCCTATGATTAAACTAGAAACTATTGGGCTAAGTTAAGTGGGTTTGTTTATGAAGTGTAAGAAAGTGGCCCTGCTGAGTTAACATCCAGCAGCAGTGTTGTCTTCAGCATTTTTAACCACTCTCACTGTGCCTGCCATCATACCAGTCCAGTGAGACAGACAGGGAAACTCGTCCACTTAAGACCCGAGCTCCTGGGTTCATATTTCCTGGGTTGTTGGGATGGGGCATTTCCTGGAGCTCGTTTACTGCACGGCTTCACAAACAGCTGTGTCAGCAGAGCTGCGAATGAGAATGAGTGGGTGATAATTGCTTCAGTGGTAATCAACAGTGATGGTAAACATCAGGCCTCAACCTAAAGTGTTGGTGAAAGTGCGATTTCTTTAGCATATGATAAGCAAAATGAAATTTGACTGTATGATTTGTTGATGAAAATTCTTGAGAAAAAGGGAAGACCTGGATGTGTCTCCTTAGCTTCTGATATTGCTCTTTTTCATGTTGTTAAACTATCACTGTATAAAGCATATAAAGCATATTAAGAATGAATCCTAGGATTGGGAATCTGTTTCGGGATGTAGGGGGTGGTACTATTCACAAGGCTATTGAGTTGTGCCATTTTGAGTGTTCTTTGGTCCAGAAAGGTGTGAGCTGAAAAGAGCTGGGCGAAGTATCCATACCTTAATGATGATGTTCTGGGAGATGAGCTGTGGATTGAGCTCTCATTCTCCCAAGTCTTGGATAAGCCTAGTGTTTTATAATAGTGATATACTCTCTGCCTTCTGAAACCTATGAAAAGAAAGAGCTGCTGCACAGAACGTAGATGTCAGATCTATGAAATATTTTAATATACTGCTCTTCAGGCATTTTAAAAATAGGGTTCGCTTTCTCCTTTTGTAGCAAAAGTGAAGATAGTACTGCTGTTTTGGGAGGAAACGGAGAAAAAACCCGAATTCCTGAAAGGCTTAAAGATCTCATCCAGATCTTTGGACAGAAGAAAATGGGGAGTAGTGCCATGAATAACTGCTTGAAGGGGGAATAGCAGTGCTGTTTCAAGGCGGTAACTGGAAACAGCAGAAACTGTAACCTGTGATTTGGAGTGGTTTTGTGCTGTTACAAAACCACTTTCGTACAGTGTCCTTCAGTCTCATCTGTACGACTTTTTAGTTAGAACTTTTAGTTTTTAGTACTTTATTTACAGATTTGAGTGGAATTTAAAATAATCCAATGAAAACCCTCCCAAAACACAGCTGTATTTGACCACACTCAGCAGATCACTCAGGAGAAAATAAACTGACCTGTCTGTCTCTTTCTTCTAAAGCTAGAGAGAATGATTCTATTTCTGAAGCAAAGCGACAGGATGCAAGGGCTGATACAGTAAGTCGTTTCGAGAGCTATGTTTTTCTTTAATTTCAGTCAAGCTATTTGGTTACGTGTTTACATTCCTTGAGCCAAGAATAAAAAATTCTGTCCTTTTCATTTTAAGCTCTCCTATCTGACTGTTTTTTAAAAAGTTACTGCCCGTAAGACTTAAGTTTGCAGTATATGGTTGTAGAATGTGTTCTCACAAACAACCCTCTCTGAGGAATATTATTTGCTGTGCTTATTAAAAAAACCCAAATTTTTTGGTCTCCCCCAAACAACTTGGCTTCAGCAGCACTCGGTATTATTCATAGAGAAATCAAACCTAGGAATTATGTTACTTACCTGAAGATTGGTTTGTCTGTTTTTTTCCCCACTTCTGTCAAACTTTCGAAAGTTATTCTTTGGGAATAACTTCTTGCTCTCAACCACTAGAATCAAGAGTTGAAATTGAGTATTAATTTCAGCGCTTTGATAGTGGTGAGGAGAGTTCTTGCATAATTGGAATTTGACTCTGTGTATATGAAAGCTGAATTGATTATTGAGACTGAAAACCGAGGATAGCACTAAAAGGATTCAATTACAAATTCCAGTTTGATCCTTAACGGCCTGAAACTTCACAGTTAATGAACCGTTACAAGTGAAAATAAGCAAAATGTCTTTGTCCTTCCGCATGTCTCCTTTGTTCCCTTTTTGAGAGGATTACTGTGAACTGCTGAACCTGTTCACTGCCCTTAAGGTGACTTCAGAATGGAATCTGATTTGCATCAAAAATGGAGATTATCTGCTTATTTGTTTTTCACGTGTACCTGTGAAAATGTTACCTTTCATTTTAAGAGGTGGAGCATTAGTCAGGTACTGTAGTAAATGTTTAGAGTTCTGTCCTTGACTGTTAAAGTGACACTTACTGGTACATAATATATCGGCTTTTGTCTTTGGTTTACAGATTTTGCACAACTATTTTTCCAAGCAGGATAGATGTCCTGGGATAAGTGATGCAAGTATGCTGTCTGTACCAGAGACTGTGAAGCTAAATGCTGAAGATGACATCAAAGATTTGGGTATGCATTGATGCTTTACCTAATAAGTGTTTGGTGAAGCAAGACTGAGGATAAAACTACATTCTGTGGTTTGGGCTGTTGTTATGGTTGGTTTGTTCTGCCAGCTGTGTACTCCCAGTCCCTGAATTGATTCAATTTTGTAAAATTAATCTAACTTTAAAAAGGTTCACTGTCTGTTGAGTCAATGAATTAAATCAGTTAAACCGTGAAAAGGTTTAATGAACCTGGTTTAAACCAGGTTAAACCATGAAAGTCAGGTTACAGTGCCACTGGACAGCAACCAGATTCGTACTGTGAAGTGTGTTCACTGCAGCTGGAGAGGCAAGACTGGGAGAGCTGAGACAGAAAAATGGTACAGGCTCAAGGGGGAGCAAGACTACTGCTTCTAGCTATTGAGCAGGCTTAAGTTTATCATGAAGTTTCATCCCAGCACTCACTGTTCTCCGGTGAGCTTGTTTTTTGATCTTGCTGTGTCATTTCTTCATTTACTTCACCTGTTCAAAATAGGTAGTTCAAAATGTGACAAATCCTTTTGGAAAAATAGTATTTTTGGATTTTTTTAAATGAATACAGAAAATACACAAGACAAGGGAAAAATGTTTTCATTCTGTGTTTTAAGATCATGTTAGTGAGCAAGTGAAAGTGTAAATTCCGGTGGTAGGGTTTTTGGTTTTAGTTGAGAAATGATGGCAGAAGGGGAGCTCATTACCAGAAATTTGTTCAGCATGCATGGGTGTAAAAGGGTACTGTAGGGACTCGCACTGGCTAGACAGAACAGCATATCCTTAGGATTTTATGTTTCCTTATCTGAATTGAGTGGCCTGCCCTAAAAATGTTTGGTGGTGTATGTAAGAACTGTGAAAGAACCAGTTCAGAATTTGATAAGGAGGGCTGAGAACGCTAGCATTGGGAAGCACTGTTGCTTGCGGAATGATACAGGCCTGCTGTTTTTATACTGTAGGTTCAGATGTGCTGAAAAGAATGTGTTTGGTAGTAAATGTATTCAAGTAATCTGGAATTAGCAAAATGCTTTTTAAGGACAAATTAATTGGTCATGGTCTGTGTTCCAATAGGTCCTACTACATTGCATGCTGCAGTAGAGAAGATAAGTTAAAACAATGAGAAAAATAAGAAGGAGAAGACTATTTGTCTTAGAGTTCAAAATAACTTGCAAATCTTTCCCTTTTCCTATATC
Source organism: Trochalopteron elliotii (assembly GCA_024734555.1). Taxonomy (NCBI): domain Eukaryota; kingdom Metazoa; phylum Chordata; class Aves; order Passeriformes; family Leiothrichidae; genus Trochalopteron; species Trochalopteron elliotii. The sequence continues at coordinate 5,006,450 of JANPWX010000134.1, read as the reverse complement.
TTCCCTTTTTTATAATAGTTAATTTGACACTTGAAGATGCCACTCCACATTTGTAGCTTTCAGACGTTGGTTTTCTCTGGAATACTGTTATATGATCATAAAGTACAATAAGTTTTATGAGGCATTCATTTTGTTTCAGTTAAAGAAAATAAGATCATATTATATCAAATCATCAAGTAATATCACACTTCAGTGAGTTTAGAAGTCAGAATTAATTTCCCTGTTTTTTGTTTTTCCCTGGCATGAGATTATTCAGCATACAGACAGTATCTGTACAGTCTTTCAGATAATCCTTGTTTTCTTTAATCCTAAAAAGTAATGTCTCTCGTTTAAGTGAAAACAAATAAGCTGTGTCTTTTTAAAAAGCTCTACTGACAAGTTATCACAGAATGCAAGGGTATGGATGCAGAAGTTGCTTCAGAGGAGCCTACTTTAGTAAAGGAAAATGACCTACCTGTACACTCAATCTGTAGTGTTACAGTTTCTTCTTTTTGAGATCTCATTTACCACTCAGGCAAAAAAATAGAAAGTAAAGAGAGTGAATAACTTTCTATGCCTACAACATCAGCATGAACCTATAGTGGATGTATTGCAAATAATTGGTTGTGTGTGACCAAGTACTGAGAAATCTTCTATGGACTTCCAAATGGAAAATCTTTCAGATATCACACTATTTAAAATTTCTAGTAGGGAAGGTAATAGAGTTGTAAGGTAAAGAAATTATACCTAAAAAAAGCTAATAGAAAAAGTTCAGCTATTGGTTATGGGCCTAAGGAAAACAGAGGACTGTGATGCTTTCTAGGCACTTCATTATGATTTCTGTGATATGCAAAAGCCTTAAAAAGTACTCTGTAAATGAAACCTGTTTTTGAATGTGGACTGTTCTGACAAGTGGGTCTCTTTTCATACATTTGAGAAGGTAATATTTTTATTTGGCACATACAAGCTCTACAAAGTAGAGTTTGGGTTATTTTTCCCCCATTGCATGTTATTTCTACACACAAACAAAAAATTCTCATTATTTTTCTAATATTTGTGCCAATCATGGAACTACGTAAAAGCTTCCTAATCAATCAAAAGATTGAGAATATTTCTAAATCTTTCTAGCTACTATACTATTTTATATCATAATAGAAGACAATTTAATAAATTAATCTTTATATTACAGTTTCTTTTGCTGCCAGTTATAGATAAAGATAGGCAGCTTCTTAACGTGTCTGGTACCTACTGTCAGGTATAAATTTTGGAAGAAAAAAATCGATATATTGAACTTGTCAAATTTACTACTCATCCTTGGTCTGTAGGGTGAAAAAAATACTCTTTTGAGACAGCCAGGTTTCATCTTGGCAGCCTTAGCTACTACAGAGTTCAGGAGGCCAGGGCATTTATATGTATTTCCTTTGCCTCCTGTTTCCTCTAGCAGCTGCTTACATTTTTCTTTACCAACTCACTCCTGAGTAACGGTAATGACCATAAAATTGAAAGCTCTATTTACCAGTACTGTTTCAAAGTTACTTCCTGAAGCTCATTTTCTTACTTCTTTTCCTCTCTCCATCTTCTCTAAACTCTTTAGAGTCGGAGGTGTTAGATGGCTTACTGGGTGACATGGATAGCTTTGAGAACACATTCAGCATGCCAGCTGAGTCCAGTGCAACTCTTCTGCTGATGCCACATGCTCTGGATGCAGTAGAGAAGTATGAGATAAATCCAGATAAGACAAAAGAAAAGGGGCATGTTCCCTCTCAGCAGCCTAATGGAAGAAAGAATGGCATTTCACAGGAAGTCAAAGCGAATAGCTGGACTGAAAACAGGCACTGTACTCAGGTGAACGGTTCTTTACTCCAAAACACCGGTGAAGATACAGGGGATGGTAAAGATGGCTGTTCAGTAGGACACAGAAAAGAATTGCAGTCTCTTAGGAACGCAGGAGGTGTGCATGATTATAGAACACACAAGTCCTTGGAGAACGAGAGGCCTGTGAAAGAAGGTGTGCAGTCTCCACCAAGCCAGTGGTCTCTACTGAACTTACCTGATCTTGACGTAACTCAACTGGAGATGTCTGTGTGTAGCTCTCCACCCTCCAGCTTATGCAAGGAGGAAAATTTAGGAGAAAAGTCATTACTAATGGTCAAGGATGATGCTGTGGAAATGTCTTTACTGAACTCTTCAGGCTTGATAAAAGCACAAAAGCTGTTGAGTGTCAATTTGTCAGAAAAATGCTGTGAAATGAAAAATGCTGAAAACAACCCAACATCAGAAATAACTCCAGTAAAATCTGTGTCATTGAGTGTACAAGATCCAGAGTTAGTTAAAGGATGTGCAGCTGAGGTTTCCAAAATGAGCTTCTTAAACTGTAATTCTTTTTTAACCGAACATACAAATGTCACAGAGTATTCTGTAGTCTACAGTGGCAACTTTTCCAAGCATTTAAAAGCAACTTCTAAATCTGTCGTAACTGATGTTCTGTCTCACCCACTTGTGTGTAGTGCCACATCTCCAGATAACTGTGATGACCTACATTTATTAAATAGTGAAAATACTCTGACAAAGTCTGATTTTAAAAACCTGAAGATGGTACCCAGCTTGAGAAAGAGATCCAAGAAATTTGTTTATAGAATAAATAATACTTTACTGTGTCAAGAAGAAAAAATACAAAAAGAAGTAACCTCTGAATCACCTATTCATACTGTATTACCACATTTGGTGTCTGATTCATACAAATTAAGAGGCTGTCTGGTGCCCAGTGATGTTGAGCAAGGTATATTATTAAGCTTTTCATCATTTGTGGAGGATTCATTATTTGTTATGAGCCTTTCAGAATGTAAATGTTAAAATCATGTTAAATCTTGTGTTTGTGGAAAAGCAGACGGGCAATTGGGAATCAACATATGGGATGGGTCTGTTACACAGTGATAAGGACAGCATAATTTTCATGTAATCTTGTGCTAACTTTCTTCATAGCAGGTTAGTTTCTGGAATAGAAACTTCCACCCTGAGCTGTTACTCTGATTGACAAGCTTAGTTATCTCTGTCAGTGCTGCTTTTGCATCCACAGTGTCAAGGGCCATTTGTCTGAGTTGGTAACATCTAAGCGATCATAAAGAATGTTATAGTTGTATAATTATTTTTATAGAATTAGGTGCTTTAAGACTGTAGAAGATCTGTTTCTTCCAAAAGCACAAAATATTTTAAAAAACAATATAATGAAAGCAAGCACATGCTTCTGTTTTTAGAAGCTGTTGTTCTTGCTAGAAGGATTACTTTATTTTTAGAGTTGAAGTACTTTAAATTTTAAACAACTCCTTATGTGAGACACAAGGAGTTAAAGCCCATCATTTCAAATTTCATTACAATTAAAATTTTATTTACTGTTTTTTACCTGGTAGCATTAACTGCAGCCAAATCCCTTATTTCTGGCTGTTAGAATATAATTAGGTTAAACAGACCTCTAAGCCTTGTCAAGGCATTTGCATTTGAAAACAAAAGTGATACTTCGGGTTCTGCTGTTAAGCTTGTGTAGAAACAATCTAGTCAGCCAAAATTTTATGAAAATCTGAATTTACATTTGTTCGAATAAATTTATTCGCATTTTTCTCTGTAATATCTTGTCTTGTAGACCACTTTCTTCCCACTGAGAGAAAACATTTGGAATCAAATACCATGACAAAGAACTTCAGCACTTCTACTTTAAAAATGAATATAATGGATAACTCATCCAATAATTCCTTCAGTGGTAGGCTGGAACAAGAAGACTTGAGAGACTTGGGGGAAAATGCAAGTGAGAATCAACCTGCTACATCAATAAAATGCTTAGAAGTATCTAATACACTGAAAGAAGACATAACAAGTTCTTTAAATAATGAGATTACTTCAGATATAAAACGTAAAGTTCTGACTTCAGCATGCCTAATGGCAAGAAAGCGTTCCAGACTTCTCTCTAAAAGCTGTGTTTTAGGGAAAAGTGAAGAAGATAAGGACATGAGTGCTAAGGTGAATGATGGAGCTGCTGTACCTCAGAGCCTGAAAGAACTTGGGTCTTCTCACAGGGACAAAGAACTCTTGGTTGATATTCATGGTGATTCTACATCTGTGACAAACAGCAGTTCCCATAATACATCCTGTCAGATCAACTTGGGCATAACTGGAGTCAGTAGTGACTGTTGCAATAAATTATCACCCAATAAAAGGAACGCTACAGACCAGAGGTCAGGAGTTGATTATAGAGAAGTACACAGACCCTTGGGAATAAACTGCTCAGATGAGGACAGTACTGGATTAAAACAAGGGGAGAAAACAGATGCAGTTGCCTTTTCAGAGGGTGTAGCCAACAATGAAGACCCAAAGCCAGCTGAAAACAGCAAAAGCCCTCAAGCAGCTGCATTCAGTAATGTAGCTGTAGACATTTCTAAAGAATTATTAGATTGTGTAGATAATAATTCTTTAAATGAAGTAATTTCTGTGGAAGATAAACAAGTAGCACCTATGTATTCCAGCAAAAAGCCAAACAAGAACCTAAAGTGTAAAGGGGAATCATTGAATCGTAATGCATGCAGTTTGAATCTGGGCTTCAGTGGCTTTCAGACTGCTTCCAATAAGCAGATTAAATTCTCTGAAGCCAGTATAGCAAAAGGCAGAATGCTGTTCAAGGATATTGAAAACGAATGCTTTGAAGCCTCTTCCATGGAAAGAGTCAGAAATTTTTCACATCAAGCTAAAACGGAAAATATGTTATTCTCAGATTCAAAAAGCAAGGTGGGCAGTAATTTATCTGATTCTTCAGGTTCACAGGCAAGTTTTCTTGAGCCCAGGCATACACAGTTTACTCCACATAAAGTTGGCTTGTGTAAAAGCTTTCCTAGAACTCCACAAGCCTTGCAAGAAGCCAGTCAAACCTTGACAGCAAGCCAAGAAGCTGAAATTGCTGAACTTTCCAGTATCTTGGAAGAAACTGGTAGTCAGTTTGAATTTACACAGTTTAGAAAGCAAAGTAACACCATACAGAATCATGGCTTGCAACTATCAGGAATTGTAGAAACACATGGAACAAAGAATGTAGAAAATATTTTTGAAACAAGGAAAGATGTGGGGGTTTGTAGCACTTTTAAATTGGAAAATCAAGTAAAAAATGACAAGTACTGTACTCAGGAGGAAAACACAATTGAAGACTCTGAATTGATGGAAAATGAAAATGAAAATGCAGTGTTTTTCCACAAAAATGACAGAAAGGTTAGTTTTACTAACTTAGACATAAATGAAAGTAGAAGATCTGATGAGAGCTTTCCCATAGCTAAACAGGACAGCTTTTCTAATTTCATAGGCTTTACTTCAGCTGGAGGTAAAAAAATAAATATTTCAAAGGCAGCTTTGAGTAGGTCTGTAGAGCTCTTCAGAGACTTGGATGATGATAACTATTTGTTCAAATCTTCTGAAACTGGTACTAGATGTCACAATTCAAATGGATCTATGTCTTCTAACAGTAATTTTTCCAGATGCCTGACAAAAGAAGGCAAAGAAAAAACTGTTTGTGTTTCAGATTTGAAAAGCATGAATGCAGTTTCCCACACAGATGCTGTTTCCTACCATGCACAGGATAAAAATGAGAAAAATATTAGTACAGTATTCAAGTATTCAAGTGTTCAAAATGGGGAAAATAAGACAAAAATATCAGTAAATAATACTGAAAATATTAGCTTCAATAGTATTAACATTATCAACAGCCTGTTAGCCACTAAAAACCATAAGCAGAATTCTAAAACTTCCAAAGAGATTTTAAACCGAGGAGATGATGAAGGCAATTTGCAAGACAACTCATTAAATGTAACATGTCTAGAAGATGCTGTTACAGCTGCAGGAGAACACAGTTTGAATACATCATACAAAATGGAAAACCAGTCTCCTGAGCAGAAAGGAGAAGACAGAAAGGTAGATGAATGTTTGTCACCAAAACTTCAGACTGCAGCTGGTGGTGATATATCCATTCCTGATGCAGCTTTGGATCATTCTCTGCCCTTGTTCAGTGTACAGTGCGAAGAAGGAGATGTAAATGTTTTGGAGAATTCTGATAAAGAGAAAACAAATTGTAGAAATATGGAAGAAGATACCACTCATGATAAGGACCTGCTACTGAATGAAAGCGGAATAAAAATAAGTTCTTACTGTTATTATCAAATACCTCTTGAACAAGAGGTGAACGTGGGGAAAAATGAAGTGGAAGGGAGTTACCTGACTGGTTTTCATACTGCTAGTGGCAAGAAAATAGCAATTGCTGATGGATTTTTGGCTAAAGCGGAACAGTTTTTTGCAGATGTTGATGTAGGAAAGGAACATAATGACAATTTTGAGAACCTCATCAGGAAAAGGAAATGTGGCAAGAACTGTGTTGAAGACTGTGATTTATGTATTGTAAGCATTGCTCAGTGTGACTCAGAAAAACTCAATTTTAATGAAAACCTTGTTCCTGAAGAGCTTGGAAATCAGTTTAATCAGGCAGTAGGAGGCAGTCCTATTAAACATGCTGCGATTCTTGAGCCTGCCAAAGTAGATACATTGGTTGATCTAGGTGAAGCTTGTGAAGGGAGTTTGGTAACTTCACATGCACATAAAAAAGCTGATGTCAGACCTGGAAAGTCAGAATTGGAATCCCCTACAGGACAGAGGAGTGATGCTTTAAGTAGAACTCATTTGTCTGAAGATGGAAAATTCCTTGCAGAGAAAAAGGTGGATTACTCACTAAGAAAGAAGGATGATTCAGAAAACACAGATGATTTTCCTGTGCACTCTGCTGCATCTCTGCATTTAGTGAAGGTACCGCATGACCTCAAAGACAGCTGTGTGCCTGGAGATACAAAAAATGCTTTATTTGTTGAGGAAAGCAACAATAAAGCTGATCAATCAGTCCACTTAGATTCAAAAGATATTTGCTCTCACATGAATGATGACACTACCAAATTCGACTTAGAACATTTAAATGAACCTGCTGCTGATAAAAATTATTTCACAGACACTATAGCTAGTGCTTGTCAAAACCAGTCACTGGTCAGTCTTCCTGAAGAGGAAACTAATTTTAACAGGTTAAAAGAATCAACACTTAAGGTTGAAAAGCAAAGGGGTGATCTGAAACAAACCATGTTTAGCACAGCAAAAGGGAAAGCTGTGTCTGTTTCAGAAAGTGCATTAGCAAGAGTCAGACAAATGTTTCAAGACTGCAGTGAAACTGTAAAATACGAAATTGAGCCTAACTCAGGAACAAATCAAACAGAAATTGCTAGAAATTCATCTGCAGTCCTTCATGCTGAGTGTCCTAATTCTGCTAAATCTTTTCATGCCACAAGTGAAGAGGTTAATTCAGCCACATCCCAGTTTATTAAAGTAAATGCAAGTGCTGATGAAGACAGTCACCAAGAAAGAAACACATCTGCAGATACAAAGTCTGTTTCAAATTCTCAGAAGCAATCCTTTGAGCAGAACATTAAGCTTTTAGGGCCCTTTGTTCCAAATAAGCAGATAAAGCCATCAGATGCTTCTACAAGCAGTTTTGGATTTTTTAGTACAGCAAGTGGAAAGCCTGTACAGCTTTCAGAAGAGTCACTCAGGAAAGCTAGACAACTCTTTTCTGAAATGGATGGTAATCATTCACCACATGTACAAGAAGCGTTTTTAGTTGAGGAAGATGTTGAAAAGTCTGAAATGCACACCGAAGTACTTCCTAGGAAAATGCAGGTAGTGTCATCCAAAGGGGAAGAAAATACCAGCCCTGAACTGATTTCAGATTCTGCTTTTGGCTTCAGCACTGCTAGTGGAAAGCAGGTAAAAGTTTCTAAAGATGCCTATCAAAAAGCAAAGGCTATTTTAGAAGAATCTGATTATTTTTTGAGTAGTGGGCTTTGCACTACAGGTCAGCTTAGTTCGATTAAAGACAGTGGTCAGCATGTAAAATCTTTAACAGATAAGGTGATCTCAGAGTTCAAAACTGAAAAAAGCTGCAATCAAGACTCTGATGTTAAAAGCATCTGCCCTCAGGAAATAAAATATTTTCCAAGTACTTACCATGTCACAATGCCTGAGCACATACCATACAATCAGAAAAACATGCAGTTAACATCATTTAAAAATAAATTTCAGCAAGAGGAAAGTGAGTCTTTTAGAAAAGGGCAGCTGAATCTGGGGTCAAAATCAGAGTCTGAAGCAATTTCATGCAGTGCTACTGCTAAAGCAGAAATTAATACTGATCTCCAAAGTCCAGAAAATTACTTGGAAGTAGAGGCTGTGGAAAGTGCAAGAGCTTTTATGGAAGACAGTTTATCCAGTGCTGGAGTACAGATTAATGCTGCACAGACCTTCAGTGGCAGACTGGACAAAAACTTCCAAAATAAGACCTTTGGGAAGAGGCACTTTGAAGAAAACAACTCACTTGGTAGGTGTTTTATCTTACATATGTTCAACTCCATATTTCTGCATAGTGGATTGGTTTAGGTTTTGGGGATTTTTTTGCATGTCACGTTGATTTTTAGGTCACAGAGACATTCAGGTTCTTTCTCTAGGTGTCAATGACAAAAACTCTTGCTGCAGGGTACTTCATCCACTCTTTCCAGCCTTAAATATGCACACTAGAATCTAAATTTGTGATTAGTAATTTTGAAAGTGTACAGGTTTGCTGTTTTACCATAAACTTACAGAAGAAAGCTGCTGCTCCTTTTCTTCCTGAGCAGACTTCCTTTTTTTCCCCCCTCTGTGCAAATATAGTGGGTTTTTAATTGAAAAATGAGCATTAGTATTTTCATTTTCACCTTTTTGTGCATTGTAGGTGAGGACAATGTTTTGCTTGTATCAGGATTGCTAGTCTGACGTGAAAAATAGTTGTTGGTTGAAAAGCAGTTTCTTGCCTTCTGAAACTGATCTGTCTAGGGCTGAATTGCTGGTACTTGATGCTTGCACAGACACCCAGACCAGTTCAGGGACCTGGGTTAGCTGAAAACTCCTTGTGGAAGGGGAGGGGCAGCAGAGTCCCTCCCTGGCTGCTCAGGTTCAGGTGCAAAGGTCAGACAGGCTGGCACTGGAAAGTTTGGGTCGGTGGCAAAAGCCAGGGAAAGACTTAACCAATCCAGCTTGAAACAGCTGTGCCACAGCTGAACCCTGCCTGACCTTAGGTACAGTTTCTGTAAAAGATGAGTTACTCTTTGAAGTTTGGAGGGACTCTTTTAGTTACTGAAAGTCCAAAGAGAGATGCAGGTGAGGTGCACTGTGAGATCTGTGCTGCTGGTGCACTGTGATGCACTTTCTGAGGCAAATTGTGTTTGATAACTTCAGACTTACAGACTTCTTTTTAGGTGGAAAAGAATTACTGCTCACAAAAGTTTCATAACAGACTTAATTATGTGGGGTTTTGTTATCGCTCATGGTGACACAATATGCAGTCATTCTGTACAGCAGAAACTTCTGCTGTTTGTAGTGAAGTGGCCCTGTGTTTGTCACATTTAAGACATGTGACCTGAAAACGTTCTAATTCTGCTTGCTCTGACTTCAGTGTTTTATTTAGAAGTTACAGTTATGTTGTGCTGATTGAAAGAAACCTGAACTTGAAAGGAACATCACTTTCAAAATTCTGTTTTTATTCTAGGTGAACCTCCAATTAAGAGGCAGCTTCTGCTTGAATTTAACAGAACAACGAATTCCCCCAGGTCTTTGAAAGCTTCAAAAAGCACCCCTGATGGTAATTTTAGTCATCTTGTGTTCTAAGCAGTAATCCAGTGTCAGTTGTTATCTTGAGAATTCTTCAATTTCCAATAACCTAACATATAATAAGTTTGCTTAGCTACTGCATTTATCAGTGTAGTCATGGGAATTCAGGAAAGCTGCTGTGGTAATGTCTCTGCAGATTTGAAATCATGTGATTAATGATACACCTTATTGCCTAGACTCTAAATCTATTCCTTCTGCAAGAACTCTGGTTTAATTTATGGTTTGGGAGGAACTTACCTACCCTCTTACAATCCTAAATCTCACAAATTCTAGTCTCAATAGGAAGAATGCAATTTATTGATTAATATACAGAATATATTTTATTGATTAACTTTGTGCAGATACTTACTGGTAATATACTTACTAAATAATTACTTTTCATATGAAACTTCCTCTTTGCAGCCTAAGGGCATAGCACAATTGGGTCTACATTCCAGGCAGATAGGATGTAGTTACATTGATAATTCCCAGATGAGCATGTCCTTCAATAATGGAAGGAGGAGTTTGTGCAAATGCACCTTTTTCTGTTGTAACTTCAAATAAAAGAATAAAAGTTGCTGAAAGAGTTCCAAATGGAATGATGAGCCTACCTGGAGCTAAATATATGATAAACATTTCCCTTTCAGGAGCCTAAAAATATCTTGCTGGCTCACAAACTCTCGAGAGCTCAGCATTGTGAGCACTTATCCTTTATGTCTCTCTGGGAAGATGTTTAAACATTTTGGGGGGTGGGAAAGAATAAAGCTGTTTAAATCCACTCTGAAAACTTCTATATATCATTAATATATATCATACCATTAATATAGATAAAAGATGTGCTGTAAATTTCTATCTATCTATGTAATGTGCCATTTCAAACTTTTTTTTTCTAATTATCTTACAGGCATTTTTAAAGACAGAAGAAAATTTATGTACCACGTGCCTTTAAAACCCATAACTTGTCAGCCTTTTGGGTGAGAAATTTTAGAGTTCTTTGTAACTGTCTAAAAATATACGGTAATAATTTACTACTCCCACTTTATAAAAGACTCATAATTTTATGACAAAATAAATATTAAGTTGCCATATAACACATGCTTCTGCAGTAGACCAGTAAGATGCCAAACAAACTATACCCTATTACACTGTGTCTTCTCTCGATAGATAGAAGTCAAGTATTCTGGTTTTAAAATATCAAAGACTGATGTTTTGTCGTTCTGTTGATACAGAATTGAAATCGGTGTATGCATAAATGTTTTCATTTCTGTAGGTCAACTAAAGAACGACAAGAAGTCAAGAATCCTACCCTAACTCTGCCAGATCAAGACTTCAGAGGATTCCAGTCTAAACCTGCCATTTTTCAGCACTGTGCTCTCAGGCACTCTTCAGAAGGTGCTGCAGGGATTTCCACTCCCTGTAAGGCCTCGCCAAAAGAGGGTGAAGAAACGAGAAGTTTGTACAAATCTGGCAAAGCTGCTAAAACTTTCATTCCACCCTTCAAAACTAAGCTGACATTTTCTACATGCGAACAAGGCAGCAGCAAAAGATGTGACTCACCCATCAGCAAAAAAATGACCAAAGAGATGGAACTAAATGAGGTCAGAACTGAACAAAATACTGCTGACCCTCAAGATCACCAGTCTTGTATCCAGCATGCAGCAGACACTGACCTAGAAAACGGCAATTTAGGTATTTTCAGATTTTACTGACTTAACTATTGTGAATGCTGTCAGAGTTGATTCTTTAAGGGGTTTTCGCATAATTTTTCAGACTTTTTTTTCTTTTTTAAATAAAAAGAAGCTTTTTTTAAGGCTTTTTTTTATTTTGGCAGGAAAACTAGGAAATTACTACTTTCCTAATATTTTATACTGCACTCCTAAAAGAGCATATCCTCTTTATCTCCAAAGTTAATTGAGAGGATGAAGAATATTTCACACAGTGCTTAGAAACAAGATAGCTTATGTTTAATTTGGTATTTGATTTTTTTATATACCTCATATCTAAAGTAATCTAGGAAGCCTAGATTAGCCTTAATTCACTTTTACAGGAGCTTGTTTTCATTCTGTTCACTAATTGAAATGTAGACTTAGACAACTGAAAGGGTTGATTGTATAATTGTCAAAGAGGCAAACATTAAATGCTCAACTGTTCAACTTAAGAATGTGGGCATATGCCTTTTAAGCTCTCTTGAATGCTCTGGTGTGTGTTATTTCTGTAATTTGCAATCAAATAATCTGAATTTTTTTCAGAAGTACTTACGTATATTTGAACAGGTGTATGAACATTTGCAGAATTAGACCCTGCAGTAACAGGCCAAAATTTCAGGATTATGGATTCTGTAGTCATCAACTAATTTTTTTCCATTTGGGGTTTTCTATGAAGACTGAGTTCAGTCTGATGAGAAAAATATGTGGATGGAAGTTCAGTTCAGGGACTTAGATGAAACAAATTACACATCCATATTAATTTTATGTAAATATTCAAATGCCTTCAGTAAATACTGGTTTCTAAATGCATTAAACTTTTCATATTTAGACTTTCAGTTTCTAGAAATCTGCACAGTGGCATAGAAAAAAGCACTGCTCTGAATCTGCTACAATGTGACTGTCTGTCTTTATTTGATAATGCTTTGAAAACATTTTGATGTTTTGAGTTTTTTTAATTTGCAGCTATGGCCAGGATGGTGACAAATCTCCGCTGTGCCAGAGATCTGCAGGAAATGAGAATTAAAAAGAAATGTAGGCAAAATATTCGTTCACAGCCAGGCACTCTTTATGTCATTAAAACATCTGCAAGCAATAGAATCTCTCTGAAAACTGCAGTAGAAGAGAAATCTCCTAACTTTTATTCTACAGAAGAGGTATGTAGATGTCTTTTTATTTTCTGTCTCACATCTGTTTCTCAAGACTAGCAAATAAAAACTCAGTAGCTTTGAATAGATACGTTCTTCAGTTTTTAGGTAAGTATTTACAGTAGCTGTTACACCAGTTGCTACAGTACTTAAGTAGCATATATCCAGTTTTTAAGACCATTCCAAATAATAAAGGTCATAAATCTCTAATGTTATAATCAAACAGGAAAAAAATCCAGTAGTTATAATGCATATGAAGAGCTGGTTTAAAAGAACAGTTAAAATTTAAGCTTAGGTAAATCTACATGAAGGTGCTCTTGCTTTTGGTATAGTGAAAGTACAAAACCTATTGAATTTTTTTAAACACTTCCGAAGAACACTGTGATGCTGTTCTGCTAAAACAGTTGTTGGGAATTCTCCATTCTCTATGGTTTACGTATGAAATGTCAAGGTCAGACAAAAGCTGTCTCAACCTTAAGGAAGTATTTAATCTGAATTTATAAGTTTGGATATTTAAACTCTTGAATTCTTACTGCATTGTCATTATTTTGTCTTTTCCATCTGATTTTTTTCAGCTATACACTTACGGTGTTTCGAAACAGTGCATACGAGTTAACAGCACAAATGCAGAATCTTTCCAGTTTCTCATCAAAGACTTTTTCAGTAAGGAGTATTTGTTAGCTGGGAATGGAATGCAGCTTGCTGATGGAGGATGGCTAATACCTACAGATGAGGGAAAAGCTGGGAAAAAGGAGTTTTACAGGTACTGTTGCTTATGAACTTGGGACAACTATGCTATTTGTTACTTAGCAATTTTCTTGTCTCCTAGAATAAATCCAACACAGTGGTATTTTAAAGCCTCTGACCACTGGGTTTTTACTATGCATTTTTAGTACACCTCTGTTGGTGTAAATAAAGATATAGGATTGTCAATTTGCTATGTAGATTAATGTTGCTGGTGATTGATCTTCACTGACCATTAAAGAAAGCAAAGTCAATTTGGAAAATTTCTGGAAATTCAACGGTGTAAATAGTCTGAAAAATAGTCAAGTTAAAATTTGCAGTGGATTTCAGGTTAATTTATTAACAATTTGTCTGCAGAGCCCTCTGTGACACTCCTGGTGTGGATCCCAATCTAATAACAGAGGCCTGGGTTTACAATCACTACAGATGGATTGTATGGAAATTGGCAGCCATGGAAGTATCTTTCCCACATGAATTTGCTAACAGATGTTTGACACCAGAAATGGTCCTGTTGCAGTTGAAATATAGGTATGTGTATAGCAATATATTGGGAGGTGTAATCTGTGTTACTGTGTGCTTTCTAGTTTGTCAGCATTACGAAATAAGCACATCTTCCTTGCATTCACTACTTAGCAGAATGCTTGTATTGTTTTAATTTACAGTATTAAAAACATAGGTTGTGTTACTTGCAAAAATATAGAAAACATTTGCTTTGCTACAGTGGTGCTTAGTCATGTAGATTGAGTAACCAACAGTTGGGTACAATTGTGTTCAGAGAAAAACAATGTGATGGATTTTGTTTGCTGTAACAAAACACAAATTCTTTTTTGTAGGTATGATTTGGAAGTTGATAAAAGTAAACGATCAGCAATCAAAAAAATAATGGAAAGAGATGATGCAGCAGGTAAAACACTCGTACTGTGTATTGCCAAAATCATATCTCTGAACACAGTTGTGTCTCCTAGCAGTAACAATAAGAACGTGGAAAGTAAAAAAGCAGCAGCTTTAATTGAAGTTACTGATGGCTGGTATGGGATCAGAGCTCTTCTGGATCCACCTCTCAAAGCTTTCTTAGACAGAAGAAGGCTGACTGTTGGTCAGAAGATCATAGTGCATGGAGCAGAACTTGTTGGTCCTCAGAATGGATGTTCACCACTGGAAGCCCCAGATTCCCTTATGTTAAAGGTAAGTAAAATATTAGTTCAGCTTGATTGGATGTGACTGAGAGGTGTGATAAATGTTACTTAGTTGAGCTCCATTTTGTAAACAGAAAAAGCTACTGGGGCTTTACAAACAGATGGAGCTTTGCTGGAGTTTAATAACCAGATTTGTAAGACATGATACAAGGGTGTTACTCAATATGGTTGGAAGAGAAATTGTAGTATAAAATTCTGCCAAGTTTTGCTGTGTGTTTTGGCAGTTCCAGCTCCTTACTTTGGTTAAACACCAATTTGCAAAAAAGTATTTATTCACCTCAGACAATGTGGAAGTTGGAGGAAGACTGGGGGTGGAGGGGCGAAAAGCGAAGTCATGAGAGGGTGAACTGGTGGGGGAGGGCCTTGGCTCATTTGAGGTTAGTTAAAGAGCTTTAACATTAAAGAGCATGAAGCTTCAGCATAATACTGAAATTGTTCCTCTGGTGCAAAGCAATGGTTTGTCTCATAGATTCTCATTTCCCAGCGAATTTTAACTCACCAGATTTTTAGATTCTGTTTAAAATACATTCTTCAATGTAAAGAATGTATTTTAAACCTTTAAATTAAAGTGTGATCTGCTCAGGTACAAAAGTGATACATTCTTAGTGAGGTCAGTGTGAAAATAGATGTGTAGATACTCCTGTAGATAAAATGAGTTGGATGTAACTTTGATCTAGCAGTGACACCCTTTCCCTCGCCCAGATCTCAGCGAACAGCACTCGGCGCGTGCGATGGCACACAAAGCTGGGATTTCATCGGGATCCCAGACCTTTCCCTTTGCCTTTGGCATCGCTGTACAGTGAGGGTGGAGCAGTGGGCTGTATTGATGTGGTTATTCAAAGGACTTACCCTATTCAGGTATGGTGTACGTATTTAATTAATCTAATAGGGTTCTATGAGATCTCAATTATATTAATTAATTGCTGTATCGTTCCTCAAGTCAGACACAACATAGAGAGCTAATTTTTTTTTTTAAGATACCAGTATGTGTAAAATAAACAGGAGTGGTTCTTGAATTGTACATGTATTTAGTATTTCAGGGCTGGAGTATCTTGCTGTAAGAAGAATTTGAGTTTTATGTTCCATATCTTTTGGTTGGCTTTGCTTTCAGCTTCAAAAAGCCAGAAATAATTGTATTTCAATTCTGTACTTTAAAAAGTACAGCACTTGTTTTATTATTAACATATTAACAAAAAGTTACATATTTCTAAGCATTGGTACGATTACTTTTTATTACATGTAGATGACTGTATTGTGTAGATTCTATATTGCTGAACATACAGTGTGTAATTATGGTATAAAATAGAGTTAAGAGCTTCTAAATACCACTTGATATCCAGACATTTTAAATACTGCAGTCAAACTTCACTGCAACTAATTGGTTTTATAACAATACCAGACATAAAAAGAAGCAATATTTCTGTTAGTAATCAATCCTTTTTATGTAAACAGTTTAACCAGGAAACAACTTTCATATTTTATTAACTTTTCTCAGAGCAGGTTATACTTGGCATGTCTGTCTAGGATTCTTTTTTCATTGCCTTCTTTCTAAGGTATTATATTATTGTTGGTGGATGTAGAATGAATTCTGCAAAGGTACTAGCAACATTTGGTTTGGATCATTACTTTGCTATTTAGATGATTACTTTAATGGAGGAAATTGCAGCACTTATTATGTGAGCTGCCTGGTAGAACAAACATTTATTTAGGTCCCAGAAAGGGGACTGCAATCTGTAACTGCATCACAGTAAATGGTTTCCAGGCTGGGGAGGAAAGTGCTTCTTCATATCTGGCTATGTCAAGAGATTGATGTACCTTTTTCTTTTTTAAACACTGAGACTCTTGCTCAAACATATCAAAATTACAGGAAGATTTGGGCTGTCTGTCTCCTTCTACAAGAGTCAAGGAGTGTAGGAATCACAATAGCCTCAGTTAAAGGTGTCAAAGTGTGAATAATGCAGGAAATACATGGTGTGCAATTAATGAGGTAGACAGAGCCTATATCAACAATTCACTGCCTCATAAGGACTAGTCCTGCAACCTTTCCTTATCTTGCTTTCACTGTATGCTCCTGCTGCTTCTCTGTTCTAAACCTGGAGCTCACCTGGTCCTGTCACTTAGGTAATTTAATTCATTAAACTAGGAAAAAGTAACTAGTAATAATATTAAAAACACACAATGAACTGCCATCTGTTGAATTACCAAACTGATACAGTCTGCGGAAGTCAGATACGTGCTAGAGTCACTGCAATGGAGAAGGGAGAACTGTGCAGAAAATGGAAAGGGAAGGGACCACTTTCAGCAGCTGTGGATCTCCTTGTTTAGCTCACTGACCTCTTCAAATCAAACAAGCCAGTTCTGTCAGGGTTGTGGACAAGGCTCTAGTCCTGTGGAGCCATCTCACAAAAGGTTTAGGAGCATCTGCAGAACTACATCATGGTTCTTTTACAGTGTCTAATCTAGGATGTTAAAACAGGCAGTACAGCTGATGTGGAAATGCAGGCTGGGTGGAATGCAGTCTGGTGTGTTTTTGAGCATTGAGTTTGATGGTTTGTATCTTAAAGTATCTACCAGTGGGATCCATTCATCATCTAAATTATAACACTGACACCCACTACTTGAAGCTATGTTTTCTTCAGCTGTTAAATCATCTGGTTTTGGATACTGCTTCATTCTGTGTGTCTTTGACAAGTTACCAGCCAATGCTGTGGGGTTTTGCCTTTTATCTGTTGTACTGCCAGAACTTAAGGTCTGCTGCCTGTTCATTTTTAAAGCATTTTTGCTTAACAGTGAGTATGAAAGAGAAGTTAGATAATGTTAAAAAAAGATTTTAAAAAGTCTGGGTTTAGTTTTAATCTTTTTATTTCAGTGGATGGAAAAGACATCAGCTGGTTCCTACGTTTTTCGTAACAGCCGAGCTGAAGAAAGGGAAGCTGCCAAGCATGCAGAAAATCAGCAGAAGAAACTGGAAGCTCTGTTTGCAAAAATCCAAGCAGAATATGAAAAACATGAAGGTAAAGCTTTCATTCTTTCAGAACATGTATAAAGAACAGAAAAACGTTTTGATGTTTTCAAAAAGACTAAAGAATTTGTCAAAAATCTTCTCTAGTGATAGAAAAGCAGAGATGGGATTTTGGGTTGTTTTCTTTGTTGTTGTTGTTTCTGTTTTGTATTCTTTCAGGTTTTTGCTTCCTGTTTATAAAGACCTTTTGGTACAAAATTTTACACGCTTATTTGCATGGCTTTGGAGCTACCTAGGAAACACCTCTTGAACATGTTGGTAGCCAGGCCACTAAAAAATTATCCTTGAGATGAAATGCTACAAAATTGTAGAATTCATAATTTCATTCCCTTCAGGGACATGACACTATAAGATTTCACCCAGAGGTGGGCACTGCTAGGATGTATCTCAGTAGACCTGAACACCAAGACTGAGCACTGAGCATCTTTCCTCATGAATAATTGTATGACTGTGCGGATACTGAGGTCAGTGGAGCTGCTCAGTGGGACAGGGACTCTGGTGACACAGGCCATGGAGAATGCTGAATGCCATTGGTTGGCCACAGAGACCAGGGGAAGTTCTGAAGTAAGGAAGGCATAACCTTGGTGGAAGAGGATCAAGTTAGAGAACACTTAGGCAAACTGGGCATATGTAAGTCCATGACTGATGATGGGATTAACTCAGAAGTACTGAAGGAGCTGACTGATGTCTGTGGAGCTGCTCTTGATCCTCTTTGAATGATCATTAGTTGATTGGTAGAAGTGCCTGGAGACTGGAAGAAAACTAATGTGTCTGCGCCAGTCGGCCTTACCCTGATCCCTGAGAAGGTGATGGAACAAATAATCCTGGAAGCTGTTTACAGGCACGTGAAGGACAAAAATATGATTTGGAGTATTCATCAAGGATTCACTGAGGGGAAGTCATGTTTGACCAACCTGACAACGTTCTGTGATTGGAATCACTGGCTTGAGCAGTTGAGGCGAGAGCAGTGCCATCGTCTGCCTGGACTTCAGAAAGACTTTTGGTACTGTGTCGCTTAAGATCCTCAGAGAGAAGCTGATGGGCTGGATGAGCAGACAAGCAGGTGGATTGAAAAGTGTCTGAACAGTTGGGCCCACAGGGTGGTGGTCAGTGGCACAAAGTCTCTTTGGAGGCCAGTGACTCCTGGTGCATGCCAGGGATGAGTACTGGCCCTTGTCTTGTTTTAACAAATTTGTTGACGCTGAAAATTAGGACAAGTGATGGATACACTAGAAGATTATGCTGCCATCCAGAGGGATCTTGGCAGCTGGAGAAATAGGCTGACAAGAACCTCATGAAGTTCAACAAAGCAAACTGCAAATCTTGCACCTGGGGAGGAGCAGTGCCATGTATGCACCAGTACATTCTGGGGGCCACCCATCTGGAAAGCAGCTTGGCAAAAAGAGCCCTGGGGGTCCTGGTGCACAAGTTGAGCATTGTTGCCAGAAGGTCTAAGAAGATGGTCCTTCCCTTCTGTTTAGCACTGGTACGGCCACATGTGGAATGCCCATTTCTTAGCTCCTCACTACAAAAGAGACATGGATACACTGGAGATATTACAGCAAAGGGCCATGAATGTGTTTGAGGAATTGGAGCATCTGACATAGGAAAAGCTGAGAGAGCTGGGACTATTGAGCTTGGAGAAGGCTTTGGGACATCTGATCAATGTGCCTAAATACCTGAAAGCGGAGTGCAGAGAAGATGGAGCTAGGCTTCTGTCAGTGGTGTCCAGTGACAGGTCCAGAGCCAAATGGGCACAACCTGGAACTCAGGAAGCTCCGTGTGGACATCAGGAAACACTTTCTCACTATGATGGGTGACTTGACAGTGTTTCCTAGAGAGGCTGTGAAATCTCCATCCTTGGAGATAATCAAAAGCTCACTGGACGTGGTCTTGATCAGCCTTCTGTAGGGTGGCCCTGCTTGAGCAGGGGGGTTGGACCAGATGACCTCCAGAGGTCCCTTCCACTTCAGCTATATTCTAATTCTGTAATGGCTGACACTGTCCACCTCTGCCAGTGATTTCTAACAGTAGTTCTGGCATGAAATTCTGAGTTGAAATCAGAGATGGCCTTGTAATTCTTAATTTCACTGCTGAATTTCAGTGCTGTGACACCTCGTGTGTTGTTTTATGTTTGGTAAACTTGTGTACACTGGAGTCTGCTATGCTGAAGGAATTGATCCAAATTCTGGCAGCGAAATGACTTACCTAAGGAGAGGGTAATAGTTTAATGTAAATTAACTTGGTGTTTAGCTGATGTCCTGAGGAGGCTTTGTCTGCAGGCCTGTGGTCACCTGCTGTCCCACATCTTGGTGTCTTTAAAAACTTTTCTACTGCATGAGAGGAAGTGATGGACAGAAAGAAAATGTAGTCAAGTATCTGTGGAGTTTCGTGGCAGCCCATGAAATCTCCCACCCTCTCTTAAGT
The DNA here is from genome assembly GCA_024734555.1 of Trochalopteron elliotii. Classification (NCBI taxonomy): domain Eukaryota; kingdom Metazoa; phylum Chordata; class Aves; order Passeriformes; family Leiothrichidae; genus Trochalopteron; species Trochalopteron elliotii. The sequence goes on along the minus strand of JANPWX010000134.1, from coordinate 4,986,493 downwards.
GCAGACACTGATACTGGCTTCCCCAAAGTTTGTATAATATTCTAATCTATGTTGTATTTAAATGAATAAGATATTTTTTCTGCTTGTATTTTCCTGGTATGTATACACATACATATACATCAATTCCTATACATGTGTTTTGTATTCTTATTCTGGCAAGGCCTAAGTACTACTGTGCTTTTTACATAATTATTTCTTCCTTCACTTTAAAGTGTATTGGTTGTACTCCACATAAAAGCTTTTTCTCAACAGAGAGAACCAGTAGAAGAACACCGAGATCACGGATAGTCACAAGACAGCAAATCCATAATTTGCAAGATGGTGCAGAACTTTATGAAGCAATTCAAAATGCATCTGATCCTGGTTATATGGAGGTAACTAAATCCTACTGGGCTAATTTTGAGAAGCTTGTGGAATAAATTAAAGTACAATAACTCCTGCTAAAATTGACCATTAAATTACTCTTTGGTTTTGCTGCCTTTTGATATTTTCTACAGCATCCTTATTGCTAAATAAATTAACATAAAAAATTTGGAAAAAACTTAATAAAGGCTTGTTGTAATTGATTAATATTATCTTGGATGGCAATTTTCTCTTGGTATAAAAATCCAGGATATGGCACAATTAAAAGTTAATGTTACTTGAAATTTTATTACTTTGCTTTGTCTTGCATATATAAAAAGCTAATGCATCTCATCACTCTAGAGTTTCATACACATATTCTTGCATGCTGTTCACTGAATTGTTTGAATAATTTTATCATTGTCTTAATTCCCTGTTACAGTTAAATCACAACTTTTAAGTGTTTATGCCTTTACTAATAGAGATGCAGGTGATTAGTCCCTGCCAGTTGTTAAAAATTAACTACATGTCTTGCCTTTTGCAAGTGAGGATCCTTGTCTGTCATAAAGGCATATGATCTGTCTTTATTTGATAAGATGGTATCCATGTCTCTGGAGCTGCATGTACAGGCATCTGGGTCTTGAAGGCGTGGTCAGAAAAGTGATGGGTTTGATGCATTTTAGTGTAAATCATTGTGTCAGCTCAGAGACAGCAGCCTGAGGAGAAGTGCAGCTCTTCCCAATATGTCTTCATATGAAACAGGCAAGCCTACCTGTTATATTAAATATTCACCTTAGTTATGCACTCTCAAGCAGGCTTCCCACTAATTGTCTTGTAACAACAGTGTGTAGTGTAATGCTCTGCACAGACCAGAGAGCACCAGCTGAGTACCAGGCAAGACTGCAGCCTCATGTTGTTTTAATACACCTCATTTCAAGTCCTAGTAGTGTCTCAGCTGGAAATAAATTGGTTGAAACAGATGAAAACTCAAGAAAGAGGCTGTCTAAAAATCTTGATAAATAAAAAGGATACTGAGTTCATTTTCTCTTGGTTGCAGGGATATCTCAGTGATGACCAATTAAAAGCCTTGAAGGATTACAGGCAGCTGATGAGCGACAGAAAACAAACTCAGATACAGGAACAATTCAAGAAGGCTTTAGAGTCAGCAGAACAGGAAGAAAATGGTTGTTACAAAAGGGATGTGTCTGCAGTATGGAGATTATATGTGGTAGACTACAGAAAGCAAGAAAAACATAAAGGTTAGTGCGTGAAAAATTATAAATAACTTTTAACTCAAGGTGGTAACTGGCCAGCATAAGTAGATTTGAAGAGTTTCCCAACAGTATTTTAGCTTGCATGTTAACATTTCTAGTTTGATTCTTGGTGTAGGGCGTTTGGATAGGAGGGAGTGTTGCAGATTTATTTTGTTTAGAAGCCTTCAGATTATTCCTGAGCAGGTCACTGATGTCACTGTGCTGTTGCCAGGAGCAGTGCTGAGTATCTGGCGCCCGCTGCCCGACGTGTGTTCCCTGCTGAAGGAAGGCGCTCGCTACAGGATCTTCCAGCTGGCAGCGACCCAGGGCAGGGGCAGGGCAGACTCCACCAACATCCAGTTAACAGCCACGAAGAAAACTCAGTATCTACAGCTGTCAGTGAGTGCTTTAAGGGCATAAAGGTGCATGGCTAAAATGTGTCACACTCTGTAAGTGTGCTAAATACTGAAGTTCTGTGTTTCATCAGGTATCACAGGAGATGCTGGTGCAGATTTTCTTTCCAAGAAAGGCTCTAGAATTCACCAGTTTGTTGGACCCTTCTTTTCAGCCACCATGTGCTGAAGTGGATTTAGTTGGAGTTGTAATTTCTGTTAGCAGAACAGGTATGTTGTAGACCACATTCATGTCCTCCCATTGAATAAGCACTGAATTCTTTATTTCAAAAGTCAAGAGTTATCTTGGTGTTGTACCTGCATCTCACAGGCCTGTGAAAACCTGCTAATACAGCCCATGATGGTGACAGGCTGCAGATAAATCTGTATTTCTGAAGAAAAACTATCTCTGCTTATTAGCTCAGGAAGTTAGTAAGGCAGGATCTAAGCTCAAAAGCAGCTTATATTTCAATATTTTTATATTTTTATTTTTTCCATAAATGGTGGGCATAACTTCTCTCTTCTGTGTTCAGCATCTGCAGAAACACCATTGTGCCTGTACATGAACTTCCTCTTTCGTGTACAGTGTCATGGAGTGAGTGGAATTCAGGCACTGGAGCTCATGGTCAGGGAGAGGTGGATAATCTTCTGGATAAAAAGGGAAAGTTTCATAGGAGTATTGTTTTTAAAGACACAGACTTTGAGTTGTTTTCTATAATCAGTCGCGAGCTGGTGTATAATATAAAAGAAGCATGACATACTTGTCACCATACAGATGGGCTGCCATGTAACTCTTTCAAGATGTGTGTGATTTTTTTTTTTTTAGTAGATACAAATTACAGTACCTTTACTTAAAGAGGTGTATAGGTTTAACTCAGATTTTTTTCCTGCTTTTAGGTTTCACTACTGTGGTGTACTTATCTGATGAAAGCTATAATTTAGTGGCAGTAAAGATCTGGACAGACCTCAGACACTTGGCCATTGAAGATGTCGTTGTCTGCTGCTCAGTCATTTCTGCAAGCAACCTTCAGTGGCAGTCTGAATTCAGATCAGAAATTCCCGTGCTGTTGGCTGGAGATCTCTCTTTATTCTCAGCCAGTCCAAAGGAATGCTATCTTCAAGAGAAGGTTAATGAACTGAGAAGTGTGATAGAGGTAAACCTGTAGAAGTGTCATTTGATGGTTAGTTTTAGTTACTGCTGTGTTACATCATTCACCAAAAAGTCTGTTAGTATTGATAAATCTTTAAAGCAAGTAATGCACATAATGCTGAATTTGGGGTAAGATGTTAATGCAATTTTCCTGGAGGATTGAATATCTTGATTTTTTTTTTTTCCCCAACTCATCCAGCCCTGTCTTTAGGATGTGCCACAGAATCTCTGGCTAGCAAAAGATCTTGTACTTGTCAATAGGGAATCTGCCATGGACAGAAAGTGCAGCAAGCTTCTATGTTGTTGGTTTGAGATAAAATTCCAGTGGGACAAGGATGAGAAAAGGAAGTCAGAAATGTAGTGTGTGTAGTCTTTACATAGTTTAAAAGCCAACTCTTCTGCATTGCAAATTCTGCTCTCCCTTACAGAACATGGCCTCCTTTTGCTCTGATGCAGAAAGTAAACTGACAAATTTGCTACGAAGAAATCTCTTGCTTACAGCCAGTGCAACTAAAAGATGTGGCTTGGAAAGCCCCTCTCCTTCCTGCAGCTGTGCAGAGGATAAAAGTTTGGTAAGCTTCTGGTAATTAACCCTGTGTTTGTACTGGCAGTGCATGCAGTAAGGATTTAAGCAAATGTTATAGCTGTGGTGAATGGTCTCACTTCTCAGCCCACTTCATCCAGTCTTCAGGGAGTGCAAACTGATTAGAAGCTTTCTCTGTGTGTGTGGGTTTAGGATTATTCCCCAGGAGGAGCCATGAGATAGATTATCCTTCCTCCAAACAGTACATGAAAACTTCCCCTGTGGCCTGTGTTTCCACAACATACTTTAAGTATTTTGAATTTTATGTAAGTAAAATGTATCATCCTTTCTTTATAGGTGACTTAGTGCTTCTTGGGTCCCACTGTGAAGGTTATCCAGTGTGAATGTCACAGAAGGAAAAATCTTGATCTGTACATTGTTATTTCAAGGCATTCTGTAGTTCCCACCTTTGTTGAGAGAATTTACTTCCTGGTGTTTTTCTAGATATTGTTTCCTATTTCTAGGATTTAAAAGGGACATTTACACCTAGTAAATGTATTTTAGCAGTCTTGACAAAAATTAATTTAAATAGTACTGAAGTTTCCCATGAAAGCTGCTGGTGGTGAGTTGCTTCTGACGTGGAGTACTGAGCACAGTCAGAACAAACATTTTTCCGTCCATGAGTTGCAAGGGAGGTGGAAACACCCTGGTGTGGTTTCAGTTCCTGGGAACTAAGTTTAAGCTTATAAGGCATCCTTTTCCATTTCAGAGGGAGGGCTAATGTTTAATTCTGAAGGTTTTGTTTTTATATTTTATAGACTAACTAGTTTATATTTTTATAGTTTATTAAATACATTAATCATCTTTTACAAAATGAGACTTTATGTGTATAGACTCAAGCCTGTGTTGAAAGATTTGCTATGCAGCATCTGTCTTCTATTGTTGTCTTCAAATTTTTTGGTCTATGTTCTATTCTATTCTATTCTAAACTCTGTTCTAGTTTTTCTTCAATGTATTTCTCCTTTTTACTTATTTAACCAACCATGTGTGGAGGACACAGCCAAGGCAGTAGAAGACTTATGAGTGCTTTGATTTCTTACCATCTGGCATAGAAAAATTCCCATACATTTTGCTTAGTTCTTAGAAACAAAATAAAGGTAAACAGTAATTTGTCAATCATCAGCACTTGGAGGAATATTATTATTCACCATCAGGAGATCCCGAACTAAACTTAAATGGGATATGAATGATGATGTAGTGTTTTTATATTGGGGGCAAGGGGTGTCCCCCATTTTTTGGTAGTCATTGAGGAAGTTCACGAAACGGAACATTCTATTCAACATAAAACTTCTCTTTTTACCCAGATCTCTTCTAGAATTGAAATGAAGCATCCAAGCCCTTTGTCAACTAGCACACCAAATATGAAACTTGCCACACCAGGGTCAGCACAAACACCTTCACCTGCTACAGTTAATGAAGACCATCTCAAAACCAGCAAAAAGAGAAAAGCTATGGACTTCCTCAGTTGCATACCTGCCCCTCCACCACTGACACCAATATGTTCAGTAATTTCTCCATCTGTTAAAAGAGCATTTCAGCCTCCACGAACTTTGGGTTTACAGCACAGCAAGTCACCTAAAGAGACAGGTCAGAATATTGGCCGTGTCACCCCTTGCAGAAAAGTGAGAGAAACTGTCCATCTTCCCGAGAATGACCTGGTTGCTGATGAAGAACTGGCGATGATTAATACACAAGCACTTCTGAATAATTTACCAGAAGAAAAGAAGATGGATTATGTAAATGAAAACAGCAATGCAACAGCTACTACCTTATCTGATGATCTTTCATCCAGAAATAGTTCCAGGTCTACTGGGGAAGCAAATAACTCATCAAAAACAGTTTTGAAGTAGCTGAGGCACTTCAGAAGAACCCAGAGCAACCTGAGGACTCATTATCAGCCCACAGAATGCTACAAAGACCAAAATCCCCAAAATGCTGCTAATGTACATGTACAGTATTGTATATATTTCAAATTCAAATTATTTTTACACTTTGTACATTAAAACTTGATTGTATTTAATAAAGTTCTATTACACAAACAGCCTCATAAAATAGCACTTCATTTGCAGAACAGTTTGAAGTTTAGTCTGTAAACACTTCTCACAAAGATGTATTGTACAGTAGCATCAGTGTGGCTGAGGGTTTGATGACATTTTGTAAGCCATTGATTCTGTATTCTTATATTAGAGCAGGACCTTTGTTTCAGTCTAAAGCCATCTGTTTTGTTACCCTCTGCAATATCAGAATAGTTGTTTGTCTGTCCAAAGTGGCACAGGGCATAATAAAGAGTTCTCTTATTTTCGCCAAACAGAACACTTTAATTCTGAAATGTTGCTCTGCTATTCTGCTACGGTTCTTGTACTTTTCTCCTCAGACTTTCCATATAGCACTAAAAGAGGTTTAAAGAACAGCTGTAATTATTTGATTCACAGCAAAATGCCACACAGAGTTATTATTAAACAGCTCCTTAGTCTGTGTTCTGTTCAGAGCTGCTCCTGTAGCCCTGTTCCCACTTAGGAGTTAACACACACAAGCCTAACACTAATGTTTCATTTTAGGAGCCTCTCCATCTTGGGATCAGTGAACTCCTATGTCTTGGCAAGATGAAGAGCTAAGTTTGCTTGTTGAAGTGTTTTGCTTCCAGGCTGGAGAAGCTGTTTTTGTGAGGTAAGCCCAGCATGAATTCAGTCAGTGGAGAGAGGGAACAGCATCAAATCTTACTATGATCTGTTGAGCTACTTTTGCCATTATTCACTTTGCCTCTGAAAGTTACAATAATGCTGCAGGCAAGGTAGTAGGTACAAAAAGTTTATACTGTCAGATATAAGGCATTAAAATGGCAAGAAATGCTAATTGTGTGGGGAAAGAATTGGCCACAATGGCCTTAAGACAGAAATAAATTAGGAATGTTTATTGTTAGCTTCAGACTGTGATGCTGTCTGAAAAAACCATCCAAAATGTGGCATGTGGTAGAGCCAGTACATTTCACATATGACTGGATGGATTTTCATGGAGGAACAGGGATGAGAGGGAGTACAGTCTGTACTGGGTACAGTGCTCTTACAGTGGTCCTGTAGAGCTGTGACATCACAGTCCAATGCCATTTAAAGTTTTGTAAGAAATAGAAGTAATTTAGATATGTAGTAGAAGAACACAAGAATAAAAAAACAGTTTAGAAAAAAATGTAAAACTAGAGACTCTTGTACCCTGTAATTAAAACACCAAGGATTGCACATCTTCAGTTGAATGTCACATTCATACGTGCCGTGCCAGGTCTCCTCGGGAAAGCAGAAGGTTGGGTGGGATGGGGGCCCCTGCCACGAGCTGCACTTGCTCCGCTGTAGCTTCCCTCATCCCTGCTTGGTTTTTCAGACCGGAGAACACTGTGGAAGGTAACATTGTGCTCATATTGTTCTTTCATCCTTTGTATCTTTTCCCGAGGGACATGATGAATATTTCTTCTGTAGAGTCAACAGTAACAGAAAATACAAGTATTTAGCTGCCTGTCTATGAGAAACTGTGCCTTCAGTTTGCTGAAGTTGCTGCTCGGTTCAGCATAATGGTTCAGGTCTCCACTGATCTCTTTCTGATCTGTTTTTTCAACTTACTGCTCATTTCCACCTACTTTTTAGGAATATTATTGTGACTGCTGAAAAATGTAATACCATTATTTTTGGGAGGCAGACAGGACATAGGAAGTTGACGAATGTCCACAATAACAGTTGTGTAGAAGACCTGTGTGGTATTTTATACGAGTGTTGCTGTGTTTTAGCACTAACAGCTTGTTGGCCTCAGTGAGCTTTTGTACAGCTGGAGATTTGCAGCCAAGGGCTGCAGCCAGCCCAGACCCTGACGTAGCAGCAAGGATAGAGGTCACAAACTGCTGTTGCTTTGAGAGCAAGTGGGGAAACATTACACGTGATGTGGCTCAGGCTTCAGGGCAGACTCCTGAATGACAGGTTTAAGAGGGAGGGGAACACAATGCTCAAAGGTGCAGGGCTTTCTGGATAGAAGCCAGAGTAGCACCAGCCACGATCCCTCCACAACTTAGTGCGATTTGTCTTCCCAAAGACCACCAGGAATTTCTGGTTGTGAGTTTGCAAACCCTGAATATCTTTGGGTTTGCCATTTTGCTATTAAGGCACAGCTTGTGCCCTCATGAGTGTATGTGAATGAGCTTTACAATGCTGCTATGAAAAGTCAATGTGTGGTAAATATTTAATAAACAAATTCCAACTTACTGAGTAGCTCTGCCTACAAGGAGTGATCAGACTCTGCCCCTGCAATGCTCCCCTACCAATGGCTGGTGCTGCTGAGGCCAGAGCTGGTTGACAGCTCAGGCTGGTGGTGTCCTCAGCTGTCCCCAGCCCTGAGCCATCACCTGTCATGTCCTGCCTTCCCCTGCAGCCATGAGCACTCTGGGCCATCGCCCTCTGCAATTCGTGTCCCTCACAAAGACAGGAGCAGCATTAATTTTTGACTAGAGCTCCTGGCTGGTAGAAAATAAATCCATCCATTGCAATGAAGTGCCCATGCCTTGTTTTCTTGCACTAACAAGTTAGCATATGTTATCTTCTGGAGTTGGTAGCTGGGAGAGCACTGTTCCCTGTAACTCACATCAGGCTGGCTAAAGGCTAGGAAATCAGCCTGCATGAATTTTTTCAGTGACTACAGCCATTAACCTGCAGTCACTGGTCAACATTACGTTCTTAGAGCCACATTCAGCTGCCTCTGTATCCTACCACACTGTGCAGAGTGAATACATTCTTTATATCCCTTTTGTTGTGTGCATGTTAAAATCTTCACAGAGATCCTCTAGAACCCCATTTCTTACCCACACTTGATGTACCATCCCTCCATGCTGCAGGACAGCATCTATTATGGTTGGATTCTTAAGGACAGAAGTCTGAATGTTGTCTGTAGTGCTTAGATTTGTGTTTGTGCCCAGACAAAAGAGACTGCTGCTCAAAATGCAGAATGAAAGTCAGGGCTCCTGCCCCATCAAGCTTGCAGCACAAAAACATGCTTCAGGGCTTGTTGCTTTTTCTACTGCCTGACTCACTTCAGGCCCTTTCAGGGCTGAATTCACTACAGACCAGGTACTCAGTAATGGAATTTTTCCACAACAATCCTTTGTTGTGGAAATCCTTTGTCATTTACCGGGCTACATACTTCCTTATGTGAAGAGGAAGAAGGCTGACCTTCTCAGAGCATGTCAACAAAATGTCTGCTCCAGCAAAGAGAAAACTATGTACCTTGTCAGTTCTTGAACATTGAACTTCCAGGGTGTATCCGGTTCTTGGAATGTAACTTCATATCTGTTTTCATGTGCCTAAAGGACACAAAGGTGACATTATGAAAGTGCACTAAAAGAATTGCTACCCCTGCCAGAACTCCTGACAAGAGAAAACAATGCATCTTCAAAGACTCAGTATGGTGTGTTTTTCACAAGTCATGAACTACAATTATAAATCGTATCTTGATATATTTGTCAACAAATAGTTCAATTCATGTCATGACTGGGGAAGGGTGTGATGTCCTCATCACCAAGAAGTAGCAGGGCAGGTTCAAAGGCCCTTAATGTTTTCAAGTAATTTTGTTTTCACTGAGTGACAAAGCTGACCAGCTAAACAACTACATTGGCACCTCTGTCCCTACTTCATCACAATATCCATCCTTAATTATAATTAGAGAACTACAGGAAAACTGAAGTAAGTATTTTTAGCCATATAAAGAATCTCTTCAATCAGATGACCTTGTGGATGTCCTAGCCAGGCATATGAAAGCAATAAATTGGAGCTTTCCCTACCATCATCACATACGGCTTCATTTCCCAAGCATGGATGTTGGTATTATCAATAATAACCGGGCTTTTCCCATTCTTCATTGCTTTGCGTGCTGCAATGTAACACATTAAATAAAGCTGAAATATATTAAATAACAGAGCCTGGCCTTACTAGCCCTAAAGTGTCCTTTCTTTGCCCACTGCTCACACACTTGTTTCCCCACCAGACCTGGGCTTGCAGCTGCAATCCAAATGGGAGCCGAGGTCAGTGCCCAGCAGCTCTCCTGGAAGAGGTGGTGCAGCCTCTGGCTGATCTGAAGCTCTTACAGAACATACTTACAACAGCCAAAAATTACTGTCATTTCAGGAGATCCCTGTTTCATGATCTCAAAATATGTTTGCCATCGCTACAAATTCCTTCAGAGCCCAGCCACAAAAGCATGGTACAGCAGTAGAGACCTGGGTTGTTTAATTCTCAAACTCAGCCTGCAAGTTTTCTTCCTGTCTATCATTACATTCCCACCCCCTTCCAGGTCAGGACAGACACCTAAGAAGTTAAAGGCGAAGGCTGAGGCGCCTGTACTGCAGGGAGCAGCTGCTGGGCTGGTGTCTGAAGGGTATCAAGATTCAGCAGTGCTTCCTCTAAAGGAACATTAACCAACCTCTAAAATGTTTTCATTTACAAATTTCCCTTTTATAAGTCAGAAGAAATCAAATCAGAAGTGATAAATATATTTTTTTAGCTAATGCCCCATGAACTGCAGTGTAGGACACCACCTTGAGGTATTTTATTTTGGGGGCTAAGTTTAAAGACAGCCTTAAATGCAAAACTATTTTGCACAGCCTCTGGATCAAGTTTGGTCACCTCTTTTCTGGTTCCACTTGTGTGCATCCTCTAGGAAGTCAGGCTCAAAGATGTAGACACCATTTTCAACAAAGAAGTCATCAGTACTAAGGACTACAGCACTGGGGTGGTCACGTTTCAGCTGTCTGCAGGAAAAAAAAATCTGAAAGAAGGATTTGTATCTGGTCACACCCTTTAAGAGAGACCATTAAATCGTGTGCTATTTGAGTGCTCTGCAAATACACACAGTGCTTCATTTGAAAAATCCCAATTTAAAGGAACTGGAAGTACTGCAATCAGTAGATGGACATGTAGGAAGAAAGAAATGGAGCTTAAAGGCATGGCCTTGATTACTTTAATTCAATAGAGAAATCTACACTGGACTACCAACATCCAAGTGTTTAATCTTATTAATATATTCAGCTCTCCTTCTGAGTTATCTGAGAAAGCAAGATTGCAAAGAGAAGGGGGAGAAAAAGGAAAAAAAAAAAAGCAATCCAAACCTGCTTATCCAGGCATGGAATTTGGTGTCAGAAGACAATTTGATGATGGGAATTTTGCTACAGAGATTTCTAAAGATAACCAGGAGGAAGGATTTGTCATTTAGGAAAGATGGTCCAGAGAACCATCAGTTTGGTTTGGGGGGCTTTTTTGGCTGTAAAGCAGGTAGCATTTTTTTAAATTTTAATTTGCAAACAAGTATCTCAGTGATAAGTCAGTATTTTGTGTTGTTTTATGCATTTTTGTGGTTCTTATCGCTTGCCCCTGTTCCACTTAATCCTCCTCTTGTAGAGTTGAGTAAATTTTGTATCTTCAGCTTTTAAACAAATTTCATAAACAAACCTGAGTTTATGAAAAATATTTTATAGACAAATTTGTAGATCCATAAAGCAAACTGCTGTGGTGAGTGGCACAGGGCAATGCCACTTCCCTTCACACAGGGTGTGTGTCCCCCAGCAGTGCTCCTGCAGGCCAGGGATGCCATGGGGAGCAAATGTGTGTCCTGTTGGACATTGACCAGCTGCCTCACAGGCAGCCACTGGCTCTTGGGGGTGGAAGGAAGTGCTGCCTTGTGTGGAAGTTTAAATATGAAGCATCCCTCTGCCAGTCCTTAGAGACCACTAAAAGAAACCAAAAAAACCCAATCCTTAATGTATGATTGTGTTCCCATTAGTGTATAATCCAGAACTTTTTGTGTCCATAGATTGTCCTTTTTTTTTTTCAATCAGAGAAGAGCTGGGGGAGGAGGTAGTCTCTTCAAGAAGTCAGAGAGAGTCCATGGCATCATCCCTCTATTTTCTGTCTCCCTAAGGCCCAGAATGTCTTGGGAAAAGAAAGAAAGGTCAATCAAGAAAACCTGTGTCTCTCAGACATGAGTGCTGCTGCCCTGCTGTCTCACACCACACATGGTCTCCAGCCCCTGTGACCCATTTCAGCTTTCCTAATAAAATGCTTCTCCTTCCATCCCCACAAGTTGCAAAATAACCATTTCTCAGTGTCTTATCTATGTGGGCAAGAGCAAGGGAAAAATTGTCTCCAGGTTATCAGCAGAAGAACAGGCACCCAGTCAGAAAAACCTTAATTCTGTTATCCAGCTCTGTTCCAACCATTTACTTACCAGTTGTATCCTAATCTGCCTGCAAGCAGCAGCATTTCATTAGGACTGCAGGGTGCATTAAGCTGAATAAAGGTCAGCTTCTGACTTTGCTCTGTCTCCCCTGTAACTTCTACCATCTGCTGATTAATTATTATTTTGTGGTGGGGTCCACCCCAGGGAGCAGTGACTCGGTGCTGATGGAGCCAGGACTGGGCTGTACCACCTGTCGTGCACCATTCAGCACCTACCTGTCCTTGTCTTCTAGCCCCAAAGGGATGTTTGATTTGCAAAATTACTGCTGGGCAAACTGATTTAAGAAAAGTCATGTTTTAAACTGTTAGCAAACAGTAAAATTTTGTTGCTTTAATTTTGGCCTCAGGCAAAACAATTCTTAAAATGAAAAGCACAGCAGCACCTAATGCATATCTGGTTACTGCTGTGGATAACCTGATATATTCACATCTCACCATGATTCAGCATCTCACCTTTCCCACTGATTTAATCATTGCAATTTCTTCTCTAAAAAATTAACTGCTGAAATATGTGGAAATATGTCCTTTAGCTACTAATGGGCACATAAAATTGTGCACATTAATAAAAGATGTCAAGGCTATTTTTTTCCTTGCTCAGTATTTCTTTTTAAAATGTTCTTAACCAGTGCAAATTTTAAAATCCATTTTCTTAGCACATACCTTACTCAGTTTTCAACACTGAGAGCTTTGATATTAACCCTTAAGCAATCTAAACTGTAGGTGAATATATGTAAGCTCAGTCTACGGTCCTCACATCAATAATTAAAGTAGATAAAACTTGTGTTTCAAAGGAGGAAAAATATGGGACAAAATGGGCTGAGAGCTATGAATTACTGTCACATTTGCTATATTCATACCAAATGAGCGCCGGCTAACAGCAACATGAGGAAACGTGAAGTGGGAAAAAGATGGTTTACCTTCTGTTTATTTTGCTGGTTTTAACCTTTAGCTTTCCAAAACAACCAAGCTGTCACTGAAGTTTACAGCTGTTTTCTGTAATCCCTTCCATATTGCCCACAAAGCTGACAAAACTCCTACTTCTTCTCTCCCTTATCATTCCAAAGGGCACCAAGAACTCTTTGTGTGTCCTTTACAAAATGAGCCTTCCACAGTCTTCACAGGACCTCAGATTGGTGTAGAAGAAAGGCCCTGCATAATCACATCAGGCTCTTAATCACTGTGAGCAATTAAAATGCCTGTATTTTAGAAAAATACACCAGCTATGCAAAATGGGAGGGCTTGTGACCACGGTTATTTATGAATAAATCTTGAACTGTCCTGTAAAAAGAAAATTACCCACAGCTGGTAGATCAGTAAGTGTAAAGCTTACTAAGGAGGAAAAGAAAAATGCAATCTCTTTGCAAAATAAAAGGACACATAGGAGCTATGTTTGCGGTTTTTTAAAGAAACCACTGAACTGGAAGCGCTGCATTGTGACAGGCAGCATCTGTGAAAGGTTCACTATAAATTTGCATATCCACTGCAAGATGAAGAGATGCAGCACATCTCCAGTGGATATGGTACCTCCTTCCCCTTGTAGAGGGGTGAGGAGAAAAGGGTTTGAGGAGATTTATTTTTAAGTAGAGGAAACATTCCCCATTCTCTTCTTACTTTCTTAATCTTTGTCGTTTCTGAAACAGCAGCAAACCTTTCTTTAGCAAAAGATAGAGCATAATGCATTTTGTGTCCATAGGTTATCACACCTTTCCATCAGAAAACTAGAAAATAAATTAATTTCTGATAGCACATTGGCAGAAACTTTTTCAGTGCTCAAAAGGCCACAGAATGGTGTATCAGAGACCACAACATGTATGTACTGGCATCACATGCAACCACTTGCTCTGGCCACTCTTCTCAAGTGTTCTGTGCCATTTAAAAGGTGTCTAAAAGCCTTTTGTTTCAGCAGGAAAGCAGGACTGTGAGATCTGGAGCACATGCCCAGCGCTTGCCGCTGTCCTTTGTGTTTGAACAACTCCTGGTGCCCCGAGAACCTCGCCTGGCCGAGCCGGCAGGTGCTGCCGGCAGAGCACAGCCGCGCCTTTGTGTCTCACCCGCGGGGGGTCGGGCACGGCTCTGTCTCCTAAAGCACCAGGCTCCTGTGGTGTCGTATTCGATCAACGCACGCAGGACACTCACCTGAAGTGGTTTCACGCAAAGAAATGTTTACAGTACAATGCTGCCTGGAGGCAGGAGCTGCAGAGCTGAAGTCCACGAACCCGCCAGAGCTGCAGTTCTGCAGCGGGGTTGGGTGCTGGGAACGCTGGGACCAGCTGGCCCAGGACTGGAGGTGCTGGGATAAACCAGGCAACAGCAGCAGAGAGAACTGGAGAAGACACAGGTTGTGCCAAGAAGTGATGCCTCAGTGCCAGTGCATTTTTCCCCCTCCTGTTTTGAAAGATTACTCGCTCTGTGCTTCACAAGGGAGTACCAGAAGAAGCTCATTTCGAGCAATAAATCAGCAGCTGTGGCTGAAAAGTTCCAAGTTCAATCATGCCCGGCCTATAGTGCTTGAGTTAAACTGTTAGATAAAGAGTTAGGTGTAAGTTGAGCTGTGCAGCACAGCAATGTGCTGTTGAAGAGCTGGAAATGCAGCTACTGTGCAATGCAGAGTTTGCTGGGGAAGCAGGTATGAGCTTGTACATTGCTCACTTAAATTTTGGAGGTATTTTCGGAAGTATTGCTGCCACTGCACCTCAGATAACCTTTCTCTTAGCTGTTGCCTCAGTGTGGTCACAAAACCTGCACCATGAAGTCAAGCACAATGTGTTTGGCAGGAGCACATCCAACATGCCTGAAGGAGGCTGATGGAGATGTGACTTCCAGTTGCCCCTTCTCCTTCACACTTCCCTGACATGGTTAAAGGGAGGTAGCTGGGGCCACCTAAAATATGTGGTTCAGGGAAGTTCATCCTTAACAGTGAAGCTGCTGGAAAGGTGTGAAGCTTGGTGGTGAGGAGACCAACTCCTCATCCTGGCTTGACTATTCAATATATCACATGTGGCTCCTTCCTGTCTTTACCAGAAACCAAAAACCAGACCTGAACTGTTCCATGCCAATGTAGGGCTGCTCTGAGCTGGGAACAACCAGGATGAGGAAATAACTTTAACAAAAATGCCATAAGTAAAGCTTACAAAGCTGTATCCAAACTCTGCTGAGTGACACTGGAAGGTCAGGGAAACAAGCCACGGATCCAAGGTTGTTCCTAGCACTGTGTGACTAATGGAAAAGGGGCCTTTTGACTGGAGTTATCACTGGATTGCTCTATCACCAGTGATAACATTCATGGGTTGTGACTCATGAGCACTGTAAAGATGTAGAGGTTGTGACAGAAATACAGAAATAGTGGCTGATATGCAGAATAAATGAATGTAGATGTGTGTGAAAGCACCAGAAGAAAGAACAGAGCAAAGGCTGAAACAATGGTACACACTGACAGCCAAGATCATTAACAGCAATAAAACTGGGACAGGTGATGTCTACACCTCCCAAGGCCAGCAGTCAGCTGAGCCCCAGCACTGGTGACCTGCCACAGGAGAACCCGTGCTCTGAGAGCAGGAGGATGGCCAGTAGGTCACACCATCCTCTCCACACCTGCCTCCTTCCCCTTGTACCAAGAGGGGCAGAGGATGAAGACACCCAAAATGAGGAAATTTATAAAATGGAGGAAAAACCCACCTAAGATTCATACACCACCAAGTAAGCAGAACTCACAGGCAAAAAAATAGCAGCATAGGAGCTGTTGGCTGGAGATGCCACAGCAGACATGGCCAAACCTACCCTGTCACCACCAGCAGAGTGCAACCCAGTAGCAAAAGTGAGGATGGGACAGCTGATGGTCCTTGTCTGCTCTGATTTCAGGCAGACAATCTGTGCACATGCATCTTGATGCTTGCAAGTATTAAACTGTGATATTATGAGGGAATAAAATCTGAGAAAATAAATTTGAATTTATAAAATAGGTTTACAGAGTGCTTTTGCAAATAAACCACCTTCCCCTTCCAGTGGGATCTTGCACTGAGATCTGTTGCAGTCATTTTTTGCAAACTTTCCCTTGTGCAATATTTACTAATACCAAAAGGTAAATAGGATTTACCAACACCAAAAGGTATGCAGTGTGAGAACAGCAAAAGAATTCTCTTGGTACAGTCCTTCACAGCCTGAACAGGGTTAAGGAAAGGTACTAAATGCTGCCTTTTGATCTGTGTGCTGCTGAACAGCTGAACGCAATGATGTGATTAACAGGGACTAGAAACACTAAGATACTCAAACGTTCATCTCACAGAGGACTACTACAACACTTACAACTGATTTTCTAAATATGTAATTAACAATTAACCTTGTGTTTTGACCTAGAAAGTACAGGTGAGTACAGTTACTTGCACTGCCTGTGAATATTCCCCTGAACTTTTATGTTCTCATTGTGCTGTAAGAAGACCAAATGCCCCTGAAGGAGCAGGCCCACACTTACATGGCCTCTTAAGGGAGAGATGTGTATTTTGGGTGTGAGCAAAACACAGCATTTGGCAATTCGTAAAAAAACTTCGTTCGCCAAAGTGCAGTGAGGCAGAAGGCCCAGTGGGACAGGGAAGTGTACTGAGAAGAGGAAACTGTAGATGAACCCAGTGTATAACAGTTTTCTGCTGCCACCTCTCACAGCAGAGCCCTTCCTGTGGCAGCCCACGATCCCAGCACGGGTTCCTCAGCCCAGCAGGGTAAGAAGACAGGGAACGTTCCTCTTTTGATAGGGAGTGGGTGGCACCGAGAGCTCCATGATACCCGACTGTGAGATTTTGTGATACCAAACTACAGCTGGACATTTACACCGACTGCAGTGCTGCTTTCCAGCACTCCCCACTGTGTTTTTCACAGCTGTTTTTTTGAGCTATTGGAGAGTGGAGTGGTCTCCTCTGCTCACTTTATACAGCACTAAAGCTCTGACCAGGAGTGCAGGACATTACAAAAACAGAAGTCAGAGTTGCCAATTTTCAGCCAGAGAGAGGAAGATTTTTACCGTGTTTGTGATTAAACATAAAAAATCCCCAACCAAATCACCCCAAAACACCAAAAAAAAAAAAAAAACCCAACCAAACCAACAAACCCAAACCAATCCAATCAACCAAAAAAATTTATATATATATATAAAACTACCACCAATCTGGCACACCTTTCAGAACAGGAACAGGTACCGCCCTGGTATCACCCACAGGTCGGGGTGATCGGTCAGTCTCACCAGAAGCATCCCAATTGGTACCTCTCGCTCGGAACAGGAGCTTGCACAGTCCCACGGCCAGGACACCCAGGCACGGCCACAGGTGCCCGGGACAGCGCAGCCTGGAGCAAGCCGGCAGCCAGGGTGGTTCCGGGCGGCTGCGATCAACTGAGGCTCCCGCTTCCCCCCGACCACTAGCCCAGCCCAGCCCAGCCCCGGCGGGTCTGCAGCGGGTGCCGGGCGGGCACACGGGCTCCCGAAGCACTGTCCCGGGGCCGGGACACGCTTACCTGGCCAGGGTGCTCTTGCCGGCGCCGGGCAGCCCCCCCGCTGTGGACACTTCC
>JANPWX010000134.1:4927459-4968650 GCA_024734555.1 Trochalopteron elliotii | reverse complement strand
AGACCCGGAACTTTGGCCCGGGATAGCGTCTGCGACTATTTCAAGTCAGGATTATTCCCCAAATTCTCAAAGGCAGGAAAACACAAGGCAGCGCTGACAGCGTTCCAGTCCCTTGTACTGCCTCTCTCTCTGTATTGCGACCTACAGGGCAGGCCCGAAAGCGAATGAATCATCAAAGCCCGAAAGAGAAGTGGGGCTGGTTACAGGACACCAGGTGTGCACGGAGACTTCTTCGCCGCCCGCCCCTTCCCTAACAACGAGCTATCGGAGTCCTCTTCAACCACAGAAGGAACAAGGATGCCAAGGGGATGCAGCTAAACAACCGCCCAGCACGGAACAAACGACCCCGTGCATCACACTCACTATACCGCTCTAATTGTTTGGGTTTTTTTCAAACATATAAAGTAAAGGAAGTTTTAAATATTTCTCTCCTCTAAAAAAACCCCCCTGATTTCCATTAACTTGATGACCAAAGAAGACAAAGAAATTACAGTTTTCAGTTCAACCAAAAATAGTTGGAGTGGTTATCACACCCTCCCTCTCAGAGCTACATACGGCATCGTGTCCGGCTTGCTTAGGAGCCAGCCCCAGGTATGCCCCAAGCACACACCAACACCAAACCTCAATGCTGGAGCATTTGGTTCTGAGGTTCCAATAGTGCTAAACAGAGTGTTCACACACAGGGAGAAAGCTGAGCTCCCCAGGGACATGGCACACCAACGCTAACTGAAACAAACAAGTGGGGAAAATGTAGCAGAAAAGGAGAGACAGAAAATTTGAAATTCATAGATACTGGGGAGGGGGGTTAAAGTAAACTTAAACTGGCAACACTCTACTAAGACAAAAAACGTGACTTGCCCATACAAGAGTACTGTGAGATTTTGAAAACTATTTTTATTTCAAGCATTCTGGAAGGCCAGGATTCAGTAACAGAAAGTAGAGGCATTCAGATTTCTCACTCAATAAATAGAAGTAGGAAGACAGTATTAATCCTTGAGTGACACATTCCTAAAATCAAACTAACTTGTCTGCTGGCACTAGTAAAACACAGAGGTCTGAAGCTGTGGTTATGGCAGGTATGAACTCCCTCCCTCCTCCCATTCACATTGTGTATAATGTTCTGCTGGTAGGAGAGCAGGACATTTCCAGCCAAGGAAGATACACACACATACATGGGAGATGCATTCAAACAGTGCAGCCAGAAAATTTCACCAGTGGTACAACATTATTTTAGAAATACATACATTGTTATCTGCTTTCAGGTAGATGCAGTATTTAAGTAGACAGTGGAGACACATCAGCAAATTCGACCATGGTGGAGCTTCAGCATGAGTTCAGTCAAGTCCTGGCTCTTCCTCTGATGTATAAACACATGCAGGGAAAGGTGAGGAAGAGGAGATGAAAGAATAAATGGAGAAATATTCTGGATCTGCCAGCTGCACAAGTGGGAGATATTATTTCTGACAAGTAGACAAAACCAAGTTTTCTGCTCCTCCTCAATCTTTTCTCACACTTGTATTATTATGTGAGGTGACAGTTGTCTTTTGTCACTCCCTCTCCCTACAAGGAAGTGTCCAGTCTTATGCATGCCTCATAATTAACAGAGGTTGCTCTTAATTAATTATAATTTGTCTATCTCTACATACATAAATATTTCCAACACCACTAATATCAAATCACTGGTTACCAGTGCTAGTTATACATCTTCTCAGTCTACCACAAACCATACACACCCTTCCTCCAGCATGTTTGAATCAGTTCTATAGTGAAATGTTCTTGTTTCTGTAGTCCCAAATTCCCAAGTAAGTCTAGCTGAGGGGAAGCATAAAGCCTGGTTTCAGGAGAAAAGAAGGGAAGTTGTGCATCCCTGGATGAGTGAATAGGAACAACAGATAAAAATTTTTGCCATTTGAGGTTGTAAAGGGTCTGGGTGCAATTATGACTGAGGGTGAAGGCAAAAGTAGGCTAAGACAAGTAACAAGCACCATTCCCTGCAGGAGAGCATCACTGCCTGCCTCTGTGGTGATATCCTGGATCCTGATACAGGTGAATTAAATACCACAGCCTGAAGCTCACACCCCATAGTGACAGATGCCTCTGGTCTCCACTCTCAATCTCCACACTTGAGGATGTACTGAGAAAGTGTAAATCCCAAATGGCTTCAGGAAATTACCTTTTGCCATACACAAATCTCAATTTTGGTCGTTATTACATGGACAGAGAGGTTGTTATCAGGAGCAGTGTTGGGGGAAGGTGGCCAAAGATGTACACAGAAAAATCTACAGTGGTTTCTTTCTTCCAGGTTGTCCCTCACATTTAAAATCCTTGGTGGCCAACTGAAGTCCTTCCATGGTGGAATCAAAGCGAGAAGTTTCTGAAAGAAAAAAAAATGAGGGTCTGCTGAAGTTCCACAACAGCACAGGTGGCAAAAAGACTTAACAGATAATCCAGCCCGCAAACTGAGAAGAATCTGCCCCATGTTTTTTAAAGTTTCTGATACTCAGCTGTTGGTTACTTCTTTAAAAAGTTAGAATGGAGAGGAAACAGACAATGGAAAGCAAAGGAAAAATAAAAGAATGCAAGGAGAGTGGAAAAGGGAGATGATAACTTGGATATCAAAACTAGAGGCAGTTAGGACCTTACCACCTCAAAGTTGAAAAACACAGTGGATTTTTTTTCTCTACATGTCACAAACCCTATATAATGAACAGCTGTTCAACCAATACCACCATAGCACAGATACATCTCATTTTTTTTTGTTACAATGTGAATTGTTTCCCCCTGTTACATGTGCGCAAGACCTCACAGGCTTTCAAGTTAGAGAGTTCATTTGAAGCACCTGCACGACCCAATTGTTGCTCTTTCCTGAGAGCTCCAGAAACACTGCTGTGGGCAGCTCTTACTCCCCCAGGTAATTAGATTCTCTGCTGAAGTGATTTTTTTGAGCCACGTTTTCCTGGTAAGCACTGTAAAAGGCAGGTGAAGTTTTCTGGTCACAATTCTCTGCACTTTTTCATGCTTCATTTTTTTTAATATTAGTGGTTAAATGTCAAAGGACGGATAAGTTTTTTCACTGTTATCTGTGTACCAAAGTTGCAACTGGAAGAGGTTTGACCATGGGATGATATTTTCTGTGGCAATACTGGAATACTGCTTTAGTCTGCTTTGTATCCTTCAGATTCATTTTTTTCCATTTTAGCCAAAAACCAGTCCTGTCTGTCCCAGCTATACACTCCTGCACTTTTGCTCATGTCTTGCTGATCTCATGAGCTCTAGGACAATTTGTTTCAGCTCCATAGCCCAGACCAAAAACTTTTTGGATGTCTTCAATCATTAGATGTTAGAGCTGAACTGCCTCACTCAGAAGCATCATGGCCAGCAAAGGGAAGTGCCAGGAACAGCACAGCCAGGGAAAGGAGGAGTGATAACACAGAGTATCAAGAAATTTATCTCATCAAAACCCCACCCCTTCAGGGCTGTTCTGGAAGAAGTATTCCTGCAGGGAGTTACTGACTGCTGTACTTCAAAAAGAAACATGCCAGCCTCTGCTTTGCAGTAGTCCTGCAGATAAATGCTTGAACAGACACATTTGTATTGCACTGGCATCTGTGAGTCCTGGTCTAAGGAGAACTTCAAGGCACCAAAATAATGCTGTTTTCACATTGATGATCATTCACATGGTCTCGACATTTCTCAAACTGGGAACTCTTGCTTAATCTCCAGAACAAATACTGATGTGCTGCCAATGCTGCAGTAAGGAGCTCTCACAAAAACTTGAAGTTAACCCTGTGTTTTCACAGAGAAACACTGTTCACCCTCCTATTGGAATAAAAACACCCTTTGAATAAAAATACAACATGAACACAGAAGCATGTTCATCTGGCTAACAGATTCAGTTGCAACTGGCCAGTAATGCTCCGTTTGCTTTCCAATCTAAAGGGATCAAAGTGATCATATTAGCTCTCCCTTGATTGCCTATGATTTTAAAATCTTTTGGTAAGAATGTCTCAATCTTCCTAGCTTTTTATTTCCCCTCTGACATTTGAAGGAATGAAATCCATTTCAACATTTACAGTTCCTCACTTGAGCAGTTCCACAACCACTCTGGGACACCATTCTTGGCAAGTCTGCTTTAATCAGCAACCAGAGGGGAATTCTTTTGTGGTGAGGCAAGACAACCTTATCCCTCAGAGCCAGGGGCACCATTGATCAAGAAAACTCACCTGTTTCTTACAATGCCTGGATGCAGACATTGTGGAAGAACTGGCATACTCGCATGGGGTCTGCAATATCCAGTATCCTGTGCCTGACAGTGAGCATGAGCTGATTGAAAACCCTAAGACATGCTTCTTCCTTTCCACATACTTTTCTTGGTTTAATTCTTTTAACAACCTACATTTGTAAAAGCTTAAAAGAGTCCTCCACCAAGGTTTGATTGCAGAATACATGGCCCCTGATATCAGAGCTGACTGCTGCCCAGACAGGACACCCTGCATGTCCTCTCCTCCTATCTGCAGCAGTACAACCTCATCTGCTCCCTTGCCCCAGCCTTGGCACTGAGATGGACCTTACAGCAGCTTATCTAAATTCTTCAGTCCACCAGAAAAGTATTGATTTGTTTGCTGTGGGGTTAGTGAGTGAAATGATAGCCTTTGTGTCAGCCAGCAAGTGCTGGAGCTGCTATCTGGAGCAGGGCTGGGAGAAAGGGCACTTCACACTTTTGGAGCAGTTACCCATTGCATCAGCCTGGTCTGAGATGGCAGATCCCAACTCCAGAGCAGCCTAAACTCATCTGACCTCTGGTGTCTCAGCCTCTCTCCAAAGGCCTTCAGGACTTTCCCTGACTCATTTCAAATGCTGAATTAAACAAAGCAAATCAAAAACCCCGAACATAAAGCTCCAGCTGTATCACCCCATTCCAGCATAGATCTCAATGACCAAGCCCTGCAGAGACAGTGCAAGGCCTTTTTATAAGCCAAACACTGATGGGGCAGTGGCAGTGTGTGCATTTCTTTTGTGGCAAAGTCTGCACTGCTCTCATTCTGTATTCCATAGAACTAACACAAGCTGACACTTGTAGAGCATTAGACTGCAACACAACATAACAAACTGGGGTTTCCTGGCAGCAGGCAGTGGCTGGGTCACAAACACACACGGCTCTGGGTCATTTCTGCTGTGCTCGTGACAAGCAGGAGAGGAAGACTGAAACAAGTTTGGGAGTAGCAGAGTAGACAGACAAAGGAAGTAAATCTGATGGGAAAAAAGAGTTTGTTGGATTCAGCAGCCAGATAAAGGTACAGAAAATAAGGCAGGATAATCTGCTAGCATGTGTCTTTCCTTTCTTGAAGGACAAAAGGAAAAATAAAAGGTTTCATATTTCACAATTTTCTCCCAGGAATGTAACAAAGCTCTTCACATCTGCTTCTTTAGCATATAAACACTTAATCAATAACCTGGACATTTCTGGATAATAGCTTAGGATACAATCCCACACCGACATCCGGTCAGGACCATAAGCCAAAATCCTGCCTCCAGAGTGTTCATATTTGCAATATTATAAATAAGTAGCTTCTAAAAATTGGTAGCAGGTGTAGGCCTAAGTATTTTGTGAAAATATTTTTTATTTGCTTACCCAATATTGTAGTATTTGATTGTAGAAGAGGAAAATACTGCTACCAGATGTTCTTGATGTAATTAATGATCTGTGCTGAGAGTGCCCTGAGAGACCAGTGCTCTCTGGGCCACGTGGTTCACAGAGATCTCCCTCATCTTCCTACATTGGCGGCTGGTACCAGCTAATCAGTCTGCAATGTCATTTTTGTCATCAATGACATATAATCAAATCAAACCCCATTTAAGAGGTTTGAACCCAAACTATTCAACTACTTTCCCTCCGACATGAACATCCACTGTGAAAACTTCCATGGTTGTAACAGTTCCAACACAGTGCACATCCACCTCCTTGACTCCTGCTCCAGCCATCGACTGGAGGCATGATCAGGTCAGCCACAGGGCACCAGGTGACAAAGAACCCCTGACCGGACCCCATGTAGATGATACTCCAGCAGTTCTGTGATGTCTGGATGGGAACAATTTAAGCCTCAGAATTGAAGCCAATTCTGGCTCAGTTGGCTCATGGTGCAAGTTATTCTATTTCTATGTAACTCAGTTTATTTGTTTAAAAACTACAGATTAATCCATTTTCCATTTTGGAAAGAATAGCTGACAGCAAATGATAGAGAAGTTAAGATATCATTTTCCTGCTGGAACCCATAATCCTTCCTTCTTATCTCAATCTTCCCAGAATATCTCTCATAAACAAACCAAAGAAACTTTGCCAAGTTACCAAAGGGTTCAAAAATTCATGAGACAAGCAAGAACACGATAGCACACTTTGTCACACCAAATGAAAACCTAACACTTCAATATATGGAGTCTTACTGCGACCTCCTGCTACCGTTTCTCCACTGAAAAGCAGAACTGCCACCTTCTCATAACTTGGTGAAATACTGGTTTATTACTCATGGAGTTCTTTTCATAATTAGACCCTTACTGGAGCCAGCATTACTCTCCATGCTGAAAAGACAAGGCAAGTAGGACTGTGATGACTCACGACAGATTGCCACAGCAACCAAAATGGGAATAAATTCCAGCTCTTAGGCATCCTACGCTGCTGCTTTCACTTCACCATGCATGTTTTAGATTTTGGAGGAAAAATAAAATCATATGGCTTTAATAACAAAATACTGCCTTCTCTTTTCCCCATTCAGGCTTGAAAGAAACAAAACCCAAACAACCTTCAACCCTAACTCAATTAAAACCCAAGTAAATTGGGGGACACTAAATGTTCCTTAAAAATTATAACAAACAATATTCTTTAGATATTTGGTCAAACATAATAAAAATATATTGGGTCACATATAATTAAAGAGTGAAACATTCACAAGTTGACTGATTACCTGTTTGTTCATACAGTTTTTAAGACAGTGAGTCATGACTGAGGAAATGCAGCACCCAGACAGCCAGTGCAAGTTACGACGTTCTCCTCTGTCACATCTTGACACAGCTCCATGTCTGATAGTGTTTCAGAAGAGTCTTGATTTGCTTGGTGATTTTCATTTGGATCTTCAAGATTAATAATATCATCTAAAAAATAAAGAAATTACAAACTGCAGCCAAACACACCTGAAATTACCTTATATAGTCTGTGATTTCTGTTGTGTCAGGATAGAGCATTTCTAGAACAAACTTTTATTTTATCAGAATCCTCTTGATTTTTGCCTTCTAAATGGCCTGTAAAACAAATGAAATTTTTCAGTTTTGTCTTTCATAATGGGTGGGGAGTGAGAGACAACATCCATGCTTGTATCTATTCCCACTCTTATGCTGCCTTTCCAAAAGCAGTCTTTCTTCTAAAACAGAGAAACTTTTCTCCTATTTTAGACAGCAAATTCTACCAGCTTTCAGGGAGCTACTGTTGTGTATTTTTAAACTTGTTACAGAACCTGTGAAATTGCACTGCATTAATATGGAAATCATGGAAAAAGACAATGAGCAACCTTATCCCATAACCTCCACACTGCAGGAATTAGTGAGTGCAGAAGTCCAGAGCTTCACATCAACCTTGATATCTCTTACTGCTCAGGTATATGACCTCAAATGCAGTTTGATAGTGGCTGAACATGAGCCAGCTGTGCTCAGGTGGCCAAGAAGGCCAGTGGCATCCTGGCCTGGATCAGCAATGGTGTGGCCAGCAGGACCAGGGCAGTGATCATCCCCCTGTACTTGGCACTGGTGAGACCACACCTCAAGTTCTGGGTTCAGTTTTGGGCCCCTCACTATAAAAAAGACACTGGGGTGCTGGAGCATGTCCAGAGAATGGCAAGGGAGCTGGGGAAGGGTCTGGAGCACAAGTGTGATGAGGAGCAGCTGGGGGTGTTTAGCCTGGAGAAAAGGAGGCTCTGGGGGGACCTTATTGCTCTCTACAACTGCCTGAAAGGAGGCTGTAGCCAGGTAGGGATCAGTCTCTTTTCCCAGGTAACAAATGACAGGACAAGAGGAAATGGCCTCAAGTTGCACTGGGGAGGTTTAGATTGGACATTAGGAAAAAATTCTTCACTGACAGGGTGGCTGGGCATTGGAACAGGCTGCCCATGAAGTAGTGAAATCATCATCTCCGAAAGTGTTCAAAAAGCACATAGAGGTGGCACTGAGGGACATGGTTTAGTGGTGGACTTAGGCAATGCTGGGTTAATGGTTGGACTCAATGATCTTATAGGTCTTTTCCAACATAAATAATTCCATTATTCTATTATTATGCTCCCAACTTTTTGTGATAATGAAGTTTAACTAACTTGAAGATACTCAAACTTTCAGGGCAGTAAAGTCTCAAGAAAGACTATGTCATGCTAAACACCATTTTGACCTAGAACGGATAAACTTGAGCTATTTACTGGAATATTTCCATGTGGGAAACTTTATAAGGCAGTTTTAGCGCTTAGATGAGGAAAAGTGAAGTGATGATAGCAACCATAGCTCTGTGGACCATGGACACAATCAATGGCTGAACAAATTCATTTATCACATCATTGTGCTTTTGCACAAAGAGGAGTGTTATCACCCATTGGTAATGAAAAATCCTTTGATAAGAAGGATTTTATACAGTTTTTCTATCACAGAATAGACTTACCAGTCAAGCCATCTCCATTCTGCAATCCGTTTGTTTTCTGTTTTTCCTAAAATAGATAACAATAGTCCAGCAAAAAGAAAGTGTGTGACGAGAGATGTTACTTTGGGCAAGAACAAAATCCATGCTCTACTTTATAATTACTAGTTCACTGTAATCGGGATTTTCCTGATTTCCACTACCAGACAAGGAAAAAAAATAACTTGTAAGGTAATACTTTCCAGCTAGACAAAGAGAATTAATTTGCCCACGGTCACGCAGAATAACTTCTCTGCTGCAGCTCTAGCAGAGATGATGGAGGATGAGATTTGCTCAGATGATGAGAGTAAACTATAAGAAGGAAAACATTGAATGATGGTAGCTTGTACTTAATGAACATAGGTCAGGTCAAGACACGGGTATCAAAGTTTGTTCACCCTTTTTTAACTACTTTGCACACACTTCTGAAGTTGATCTTTCAAAATCTGAATCCTACCATGCCAATGAGTTGGTTTTAGAAATATTCAGAGGAGGACAGAAAACATCTGTCTCCTTATTGTGGATATTAAAGCAAATTTACTAACAAAAAAGCTGAAGAATTCTCCTTTGCACCTGAAATATTGGAAAGCCTTCCAAAATCCCCTACAATTCATACCTCCACAGAGGTCTTCCACAGTAAATAGATCATCTTTGAAACTTTCCAGTCAAGGGGAACTATATAATCATCTGGCAACAAGGATTCTGCAGAAGAAAATATTTTTTGCATATAAGTGTTCAGATCTCTCCACAGCCAAAATATAGAATCTAAGGCCAGTGCACAAGAGGGGAAAGAGAGGGAAGGAGATTTGGGCTTGGTTTCCTTATTTAGACAAAGGCTTCCCTACCTTACTTTCATTTCCCCCACATTCTCCCCTAAAAATAGGCACACATAAGAAAAACAAAGTTTTCAGCCAATAAATTAAACAAAATGGAACTTAAGTAACAACATTTAAATTTTCAAATGCTTAATTATAAGAATTTGTGCACTATCAGTAGAAAAGTTGCGTCCTAAAATGTTTTAACTCTAACACCGCTTAAGAAGCTGAAAAGAGGTTCTTTATAGGAAAACTGTCTGAAATATATTCTACACTTATATGAGAATCATACAAGCAAGACAGGCAATTAAATCTTTCATTTATAAATAACTACAGATATTTATTTACCAAAAATTTCCCCTCCAAAATAATTTCAATAAAGATTGACTGCAATTCCCAGTGCTGTAAAATACTACTACTCAAATGTGTGCATCAATAAATAGTTGCCTGTCAATATACTGTATGCTACAAAAAAAAAAGCAGGATAACATTTTGAATTTTAGGATAATAACAATAAAGGAGAACATGGCCAGCTAGGCACAATTCTGATGGGAAAACACCAGCAGTCAGCAATCACAAGCTGGCACAACTTCAGAGAGATATCAAGGGGGTTTGTATTTCTTAAAGGTTATTTCCAAAGCAAACTCACCTAAACTGTCACCTGTTACTGACTCACAGAAGAAGGACATATGGTTCACTAACCAATGAGTGTTTCTGAATGCCTGGTTATTCTTTTTCTTTCATCTTGGAAGATGCCTGTTTTCAAGTTATGGCCAACTCCCTTTAAGATTATGAAATTTAAGATCACAAATACAAAGATTCATGAAGTTTGGAGAAGAAAAATGTTTTATATGTAATAGTGGAGGACATTACAGTACTTCCTTGCTTAATTTCAGCTCCATATGGCAAGTTCTTTAGTGTGTGGTACCAGATTTAGGTAAAGCAGCACTACAAGTCGTTTAGGGACCAAGCTATGAAATGCTTCCTATGATTTGCCCCTGTTCTGGCAGGTGGCATTGCCATCAACTTTTAAAAAACAACAAAGAATCCTGAAGTCAGTTTGAGCACGTAAACAGACATAAGCTGTTGTCTGTTAGATTAAAAATCTCATATGAAAATTCATGCTTAACTTTAAATTCTACTGAAACAAACAAACATAAAGGTATATTGAAAAGCTGGTCTGTTTTTTAATCCTGTTTGTTGATGAAATGAGAGTAACAGTTTCTCCACTAAATTTGAACCCAAGAAGCTGAAAAACCTTATGTACAGGGAATATGGCTCTTTCAGCAGGTGTTTGAGGGCGACTTCCAAGCAAAACTCTGTTGTTGTCACTGGTTACAGCTCTGTGGGATTACATTAGCCTGCAGCATACTGGGAAATGATGGTTGGCACACTCAATTCCTTTGAGGACTGATTGTCTTTTACCCGCTAACTTAAAATCATTAAACTGAAAGTACAAAGGTAAGACATCTGGAGCTCTGGAAGGCAAGTATACAGCACTGGGACACTTATTAATCAGGCACACGTAAAAAGAAGATATTCACTATCAAAAAACATCTTGTAAGTCTGATACTCAATTTCAAACTAAATTAGATTTTGGGAAAGATTTTTAACAGCATCTAAGCCACATAAGAGTGTATGAAAACTTTACTAAAAAAAAAGAATGTTAGTATCTGGAATATAAAACAAAATATGCAGCCTTTATATAAGAGCACACATTTTGTACCACATTTTCCACATTATTTAGTTCCATAATCATCACAGTAAAGTCTCACTCAGTAGGATGCATTAAAACATCATTTAGTCCTGTAATCAACACAGCAAAGTCTTACTAGGATATATTAAAATGTCAGCAAGTGTTTCATGTTTGGATTTACACTTAATCAATTTTTGTTACTAAAAAGACTGCAAATACAAGGCCAACCCAAAAGCTCCTTTGACAGAAACTGAGGATTTTAGGTAAAAACTAAAAACTATCACCAAAACAGCAGTGATTTGTTTCAACAGCATTGATATTTAATAACTGCAATAAAAATTAGTTTTTAACCATAGTATTTTCATTTGGTTTTTTGGTTTAGAGGGAGTTGTGGGGATACCTCTTTGGTTTTTGTTTGTGGTTTTGAGGGGGTTGTGGGTTTTTTTATTTTATATAGGAGTAGTAAGAAAAGCATTATACCCAGTGGAAGACCTGGAGAACCAAAGAGCTGCACAAGTTGAAAAGCAAATCCTAATGATAAGGGAAGTCCCAGAAAACTACATTTCATATCTGCATCTTGATAGTCTTCAAGTTGTGATGCCTTTGCTGGCTCAGAGTCATCAGCTTCATTTGCATTTTCACTGCAGCTTGCCAATTTATTAGAATCTTCTAGATATTCAGAAACAACTTTAACAGAAGACAAAATATCTGGTTGACCATTTGTAACCTTTGAAGAAACGCATTCACCCTCGTCCTCTTTTTTATTAACTACCTGTTGGGGCTGAAGAGTTGTAGCTTGCTCCTCCTTCGTTTTGGAATCCACACAAACTCTGAAGGTGCATTCTGATGTAGGAGAACATAGTCCTGAATGAATGGAAGAAATATTATGTAACAGAGCATCTGCATCCAGAAGGGGTAAGGAATATTCCTGCAATGCATGGTCCTGTTCATGTGCCTCTCCACAGTTCTTGCTCAGAAAGTGTTTTTGCTTCACTTCCAAAACATTATTTTGGGAAACATCTTCTTTAATTGGGACATCCTTCCCTCCCTCTGTATGGCCAAAGATCTGTCTTGGTAGGTTAAACCTTGGTGCTAAGTTGACAATTCTCCTGTATCTCTTCCTCTTCAGTGTAATTGGTGTAGCATCATTTATTGGCACATTTACTTCACATGAACCCTGCATGAAGGTAGCCTTGGCTTCCACAGGGGAATCAAAATGCACTTCACCAGTTGGAGATGTAGACAGACCATTGCTTATTACATTGCCAACTTCCTCAGTTTCTGTTCTATGATGGTTTTCCTTTACCAATCCCTCACGTGACTGATAGCAGTTTAGCTCTGCTGAATTGTTCATGTGAGTCTGTTCAGGTGTTCTCACTTTTTGAGATCTTTGTTCACTTACAAATTTATCCTCAGAGCAAGGAGAGAGAGAAACTTGAGAATTGAAGCCCATCTGCAACTCGTCAGTAGATAAATTAATTGAAAAAAAAGCCCAGGCACTGGAGCTAGTGTCTTCTGCTTTTAATGGACATTTGCCTTCTGTGTTTTCAGGCATGCTATTAATTACGTTTGAATTGTAACACTGAGAGATTTCTTTTTCTTCACTGTTTAAACTTACTAGCTTGGCTTCCAAGTCAGGTTCACATGTAGTTTGACATGATCCTGGTTTGTTTTTTGTGCTTAACAATGACATATCATAGTCCTCAGAAATGCCTTCTGTTTCCTGGATGAAATTTTTATTATTGTTTATTGTTAGGAAACTGCAGAGATTGTCTTGATGCCTTTGCTTTGCTTCCTCATCATCTAATGCATTTTTGGTTAGGTTTTCAGTACAAAAAGGTTTTGCATCTCTTAAAAGCAAACTGTCACTTTCTACAGGCAATTCATTTTTCCATGCACTGTTTGACATCACTGAGACCTCAGGCACAGTGACCAGAAAACTCTCACTTGAAACCCCTGCAGCTTCTTTTAGGCTTTCATCACCGCTCGTAGGCTGCTCTTTAGAAACTGTTACCGGATCCTCTGGGCCTTTGCTGAATGTACACAATGACTTTTTGTTTTCTTCTTCCAAGTCATCCTCTTCACTTTCTGATCCATCATGGTCATCTGGAATTGGATAATGAGCTGCTCCACATAACATTTTCTTTGTAATTTCTGTACAATTACTTTTCATTGTTTTGTTTCTTTTTCTCTTTTTCTTCTGCTTTGCTTTTGTTAACAGGTATCCAGGGTTCTTGCTTAAAATTGTCCCCCTATATGAAAACAAAGAAGATCAAATGTAAAACCCCAAACAAATAAAAAAACCAAACCCCCACTAAATTAGAGCAATAATGCATTCATGAGGATCAATTTGAAGAATAGGTACTTTATGTTATTATGATGATCAAACACAGACTATCTACTTTTTTCAATAGACAAGATCTCAGATAACACCTTCTACTGATTAAACAAATGCTTAATCAAGACAATTGAGGACAATCCTTAACATTTAAACCCGCTTAAGTAAACCCAGCTGCCATCTCAATAACTTTGCTTTACAAAAAGTATCACAAATCATTGTTAGACTAAACATCATGTTTCTGGTTGTCTTTCTAGCATGATGTTTGAATAACAGATCCTGAAGAGCTGGTGCTATTCTGAAATTTCATTAAATGCCATGCGGAGCAGAAAGGTACTAAATAGAGGACAACATCACAGTTTAAGATCCAATACTCAAATTCAAAGCATATGAACCAAAATCCAAATAATGTAAAGTTACAGTGACTACAGCAATTCTGATATTTACTGTTCAGTATATTAAGTGCTGACTCATACATATTTGGAAGAAATATTTCACAGTTTATTACCAACAAAATAATATGCTGTGGAAAAATTAAGATGCTGTAGGAAAAATAACATGCTTATTTGCAGTTAATTTTGTATCTCTTTTCAGAATGTCTTATTTATTTTGTCTGAATTTCTCATCAAATTTAACAGAAAGCAGCCCTGACTTCTCTAAAATCTTGACATTAGCCCATCAGCCAGCTAACCCTGAAATGAAAACTTGTAAGAAAAACTCAGTTCAGGATTACATCCAGGAACCTAACATCTCCCTTTACAATTCTTCAGAGAGATGAGATTTTCAGAGCTAAGTTTGGTTGATACACCTTTGGTACAAAGACCTGTTCCTTTTCTGTAATTCTTCACTTTTCTTGGTTTGGGATGGCACTTCACACAGCACAAGGCAAAGAAGCAGCTAAAATTATAGCATAACATTAGTTGATTTGGGGGAACGTGTATGTAAAATTACCTGCTTTATTAAGTGCTGTATTCTGAAATCCTTGAGAGAAACAGTTCAAAACAAACCATAAGCAGCTGACTGTCAACGTAGAGGGAAAGCTGATGGAGGCAGCCTGGGAACTAATGGGAATCCATCCTTACCTTTTATGCATTCTTAAATTTATTCACTATCAGTCTCTTATAAGTTCTTCCTTAATCTGAACTCTACAAAGACTACAAAATTCTCTGAGTGCAAAGGACAGCAGCAGTCTTCTCAGCATAGCAATGAAGTTTGTTGACTGCAACAGGATTCAAAAGTCTTGGTGCCTTGATATTGCTGCAAAGGGCACTACAGATCTTCATAGTGATCTTGTTAGAAAGCACATGAAATTTACTTCCCTATAGTGGCATCCAGATAGGAAATCCTACTAAGAAATGGAATTTCCTTCAAATGTTGGCATTTAAGTTCAAATGGTGCTTTTCTCCAAGTAATGAAAACTGACTTCTTCTCCAGATCTGTGTATTTTCAATACAGTGCCCTATGGTTTAAGTGGGAATGTCCACACCACTGATGACTGAAATCAGCCAAGACAAATTCCATGTTGAATTCTGTTCACAATACACTCCACAGTCAGCAACATACCTCCTATCTCTCCAGAAAAAGAGACATAGGATGCCAAAGTTTTAGGATAGAATAGATCTTATTTGTCTATTGAAATAAATAACATCAAGTGAAGTATCTGCAATAGCAGCTGGAGAGATTACTTTCTTACATATACCCCACATATACAGAAATTATATATGAATCCAAGATTGTATCTTAAATCTTGACTTTAACTTTCTTCTTTGGTGAAGAAAATTCATAGCTTGAAAGTGGTTTTAGACAAGGAAATTCTCTGGAGTTTTCAGATTCATATACCCCCTTCCCAGTGAAATAGAAAATAATGTCCCAATTTTAACTGTTTTTAATGTTGGGGAGAATAAAACATCAGACCTGTGCACCAATTCCAAGAAGAATTTATTGTTGTACCTAAAAGCCCTTGTGCTGCCAGAACTGCAGAAATGACAACCAAATTACCCTTGTCAGCATTGACAGGAAAGGAATGGTCTTCTCCAACCTTGATATTATTGCAGCTAAACTTTGCTCATCATTCACTTCTCCCAGATGTGAATTTGTACTGCTGCGGCTGGAAATGAACTTCCCTAATTCTGGTACAAGTATGTTTCTGATGTCTAACCCCTGACACATCTGACACCACTTTCAGGACAATGCTGACAGAAACTTTCTTAGGCTGGGATGTTGCATCAAAGAGTATTGCAGAAATGAGGGGGAAAATCTTAAAGGTCTACACACTTTCTTAGTCTCCTTGCTATTAATTCTGAATCAGGAAGGAAAATCACAGTGAATGGGATTCACTTTAGAGTGGAAGAACACAAAAACCACATCCACCAAATAATGAGAAAAGAATTCCCCAGATGATCCATAAAAACTAACAGCTATTACTGCATTGAAATTGTTGCATGTCAAAATAATAACAAATGCAAATGTTGATCCAGGATGATGATTTAGCATACCTGGTTATGACTATGAATAGTGACATTCAACAGTTCATCACAAATACAACTATGTAATTTCTGTGCTTTGGAAATACAGAGGTTTGATAACACTTCAAGGAAATTAGTTTTCTAAAGATTTTAATTTCCTAAAGAAAGGACTAAAGCAAAAAGGAAAGTGATGAACTATTAAACGTAGAATAATAAAATGTATTCTTCATGGTTCCAAGTAACTTTTATTTTTCAATTGATTCTAAGAAAATATTACTCCAAGGAAATATTCTAATGCACTGTGATGGCATTTCCTGCTTGGGGTATAACCCCTTGTCATGTTAAAGTTTCTGCATTCAATTAAGCAAATTGTCTACTAGTTTTCATAAGATTTATCTTCGTTCCTCCTCTTTTAGTCCACCTACATGCCTTTTGAGAGTTTCTCTTCCTGTAAAACCATATGGCACACAACCACTGAGAAAATGCAAGAACCAGCATGGAGACAGACTTCTCTTCTTTACAGGGATATTTGCTAGTGAGCTGTTATTAAACTCATACAACACATGCAAAAGGGATAATAAAAGAGGTGCTATTTCAGCTGGTATTTAAATTTTGCTACATATTATGCATTTAGAAACCTGGTTAGTAATAAAAAGGCCTGAAAAAAATATAATGGTATCTTTGTTGAAATAGGAATTCCCCTTCTGTAACACTTTTAAATTTCTCAGCCTACTGTTTAGACAATACTAAAAGCTTTTTGCTGTAACTCTGTTACATGTGACTTTAACGTTGTACCCTACTTCTCAAAGCAGCACTGATAGGCTTGATTGAGAGTCAGTGCTCAGACAACAATTTCAACTGGAGAAAAAAATGCACTTTTACTGAAGCAGAACACACTAACTAATTAATCTAAAGCAATTAGTCACATTCTGCTGAAAAATGGCAAAACCAAGAGAGTTACTTATTTGCAGTTGTAGAGACTTACAGCTCCAGTATGCATCTAAGCTGATGTCTGCTTGATAGAGAAAAATGACTGCAGTCACTGCTGTAATGAAATATAGAATCATAGAGTCATTTGTGTTGGAAAAGATCTCTGATATCATTGAGTCCAACCATTAAGTCAGCACTGCCAAGTCCATCACTAAACCATGTCCCTCAGTGCCACATTTACATGTCTATTAAATACCCCCAGGCATGGCGACTCCACCACTTCCTTGGACAGCCTGTTCCAATGCCTGGCCATCAGTTAAGAAATGTTTCCTAATCATCAGGAAAGATGGAGGAACAGATAAATTTAAAATCCAATTCTATATGACATTTAGCAATGATGTATATGGTCCTTCAGAAATCTATGCCATCATTAATCTCCAAAGTCTCGGGACCGTGTTTCCAACATAAAAATTACAGCAGAGCAGCTTGCCTAAGATGGCATTTACTGGGATACACTTCACTTTCCCCATCTGGTAAGTCCACAAACACTCTTGTACTCCTTGTGACCTAATTTTCCCTCAGAAACAATTAAAAATTAAAGTTATAATTGTGGAATAAAAAACCCCACCAAGGTACCAGCCTTTTTGTTACATATCTTGCCTTTAACATTGAAATGAGTGATAAGGATCTAGTTCTGCAAAACCAAAAGGAAAACTGGGTTGTATTATCAGGTGATAAAGCACCTGGAAAAACCACAAAACTTGCCAGCATTACTGGGCTTCCTGAAAGTTGAAATTCCATTAGAGCATTCAACTTAGCATTTTGCTGCTGAAGAAAGTCACCCTTTCCTACTTTGCTCCAGATGCTCCCCTTGCACTTCCACTACGGTCTTTTGCTGGCTCTACCACTCTCCTTGTAAGTGGATTCACCTGCCTGACCCTGCATCAAAAGAAAAAACCAAAAAACCAACATACTTTGTTGGTATGCTCATTTAACTATCAAAGCAAGAAGTAAAAAAAGTGTATAGCTAAGACAAAGAAGTGGTTGGTGTGAACAAGTGAGTACCTTCAGCAGCAACATGTCAGATTGCCTCACAGCAAGGAAACTCACCACAAATGATTTGTAAGAAATATTTACACATTACAGTGCTGGAAATTAATTCTCTCTGCCCCAAATCAGTAAAGATCCAACTAACTGAATTAAATCTGAAGTAACTCTTCAAAAACGTTAAAGTATTCTTTTGACAAAGTATTCTTTTGTCTCTCAACAGCATTACCACTGGTGGTGAGATTTAAGTACCTTTACAAAATAATCTAGCACAATGCTCAAAGAGCTGGTCCAATCTTTAAATTTTCTACAGGAGTGATGTATATACAGTTCTGTGCAATGTATTATCAGACTTCTGCCCTGTTATAGTACAGACAAAAAGGAGCTTGATCTAGAGAGTACACAGAGAATAGTATACAACTGCTCTGATTAAAGCATGCCTTTAAAAGATGCTCATTTAATCAAATACATGGCAAAGTGCAAGCACTTTACTTTCCAAGATTAAAAACCGAAACAACCCACCCACCAAACCCCACACATTCCTGAGGAAACAGCAATTCAGTTTCAAATGATAGTCCATTCACTCCATAGAAATTTCAGGTGTGATGACTTTACTGATCTTTGTCCTGCCTGGTTCATGAAAGTCACAAATATCTTATGATTAAAATGTCCGATTTTGGCTCCTTAGTCATAGAATATGCTGATCAAGATTAAAGAAATCAATCCTGAATATACTGTTTGACACATATGTTTTTGTGTACTGAATATACTTGTGCCTAGTATGAAACATCTACTTTCTGAACAAGTGAAAAAAAAGCTGCTTCAGCTTCCTCTAGATACCATAAATATCTCACCTGACATAATTCAAAACTGAGAAGAGAAACAACGCAACTCCCCCAGCAACAGATGGACTACTGATGGATGCCAAGAGATGGAGAAGAGGTGCCATTTTCTTCTTTGACTGAATTTTTCAGCACTATTAAGTATGACTTAGTGTTATAAAGCAGGTTAAGGTGAAAAAAAGGACAACATGAAACATTCCAAGTGATCTGATTACATCTTAAGGGGATGTACTTAGAATATAGAGAAAAAAACTTGCAGTTTCATTATCAGCCCTTCCCCAACGAAGGCTCAGAGGATCAGTTTTAAGTTCTGGCAACATTTAGTCCTTCGAAGAGAACATGATGGGCACCGATGCCAATGTTATGTACTGCAAGTACAGTACCAATCATCTTGTCATGCACTCTAAAATTACTGTTCAAATAAATAAATAAATAAATAAATATTTAAACCAGAAAATAAAAAGACCCACATACTGTCATACATCATCCTAGCACCTGAACACAGATGACAGACATCATAACAGGATGTAAAGATGAGCAAGTACAACAAACGGGTTTTTGAAGAAAAAATGGGATTTACAGGGGGAAGTGTTGACCTTTTTTACCAATGCACATTCACACCAAAAACAAATGTAAAATGAAATTTGAGATGAGACACAAGCAAAATAAAGTTGAAGAAAAATATGGGCGGGAGACTAAGGAAGCAACAGGGGCATAATGAGAGCAGAATTAAATATTCAGAGATAAGTAATAAACTATTTCCCGTTAGGAACTTTCAATGAAAGATGACAGATTTTAGTGGTATTTTAAATAACTTCAATTAACAAAATTATAGCAAAGACCTAACTATCCACCAAAGCACAGACTGTAAATCTGGAACAAAAGCATGAGTTTTAGAAACACAAGAAGTTACTGCAAACTTAAGGAGGAAAAAAAAAAGTATGAAGACAAATATACTGTATGACACAAAATACTACTTTCAACAGAACAAGAAAAAAATCAAAAGGACAACTTAGGGGATGGGGTACTACATGCTCAGCTTTTAAATCAGCAAGGGTTTGGAGCGAGGCATTTAAAAAGTTAAGAGAGTAAGGTGTAGGTCTCCACACAAGTTTATAATGAAGGGAAGAAAAGGGAAGGAGGAGATGGATCTAGTTACGAAGACAACTGCAATAACACGCAAGACTCAGATAAGAAAAAAGCAGATCAAGAATAAACAAAAAGGGGGGGTGGGGAGTTACAACAGCAAAAAAGTAAAAGAAAACAGTATCAGCAAATATTAAGTAACCAGCCTCTAACCTAGATTACAGCAACATTAAAATTAACTGCAGACAATGTTGCTATTCAGAACATCTGCTCCACTTGTTGCACTCATTCTGTGCATCTCAAATGCTCTATGAAATACTGAGAACTACGGAGAATTCAGACAACATGGACATTCCGTGGATCTTATTACACCTTTTTCAACAAATCTCCACACTTCATCACGCTAGCATCCAAATTTTACTTACTATTTCCTCATCCTACAATTTGGTATTCACTCATTTCCCTTTTCAAATATCTTTCACCGAAGGGCTAGAGAGACACAAAAGACATGATGAATTACCCCTTAAAGATGATTACTTTCTACAAAACAGCCCTCTATTATTCCTAGTGTGTTGGGGATGAATAGATGCAGAAAACTGTCTTTCAATACTGCAATTAAGTGAGCATCAATA
Source organism: Trochalopteron elliotii (assembly GCA_024734555.1). NCBI lineage: Eukaryota > Metazoa > Chordata > Aves > Passeriformes > Leiothrichidae > Trochalopteron > Trochalopteron elliotii. The sequence goes on along the minus strand of JANPWX010000134.1, from coordinate 4,948,095 downwards.
GAAATGTGTCTTTGGACAAAAAATAAAAAAAAATACTTTAGATAAGCACTAATATATGCTATTATTTTCTAGTTCTGGAAAGACAATACAGCTAACAAATGGACACTGAGAGAAAAGGGGAGCAGCTAAAGGTGTTGTCAGGAACCTGTGAGCAACTCTGCCAACATGGCTATGAAACATAATCAGAATAAAGGGAACAGCCAGTTTTGCTGCTAGTTAAAGCCAGAAACTTAGTATCCACCTGATAATAAGAACAGCATCACAGCTGGCATCCAACACCCTGAGACCAAGCAGCGCTTCCATTAGTGATTTAAACCTCTGCTCAGATAGGTAAGGGCTAACTCTTCTGATATTCTGGACACTGCTCTCACTGCATCACTTATAGCAGAATTACTTCTGTGAGAAAAGGCCCCTGGAGATTATATGGTCCAACCTATTCTGAAAGCAGTACCGTGACCTCGTTGCTCAAAACTTGCCCATACAAGTTTTGAATATTCCAAGAATGAGATTACACAAGCCACTATCCAGTACATATTTCCCATGTTGCAAGCTCTACCCATTGCTTTTCATCTAAGAGGACCTAGACCTAGGACCAAGAAAGGAACCTAAGTATTAATTATTGGAACCAAGAATTCAGTTTAGACTGCAGGAACAAAGCAGTAACAGAATGAAACACAATGCTCTGCCATCCACGTATTACATACAAAGAATTCCATTTATAATCCTGTACATAACGAATTTTTGCTGCACTGCCATAACCACAGTCTCCATAAAGTGAAGAATAATGCTAAATACTCACTGAGTATTTAGCACATGTAGCAAATGGCTTCAAAGAGCCACAAATACAGCTCAGACATACAGACCTGACCTGCTTCAGGCAGACCATTCACTGTCTAAACTTCTGTTGTCCCTGTAAAGCACTGTATTCACCTTACAGGCCATCAGGAAAAATGCTAAATAGGGGAAAGCAGCACAATCAATCCACTCCCAAGCCAGGTTCATGAGCCTTCAGAAACTATTAATGGTTAAGAGCAAGATGTGGGATAAGCTGTTCAGTAACTTCTCATTGACTATTATAACCTATAACACAGGCCACTCAGACCTAGGGCTGATGAATAAGGAAAAAAAAAATTAAAAGTACCACGAATAATATAACAGCCACACAGGACTATGGGCCTCTGACTAAGACTGATTTGTACACGATACAACACATCCCTCAGAAATAAGCAAATGTTTACACAGTAAGCTAAGGCAGCACTTCTTAGTCTGTTAGCAATTAAAAAGGTTAAACAACGTCACAACAGAATTCAGCCTTTTTAATATCAGTAGTTAGAAAACATGCAACTACATGCTTCAAGAGCAAGAGTTATTTTGGAACTCTTTTCCAAAAGAAAAGTTAAATTGGATTAACACCGCCCAACCCCCCACCCCCCCCCCCCAAAAAAAAAACCCCAAAAAACCAAAAAAACAAAACTAAAAAGACTGCAAGCACAACTGATTTTTTTTTTGTCTGTTTTCTGTTTTCGTGTATATAATATATTCTGGCTTGGCACAACATGACATTGTTGCAAGAACACTATAAATCAGTAAGATACACATGACATAGTCAAGGACTGCCTGCCTACCAGAGAAATGAAGAGGCAGCATTATCAGCTAAAAGGAAACTGCAAAGACCAATTCCAGACAAAATAATTCAATGCTTTTATTATCCTTGATCTAGAATTACACTGACAGTGTGCCTCAAGCAAAACCCACCATTTGCACCTTCTCCATTACTACAGAAATAAAGACAAATTTGAGATGATCAGACCTTGACAAACTGTTACTTTTTTTCAAAGTAAGACCAATTATGTTTTCACACATTTTTCTGTGAACTCAAAATAAGCAGATTTACAGCTAATTTCAACCAATTCGCCTGTAAAAAGAGAAAAAAACCCACAACAAATATACTGGCATACAAGATTTTTACCTAGGATATTAATAGAGAGCTTTAATCTCTGATCTTGCTTTTATTTCAGAAGGACAAGAACATGAACTTTAAAATGAGATAAGCATCACTCTAGAAACACTGAAGGAAAATATTTCTACATCTGACCCACATGAAACATCTGATCGCTTAAAATGAGGGCTTATTTTCAATTTCATTTCAATACTGTCTTTTTAATGCTTTTTACAGGGAATTGTAATACACGTGTCTGTTCTTTTGAAGTCTCAACATATACCTGGTCACCTAATCTCCATGATGTACCTGCACTGAGCAAAAACATTTCCTCCAGAAAATATGATTGCTAGGAGAAAGCAGCAGTTAAAACTACATGTCACATGTGAATGTGAGAATTCTTCTAATTCACTAAAAATGAAACTTACTGTTCAGCTAAAAGAAGAAAATACCAACAGTCTAAATTACTACAGGGAAGACACGAAAAACAATTAAATATGTTTTATGTCCTATCTCAGCTAAAGAAAGCCTTGTTTTCAGTTATCTATTAACAGAGAAACAACCATCTCTGCAAAAGGTTTCAAGAGACAGATGACAAGAGACAAAATCCTGGCCTTCTTAAACACAAAAAGTTTTAAAAAATTATGCATCATGGCAAACTAGATTAAAATTAACCTCAAGAGGATATGGCTTACAAGAACAGAAGACAGGATTCGTCACAGGAGATCATTTAACATCACATGTTAAAAAATTAGCTGTGTTACACCAGGTTACCATGGTTTACCCCCAGCCGTCACCTCAGCCCCACACAGCCCCTCACTCAACTCTCTCCTGGTGGAATGAAGGAGATCAGAAGGGTAAAAGTGAGAAAACTCGTGGTTTGAGATAAAGATGATAGTTTAACAGGTAAAGCAAGAGCTGCACACACAAGCCAAACAAAACAAGGAATTCATTCACCACTTCCCACAGGCAGGCAGGTGTTCAGCCATCTCCCAGGAAAGGCAGGCTCCATCACATGGAGCTGTTACTTCGGAAGACAATCACCACCATTGCAAACACCCCCACTCCTTCTTCCTCCAGCTTTATACACAGGGTGTGATGCCACAAGGTCTGGGATCTCCCTTTGGTCAGCCGGGGTCAGCTGTCCCTGCTGTGTCCCCTCCCAACTCCCTGTGAGGAGCAGAAAGGCCTTGATGCTGTGTAAGCACTGCTCAGCAGTAACAAAAACACCCCTGTGTTATCAATAATGTTTCCAGGGTAAATCTAAAACACAGTCCTAGACCAGCTATTCTGAATACAAACAACTTTATCCCACCCAAAACCAGCACAGAGGTTTTTTTAGGGTTTGGTCTTGGGGTGGTGATTTTTTTCTTGTCCATACAAAATTAAGAAAACTAAATCACCCAAAGAATGCCAATGAAAACTTTTGATAATTCAGGAAGTAAACCAATAAACCATAGAACAGCAGCTTAGATGAAGTAGTAAAATCAGAACCACTTTTCCCAATACAGCTGATGCAAACTGGTCTGCTATATGAACCAATTAGGTATTATTGTATTATGTACCATTTATGTACGTTCTGCAAATTAATTTTCATTTCAATTTCACGCTTAGAAAAGTTATGTCTTAAATTTACTTACCAAGCATCCCACTAGCTTCCAGTATGCAGGAGAAACTCAGGATTTGTATTTATAATATTATGGTTCTATGCATTAGTTAAATTTAAAAAAAAACCCCAACCTGACATTATTATTTCATGAAATATGAACTAGCAATTTATTAAGAAAGTGAACAACGGGAAACCTTTGTTCTAGGTACATTATCATCATCAACAAAAGTACCATACGGAAAGTGCAGACACTAAGAATTTTCAGATCCCCTGTCTAGCTGAGCAGCAAGTTCTAACATTTCTTGCACATATTTTGACCAAATAACTGATTTTCCTTGGTTCTGAGGGCATGAGAAATTCAGTTTCTGCAACATGTATTTCACATAATTCATTACCTATAAATTGCGTAGTGTAAGATCAGCTTCTGAGATATATGTCTGTCCGTGATCCGTGACTGTCCTATCCTTAAAAAATATCATTACACCATGAAACAGAGAAGTGTTACGCTGACAGTAACTCCTGTGGGTTTTCACCTACCATGTCACTGTACTTACCTTAGAATAGAGCTGTACAGACAAAGCAATTTACAAATGTTTGATACACTAATTGCAAAGCTTCCCTTTCCTAAGTGTCCTTTTCAAGCTCAAGGCATGCTTTGCACAGCAAGAGCACTCCCATGCACCAATAATTAAAAAGGCAACACAAGAAAAGCTGCACCATCTTACAACAGTACAAATTAGTACCTATTCAGATAAATACTGCTAAACAACCCCATTTCAATCTTCAATAGTCAGCTTTACCATGCCTTAGCACACTGTGTGAATATTACAAAAGCCTCAATAAATTTTATCATGCTATAGCTTACAGTAAAATAGAATAAATGAGTCTAAAACCAATTCATCTCCCCCACACTCAAAATGTGCTTTCATGTTTAAATATAAAAACTTTGGCATAATTAAAGTATTATTGAACATTTACAATGATATCCATGACACTTTTGTGACATGGAAAAAGATAACAATGAAAACTAAAATACAGGATACTTGACAGGAATAACAGACAATGAAGGAAGATAATTAATATAGTTAGGGAGCCTCTTCTCTACACATACACATAATTCAATGTATTAACAATGCATGGGCTAGTGAAACATTTTAAACTCTGTTTCAAATAATTAAAACATAAATTTGCACAGTAAATATAGAAGACCACAGAAAGATACTTCATTATATACCTGGATTTTCAGCTCATGGTATTCAGACTTTATTGATGAAGTAACTTTTAAACACCTATTCAAAAGTTGTCTACAATTAAAAAAATTATGCTGGCTTTGCAATTTTCAAAATTCTGATACTGTGACACGAAATTAGCAATAGATAACCACCTAAATTCATTTAGTTATATACTTAGGTTCTTGACAAAATTTCCTAGTTGATATTTGGTCATTCAGTGTATAAGGAAGTCAAACGTAGTTAAGGTTATTTCAGCTAGCAGGTTAGCAGTAATGCTCATCTGTGTAAAATCCTACAAGCCTGAAAATAAAAATTATTGCATTCAACTACTTCAACAATACTGAACACAAATATATTTTATTAATACAGCAAGCTGTTAGAAAAAAGGCAAAGTGAACACTTACAAATTCATCATTTTTTCAAGAGAAAAAGAGCAGTAAGTTAGTCTCCATGCTGGCTCATTCTTCATTATGTGCTAAACAGATTACATTGGCTAAGCCAAAATTAGGAATGCAAGATGGTTTCACAGAATTATATCCACTATTTATACTGAATTGATTTATCCCAACTGTGGACTGGGAATTGAAAGCCTAATTCTTTAAAACTTCATTTTTATCACAAATGAAAGAAATTGGCTTAGAAAGACACAGCTGTGAAATTCAGTGGTTTAGTGATAAAATTTAGGGTTTTTCTCAGTCAGCACAAAAAAAGTTGGTGATGTGCCAACATCATGATAGTTTATATACGACCAATGAGAATAAATAAAAAAATAATTCAGGTTGCACAGTTCATGGCTGGTGACTACTGTCCTGACAGAATATTGCTTCAGCTGCCACATGAACTTCTGAGGGCAAAAAAGGGAAAAAAAAAAATCAAAAAACCAACAAAAAAAAAATCAAACCTGTTAACTGGAATCAAAAAACACATGCCAAAATTTTGCCAATTTGCTGATTGGCAATACATGCCAAATAGAACTAAAGGACAATCCAGAACATAACTGTTTTCAAAAAAATTTTCAAGAAGGTAACACAACTAAATAACAATCATTAAAATTGATTATTATGTAAATAAACTCTTCTTCTTGAGCTTTACTTCTTTTCAAAGACCCTTACTATGACCCCTTCTATAAAAAAACTGCTCAACAGTTACCTAATGTATGACAACAGCATTGTCTTAGATTTATGAAGAAGGACTCTGTTATATGCCATACTATATTAAGTATTTTACTAAAATCCAAGGTCTTACAACTTTAATAAATATAGTTTTAAAACCATCAAATGTACAATTTTATTTACATGTAAGTCCATTAAAAAGAACAACCCTCAGAAGAAAATGGGTCTTGAAATAGGCCTATTTAAAACACCGAAGATCACTACTTTATTGGAGGTGATGGTGTGTTTTAAAAGGTCAAATAACAGATCCTTATTAACTGACTGCAGCTGTGTTACTGGCTACTGGAAATACTGAAAGAACGCCATGAGTCTGTATTGTCTCCCCACCTATGTCTTCTCTGCAGAGGTGGTCTTTGAGTGTTTTTGTGGGGAGGTACCACTGAATTCATGACAATGGGGATGGATATCTGATATTCGTATCGTTCCAACATCTGAGCAATCTTCTCACGGGTGACCCCATGCTTATTCCTCCTACAAAAACAAAAATTTCAATAAATTGTCTGGTATGTTTACAGTTATATGTAAGTATATATATATACAAAATTGAATGTTACAGTCTTTAAGAAAAAACCCTCTAAATTCTCAATTTTTTCTTCTTGCTTCTACTACATTATATCCTCATTCCCTAGCTATTCAACTTGCACTCAGGTTTATTTTAACTATTCACAGCTGCATATATTGAGTAACAGTAAACAATACAGTTATTCTTCATACACAAATGTGATGTTATTCGCTCTAACTATGCTCCTGAATTACCCTAGAAGAACTTCTAGTAACAAAACACCCCTGTGTTATCAATAATGTTTCCAGGGTAAATCTAAAACACAGTCCTAGACCAGCTATTCTGAATACAAACAACTTATATAATAATTAAATAATAATTATCTGATGGATAATTATTATTTATCCATCAGATTTTAAGTGGTATACTAGTTAATGAGTAGAGGGATGAATAATAGCATAGACTATTCCTCATGAAAGAAATGTTGAAACTAGCATAGAATATGCAACTACACTGTTTCAAGACTTAATGACAGAATATTTCTTCATCAAGAATTCCCCCTACAGAATTAGAAGCAACTTAAGTTCTGAACCAGAATAACAGGCTCACAATACTTTACTCTATTAGTTGTAACTGACATTTGTTGTGAATTTAGAAATGTACTGAAACACATATAAGGAAAAAGGTATAAAAAGTGCTGTCCTATTCTTGCAGAGCTCAGTGACCAGCTACTTCCAGGGAGAACTTGGTCTATTAAGAACCTGAGCTGTTACACATTACATTATACATCTCCTTGGTATATATCTAAATATTACATATATCTCTCCTTGGTATCTAGGGAATAGGACCTTAAAACCTCTATTAGCAGAGAATTTCAGCACTGTAACAGAAATGAATCTAAAAGAAGAGACACAAAACAGAAGCAAAAGGTTTTGATAGCATGAACAAGCATTTATCATAACCCAATACTTCTTATTGCCAAGAAACCTTGTCCAAGCTAAATTATGTCCACAACAACCCAAGAGGGAACATATTTCTGCATCTTTGTGCTTTCTGCCAGAAACAGAAAAGGTATGGGCCTTACCAACTTGTTCAGCCCTATAGAGGAGAAATCAACACTGGGAACAAACAGGCTATACTGGAAAGACCTATTCCATACTGAAATATTTTAGAAGACTGATTCCTCACCAGCCAGTCCCCTCAGGACTTTATGAGTATTATTACAACAAAGAAGTATCAAGTTGACAAGGAAGGGTTCAAAGCACACTGCAGGTAGCATACTAGTTTCACATTCAGAATGGAAGCAGAATTGGTGATCTCAGAACTATTCAAAATTACACTGGAACCTTAAAGGTGTATTTTATCAGCTTTCTTTCTGTGAAGAAAATGCTTAAGCAGAGCATTTCTCTCACAGACACTCTTCCCTGAAACAACACCAGAAGCTGGAGTGATAATCACATGTAGCTCATTGTTTAAATGCTTCTAACTTCTACATTGTGCTAAAGCAGTCCAGGAGCAGCTGCATGTTGAACTAACCCCTTGGTGAGTCTTCACAGTTTTGATTTTATTCACAAATATGAACAAGGTTAATGGTAGAGAAAAAAGTCAACCCTCTAGAAATATGTGCATTTTATAAAGCACTTGACATTCATGACAACAAAAAATGAGAAGAGCAAGTCTAAGTCTTTTAATGCCAAATGTTGGAAGTAGAAAGTTATTAATTATTTTCCCTACCTTAGTACTCCTAGAAAAAGGTTACAGCTCAAATGCTCTGGACATAAAGTGCACACTCACCCAACAACTGAATGGACCTGTGCACAATCACTTCATAAAAGAGGAAGTACTTTTCCTTGCAGAATAAGGCAGGATAATAAAATCACCAACAGCAAAATTGCATCAAGCACAGAAACTGATTTAAAAAAGGAAATCAATTTGCTGTGTAATGTCATTTAATACTGGTATCTCCTTCTCAGGCATGTCTTCACTCATTCTTTGGCAGCTTGGCTATGCTGAGAGTGCACAAAGTCATCTGTCTGAACCAAAGCAGACATACCAGCAAAAGCTCCTAACAGACAGGAGGAAGACTGTTTTGTGTGGAGGAACACAGAATCTATTGATAAAAGCAAAGTCCTGCCACTATTAAATGTTTCCATACTACCTTCCACAGCTGCACCCTCAGCAAGCTTCCTGATGAAACAAAACTGAGGAGCCCTCTCCCAAAGCAACTAAAGAACAAAAGGAAAACTTACATCACCACTTTTTTTAAACTCACAAAAAATAAACTTTCCAGGCTATTTGCCTCTGTTTAAATATTTAAAGCAACCAGAACCACTCAAATATTTCTAGGAATCGTCTAAAAACTGGTAACAGCACTTCACAGTTCAAGGGTTTTGCTCTGGGAAAGATATCAACTTTACTTCTACAATTAATAATTGAACAATAAAATTCAACAGTAACGACACAACAGTTTATCCTGTTGCTTGTTAAGGTCATGCGGAAACATGAATTTTCCTGGAAAATTAGTCTGTTTCATGTAATGGAAATCTCATGCTGAGCATCTTAGAAGTGCCTGATTACTAAGATTCCTAACTTGGCTGTGCTGCATGCCAAACTAGAAAAACTTACTATCATTCTACAGACAGAGAACTCCATCTCTAGAAAGGAGTGGTAGCTTACAAGCAAAAGGTGAAAACTTTAGAACATTTATAAACACAATAAAGTCCCAGTCAGTAATGCAAGCATTATACACACATACTTCGTGCACTGTAGGGGCTATTTTACAAAGCCAAAACAATTAAGAGGCAAAGTCAGCTGGATGCACATAAAACAAAATTCAGTGAGAGAACTCTGCCATCAACTATGAAAATATTACACTACTTTTCAAGAAACATCCCTGAGCTGGTCTGATACCTCATAAGATTCCTAAAGCAGATATATCTGAAACAAAAAGGACATTAACCAGGAATATGCAGCTTCCCAAGCACTCTCAGAACCCACAAGTTCAATGACCCATGTTCAACAGTACTCTAAGTCACATCTACACATGTCCAATAAAATTTTAATATTGATATTTTGGGCCAACAAGACGGAGCTGGTATTTGTCTACTTGTTTATCTATAAAACTTCCATGTAAAGGTATACCTCAAAATGCCTATTTAAATAAAATACATTTCATGCTACTAGTAAAGAAATTGAGAAATTATTCTGAATATAATATAACTTTAATAAAATACATATTTATGCATGCTTATTTATCTGCCTATCTATCTCTACGTATAAAGTACCATGATTTCTGTAAGAGAAACCTTACTTTTCTAATTCTTCGGGATCAAACTTCCACCAAGTATCTGGCTCATGGAATTCCACTCTGTATCCTTTTTCTAGAGCCTGCAGCAAGCAAAGAAATATGTGTGATGTGTGTCATGATCACATAAAACATAAGAAAAAAATAAAAGACAGGTATAATAAACAGATGCAGCAGCATACTCTGCTGGGATACTATGCTGAATTTCACTTATCCACAATCTCTCTTAGCTTTTGTTGCAGATTAAGCAAATTAAGTCATTGAATTGATTTAGACCATTGCCACACCAATTACTAATCATTATCAATAAGCAGTCTCTCTCTTTAAAAACTTCATTAAAAATGTTTCTGGACAAAACATATCAACTCATCACACGTGAAGGTAAGTTTGAAAAATTGTTACATGTGACAATCATGCAACAAAACCTACCACTTCCACATAGGGCTTCATTTCCCAGGCTTGAGTGTTAGTGTTGTCTATTATAACTGGAGATTTTCCCTGCTCCATTGCTTGCTTTGCTGCAATGAAGAATTGTGCAAGTTAATAAACCACATGTAACTCAAACAAAAACAAACAAGCAAACAAACTGCCCTAGATTTTCTTTCACTAATCTACTCTGACTGAAACACTCTGTTCTAAGAGAAAGAATAAAAGGTACAGGCAGGAATGAAAAGAAGTAGAAACAAGAATCTGAAGCCCAAAGAAACAAGGTTTTTATTTTTAACTCTGAACCTTGTAGAAGTTTGAAATTTAATGTATATATATACAAGAATTAAGTATAAAAAAATACTTGAAATACTTCTATATATGCTTTGCTAAAATATGTATACTCCTTTTCATAGAGATTCTTAATACTCATATATTATGCTACACTTGTACTTCCTCTATGTCAGACAGCTTAACAGGATGCCTTTTATCCATTCCAACCTCTCTTGCGGTTCCACTCATGGGCATCACCGAGCTGAGCAGCACTGTAGGTGTATCCGCACCGCTGGCGGAAATAATCATCCGTGCTGAGCACGACACCATCACAGCTCTGACCAAGCAGAGCCCTGGTAAAGGAAAACACAAAAACACATTCACTTTTCATTTTCTGATAGGTCACAGTTCAATTTATTTTAGTTACGTATTTTATTCATTGAGCTATTTCTGAACTTCTTGCAAACTTCAAACAGACCTACAAAAAGCACACCCATATATATTACCAATAATTCTAATCCAAATCAAAGCATCATTTCCTCTCTCTACTATTTCTGTACTTTTTTCTTCTCCACTCCCAAGGGATGTTTGTATCCATCTAATTTTACAGTTACACTACAGTAAGTTCCAAGTACCTCATAGTAATTGGATGTATTTGCTAACATTTTCCATCTCAATCCTTACTTGGAAATAGGTCTAGAAAGCAATCTGATCATGAGAACTCTCTATTCTGCCAAATGTAAACCTAGTTTCAGAAAGTCCTTGAAAACTGGTGTTTAAAGAAACACCTTATATAACTGAGACAACAGTACAATTCTGTTTAATGTCCAGCCTACAGATTAGGTGTGGATTCAACTTTAAGCCTTCTTTGTCTCTTTCTAATTCTATGGCATATTTAAATCTGCAAACAGAACACAGCCAGTTAGTGGCACAGAGCATGCAGAGCCCACTGCAGCACTGAGGTATCACTGTCCTGTGGAAATTTAGACAACTGTTCCAGCTCAGAAAGAGGCAACACACCCACAGGCTACAAAAGCCAAACTGCACTAGCAGTATGTGGGACTGCACTACTGCTCAGGAGGCAGCAAAAAATAATAGGCCAGATCCCAAATAACTTAGAGGAATAAAGATATGCTAGTTCTAATTTACCAAGCTTTCCCATATATATCTGCATGAAGAGCTACTTAAATGTAATTCCTACACAAGGAATTTGTTGTTTTGCCACCTGCTACCAACCACAGGCCCATTATGGATCATAATTTAATGATTGGGACGCTGTCTTGCACGCTGGTTTGTACTCCTACAGGTTTACTGTCCCACAACTATGCTGCTGGTTATTTCTGCTTTTCAAAAGCAGACATATGTACAACAAAATTCAGATTACTAAAGACCAGAAGAAACTACTAATGGTGCAATGTCAAGTAACGTGATCAAAGCTGCATACAAACTGTTATTTCCCCCTCGTTCTTCCTTTTCCACAGCTTTAGGGTTGCTTCAGGACAAACAGCAATGCTATTTGAGAAAGCAGAGCATCATAACGTGCAGCCACTCTATGTGAACACTGATAAATAATTGGTTTTGTTAGAGCCTAGATCTTTCAATAGGGTGTGTATTACACTGGTTTAAGAAAGTGCAGAAGGGTTAATAATTTAATTTTGTTCTAAATAGATCAAATGGCACCAGCAAATCATACACCACACACAGCAGCAATTTTTTATCCATCTTCCTCTCTTGTATAAAATATTTAACAAATTTATATTCGTTAAATCACTTGGCTGTGATTTCACACATGGCTCAATTCTCTTATTTACAGTATGTGACATTTGCCAATTAACAATGCTAGAAAAACTGGATCCATCTTCCACACTCACTCCTTGTGTGCTGAATGTATACACACATATACTAAAGAACCATCTGCCTTGATAAAAAAAGACAGCAAATAATATCTGGGATTCTTCTATTGGCTGAGTAGATGGACACACCCCTACAGTTCCCAGAGGCCTGAGCATCAGGTTTCTACAAGAATATATGAACTGACAAATCAACACTAATGAGACATTGATTTTCATTTTTATTTCTATGAACTGACTCTATGTGCTCATGTTCTGGAGAATAACTCACTTACTCGAATTCTTTTGTTGTATCTTCCAAACATCATTAGTAGCAGTAAAGAAATATACTGACAAGAGCTCAGAAATCTTGCAAAGTCATCAACAAAGTGCATTCTTGAAATAGTTTGTTAGTATTCCTTCAAGTTCAGAATACACCACAATTATTAATGTACCAATATAACTGAAATAACAGATTTAATATATTAAACTGTATTTGCAATAATCCTACACCCACAGAATTTGAGAAGGCAAAGCAGTTACCAAAGAGGCCAGAGTAACAGAGCCCTGACCCCACACACAACACACAAACTATCACAAAGTCATGAGTATGAACCGAAACTTCAAACATTACAGTAATGACTGGAACCTCTTTCTAAATCGTGAAATTCAATCATAGAACATAACATTTCAAAAGCCTGAAAATTAGCTCTTTCAGAATTCACAGTATTTAAACATCTAAAATTCAAAGCAGAAAACTATTGGTTGACATCATATGGAATAATTCATTTACCTCTAACACGTGTTTAAAAATAAAATTTATCCCAGGCCCATGAACTGGAGAACAGAAAGAACAAGACGCATATCTATAGAAAGAAATCATCAGTACTATCTAAACCCACAGAGATGGTATTCCACTTTTAAGAGATGAAAAAAGAAAAGATACATTTCTAATGAGAGTCAAATTACAGATTAGTCAGCATCTGTATGTGCACATGCTTGAAATGAGTAGCACATTATCCAACTGCTGTAATACATCTTGCTCACCCTAAACCTTCCTTCCAAGCAAACACCCATCTCTGAACACAGCAGGACATTGATATTAAAGCAGCTCACCTACTTTTTCCAGAAATGCTGTCTGATCTAATAGAAACTATTATCCTTCTCAGGCTGAAACCAAAATATTAACTACCCAGCAAACCAATACACATTTTTTCCAATGCATGTGTGCCTGCATGCACACACACAAATCCTTTTTCTTCAAAACTAAAATGGTCCCCAAATCTGTATCCTGGTTAGCCTACTTTGATAAATAAGTTTATAAAAAAAAAGGTATCTCAGAATCAAATAATTCACCTATTTAAAATAGCAAGCATCTTGTGAATGAGGAAACAAGTAGGCAATAACTAAATATAGTTTCAAAGTATGCAGCATTACTGAGCTGTGTGAACACTCCTCTAGAAGTGCTGTTTGTAACACACGTTAAATAAATACATAATGAGAAACGACAGCACACCACTGTTTCTACATTCAGCTATAAACACCAACTCTAACTCTTCCCTTGAGAAGATTTTGCTCTGAGGAAGAACAGCCCCAGAGAAAGACAACTGTCTTTATATATTATTGGATTTAACTAAAAACAGACTTCTTAAATGACACCAATATTTATTCTTTCAATTTCATTAAGCTCCCTTTTATTCAAATTAATGCTCAGATATTTATGGAGAAAAGGCAAATTTCAATTGCTGCCAACTTCAGTAGCAAAATACTTTAAAAATACAAGACTCTTTTCCTAGGACTGTAAGATCACATTACCATCTACTTCTAACTGTAGCAGACTGGTTACTTGGGCTAAAGCTATCACTGCTGGGTATCTATCTGTCTGGCCAAACTGTTTTCAAACATTTTTAACTAAATGCTCAATCTCTTCCAAAACCAAGGAAAAAATAAAGCATTTGTACAGTATTTTGTTATTCCAAGTTTTTCTGTGAGAAGTTTTGGATTGAGGAAGTGAAATCTGACAAAGTACACGCGTTTGTTTGCCCTGCAAAAACTTTTTGTAAATTTGCCCAAGGTATACAACTTTTAAAATGTCATGTGCACTGCAAGTAGTAGCAAAAGGAACTCATGATTCTTTCTCACTGCAGTAAACCCAATCCTGAACAGAGCAATCTGGCAGTGGCAGCAAGCTGACTCAGGACCAATACTGCATTATAGGAACACATTTCTCCCAACACAAGAATGGCAACACAAGAACAAAACTGGCCTAAAATAGCAGGACACAGGAAGCATCATAGTATAAACACATACAGTGGCAATAGAGCTAGGAAACAGGGCCAAGGCAAAGAGTGAAGCAGAGGGAAGACACTGGTATAATGAAGCTGGGAGGGAGATAATACCACAGACTGAAACAGGGAGAAAATGAACCTGGGAAGAAATGGGATGGAGACAGAACTGAAGAAATCAGCTTAGAATTTAGAAGCAGATAAGATGGTGAGCACAGAGCAAAAGCCATGATTGAATATAAACAGGAAAACAAAAATGGAAATGGATGGTTAAGAAACAGGATTCCATATGAGCCTCAGGGGGTTAAGATTGTCTAAATCAGGTGGACACAGGAAATAAATCCATGAGATCCAGGGATCCAGTGATGGTGGATCCTCCTCCAAGCAGAACAATGGACTAGTTCACATCCACTACTCTCTTCCAGAAAATGTGCCCATAATTCCAACTGCTCAGTTGGAATGAAAGAGTCAAAAAACCAAAACTTCAGTGGAAGATTCAAGACAGACACACGCCAAGTTTGTGAGGGGGAAGAAAAGTGTCTGTACTTAAAAACCCTTACTCAGCACAAAACACAAACAGAAACTGGAGATTCCAAGGTCTCACTGCTGTCATTTCCTGCTTGGGAAACTTGCAAGATACACCTCATTCTCCTCTAGTGCTGAGCCACAAAGACAATGTCAGTTTTCTGCTTTTCCTTCACACTTATTTTAGTGGCACAAACGGTAGAGGTTTGTCTGCAGGTGCCAAAAATGCAGCATCTGCAAAGACACCTGTGGGTACTAATGTGACATCAGATATAACATCATTGTGTCCTAGTCTGTGCTGCAGAATTCCATGACACTACATAGAAAAACATGTTCAAAACATGTTTATTATGACTGAACTAATAATAAAGGTATTTTCCCCATCAGCACACATTAATTCTGGAATATTTTTTCGGCAAGGTGTCCAAGACCCATGATTTCATGGGAATTAACAATTGCAATCAAGCATTAAACAGATGAAACTGCATGTAATTGAATACACTGAAAAACAAGCCCCATGCCATTCAAATTCTGCACTCACTTTTGGGAACTATTCTTAACCTTGATCTCATAGTGCCCACTTTCCCATATGCTAAATAAAATCAGCAACTGATCTCACTAATGAGAGATGAACAGAAGCACAAAAATGTCTTCTTAAAGACCTGAAGATATTTAGAACTTGTCAAATAATGAGAGTCATATATTTGGAGAACGACTTAGAGACAATTTAGCACACCAAACATGGAAAACAAATATATTTGGTATCTTCACATTAAGTATTATCCAATCTCTGAACTGAATGAGGCAGCATTTTTTCCACAGGGTTATTTTTTGAATTTATGTTGCCATCACACATTAAAGGAATTATTGCAGTAATACCAAATGGGGACACACAGCTTCAAAAACACAGGTTTGCAAAATACAGCAATCAGTAACTATAAAAAATTATAGCAAACATTACTGAAACATGTAAGAAAAATACCTAATAGAGATTTCTAGCTGAAACACGGAGATGACTGTCTCCTAAATGTCAGGAAAAAAAAATCCACTAATAGAATGTTACTCCTTCATATAAAAAACAAATAAGAACATGATCACTGTGTCTATTTCACAGACTCACTGCATACAACAAATGGTAACCACAGAAGAATCCTATCTGTGATGGAGTTTCTGGATGAAACTCAATCAGTAAGTACTGATTTAGCAACTTCTTTTTTTATATACACA
Source organism: Trochalopteron elliotii (assembly GCA_024734555.1). Classification (NCBI taxonomy): domain Eukaryota; kingdom Metazoa; phylum Chordata; class Aves; order Passeriformes; family Leiothrichidae; genus Trochalopteron; species Trochalopteron elliotii. The sequence goes on along the minus strand of JANPWX010000134.1, from coordinate 4,931,772 downwards.
TGAGAAACTTATTTTCACTTAATACAGGTAGCATCTGCGATCTATCCACTTTTCATGTTTTCTAAAACAGGCCAAAAAAACACAAAGGGAAAATCCATGTTGGAGGTAGTACCTGGAGCTTTTAACCCTGTCAGACTTCAACAAGTGTTATTTTGAAGGAAAAAAAATACTACTCTTGTATATTGTTCACAAATAAGGAAGAGCAACTGACAGACCATACTATGAAAAAAAGGGAATGAGATAATGCTGTTTCACCAATACACCAAACCCAACTATTTTCAGAGTAGCAGCATTCTTCTAATGGCCTTTGAAAATTCTTGCATGGGCATGAAAAAGGACTTCTGGCTCAGTCAAATTGACACTGTTAGATTTGATGGGAGATTTTTTTTTAATTAGAGAATTTAAGAATTATAAAAAGCAGCAGATCATCACATACTAGTGTGAAAATTTCAGAATAAAAGACTATGCAGTTTAATGGATGCTCAACATTTTAAACTTAACGCACAGGAGCTCCTGTTCAACAAAATTCTGAGGGAGACAAAACCCCCAAGTAAATATTTTCCATATTTACTGACACTTGCACTTTTTTAGTACATACTACAGCATTAAACTACTGCATTTGAAGAGCCTAATTTACAAACTAAAAAGTTTCCTTAGTGCTCACAGATACATTTAAATTCTTAAAAAATTTCACTTGAATAAACTTCTCAAACTCTAAGTCTTTACTTACCGAGAAAGTGTTGATTTCCCTGAACCTGGGAGGCCTCTTAAGATTAGAAGCAATTTCTGTGAACAACTGAACCTTTCTTCAGATAACTGCAGTGAAGAAAAGCTGTGCATTCCTTCTGTACTGTCAGCTTTTGGATCTCTCCAACACTCTTGTCTGGTTTCACAGAAACCATTACTTTGGAGTCCGTTCTGCTCATTATTCCCATTCCTGAAGACCTGAGTAGCATGGATGTCAGTAAGACCAGAACAGTTGGGATTTTGATCAAGCAATGGACCACGACTGTTGATATCAGTAGTTTCATGGTAATGACGGTAACTCTCATAAGGAAGGCCCCCATTCTGAGAAGGGGGAACACTTGGGATTCGTGGTGGGGGATTAAATACCTGAAAATGGGATTGATGGTTGAATCTAGGAGGAAAAGGTCCCTGAGGTTTTGTGAAAGATGCTCTAGTCTGCCAAGCAGGTCTGAACTCAGGCACTGAGCAGTTCCAAGTATCCACCTGGCCACTAAAGGTATTTTCAGTTTTCCAGCCACCTGTTTCCACAACTAATTGCTGCTCATTGATTGTTTTCTGACTGTTCTGCTCCCCCAGAGAACACTGTCCATTGTCATAGAACAGCTGTGGACTGCCCAAAAGTACAGGTTGATAATTCTCTTGTGAGCTTTGACTAGAGTTAAATGGAGGGTGTTGTTCCTGAGAAATTTCAGTTTCTTTTTCCTGAACATTAGTATCTAAATTTTCCTTTTCCAGCTGGTGAATTTCTTTATAGAACTGATGCAGTTCATCATCTATTTCTGGTACAGTGGCAGAAACAGCCTGCATCTTCTTTGCCTCCTTTCTTTTACATCTGTTTTCATGCAATTCATTCTCATCTCCTCCAATGTTCGTACATTCGTTGCATTCACTGCAGTTGCCAGATTTGTCCTGTTTGTTACTTTTGGCAGGCTTGTAAATAGGCCCTATAAAATCTTTGCTTGTAAAAAAGTCTTCATCTGATTCATTTCTATTTACTGAGAATGATGTACTGCTTTTTTCAGTATTATCTTCATTATTTATAATAAAAGGGTCCTTCTCTTCAACTTTAGAGTCATTTATTGATGCAAATGGAAGATTTATATTCTGCATAGTTCCTAAATCAACTGGCTGACTAAGCACTGGATTATTTTCAGGGAGAATTTCATTCAAGGATCCCAAGACACCAGAAGGTATTTTCTCCTGCTTCTGTATTTCATGTTGCCCTTGGTTATCTAAGGCACACATAGGTATGCAACCATCTGATTTTCTCTCAACATCCACTTTCTTCTGAGTACCTCTGTTATCATCATCAGGGAGTTTCTCACAAGCCCCTTCTGCTGACTTCATTCTTTTAGAATATGGTTCAATTCTGATTTCGTCCTGACACTCCAAGAGCCTTACTGCATTTTCAGCATGAAGCATCTTAGAAAAAAAAAATGAGTATGTTATCAGCATGCACATTTTTAAGATAAAGTATGAAAAAGCTGAAGTTATTCAGGCCTACGACATCACACTCTCCATGGTCACAACTCAGTGTACTCACCCAGAAGAAAAAGACATTACCTACCACAAGTATGGTTTAAACAAGACTGCTATATTACTTATTGCTCATCTTCAGAAAAAATTACATTAGTGCTGTATCAGTCCTGCAGTCACATTTTATGATATGCCTTAAATAATTTACAAATCATGCTTTTAAAATGTAACTATTTGAAAAATTAATTACATCAACAATCTCTGACCTATGTTACTGTTGGTCTCTACTACCTGTTATTCTGCAAAGCGTTTGAAATCTCTTTTAAAGATAAGCATATGCCAATTCCTAATGTACAAACTGATGCCTGACATCACTACTAATATGACCAACAAAAATGCAAATACTTCAAACCATGAGGATTGCTTTCTGTGACGTGAACCAAACTCACCCATTTAACACCAATCAAACAGGTGCTGGGTGGCATTTGTACTTTAGAACTAGTCAAGTAATAAAATCAAAGCTGCAATCTGTTATTATGCTTCTGGTTTTGGAACTAGTAAAGACTTTTGTTAGGTAGCAAGACCACGTGCTTGCATGTCTTCTAAAATTAAACACACACCAAATAGATTGCATTCTAAGAATTAAACCACTAAGTTCCAGACAGTTTCAGAGACAAGCTATTACAAAGCAGGGTGGCACTAACCACTGTGACATGCCATTTTCCATTTCTTAGTCTGGATTTCTTGGATTTTGAAGTCTACACAGTATGCAGAAAAGAGCAAATGCTTCTCCTCCAAATTAATGTCGTTTCAAACAAGAAAGAATGTATTTCTCCTACTGGAAGGTTTATTCTACTGTTTTCTGAAACATTTCAACTTCCTACAACTAAATATTAACAAAGTGTCACATGCGCTGCATCCTGGATAAGAAAAGAATTCTTTCCTTTATCCGGAACGGATCTGTAGAAAGGATCTTCTGTTACGGGAAGATTTGTAAATAACCATTATCCCATCATGTTCACTTGCAAAACTGACAAGAAAAGGTGTTACTCTAAGCACTTTCTCACCTACCATCCAAAGGAAGAGAAACCTGCCATTCTCAATCTCAAACTGGCTAAACCAAGGAGATGTTACTGTCCGCACTTGACTTTAGTACCTGGAAGAAAGCATTACTGTCAGACGGGGAAGAAACATGGCCATGCAACTCTCTCTCCCCCTCAGAATTGGTACCATGTTCTCCTCCCAAAATTTATGTGTTCTGTGCATATCTCCAGCTTCTTAGCTCTTCGTTTTTGTACATTAGAAAGCAAGTACGACATTACTACTAATCACTGAGTCTCTCCCCATCTATAAAAAAAACGTTACTCTGCCTGCACTCAAAAACAGTACTGGGGGAAAAAAGTTACTTTATTAGTTTCTATGTCCTCATCTTCTCCTGGGATGGTGTTTAAGCAGACCCCACTTCCTGATGTGGAATTAAAACAGCAAACATGCAAACACTTGCTGCATGACAAGATCTCCAGTGACAGAAAGTGCTGCTATGTGACTGTCCTACATAAGAATCTCCTTTCTTGTTAATCTCTAACAGACTTTCCCTCACTAACCTTGGAGAGAGCGAAAATGCATGCAAAAGCATATTCACCTGCGTCCTTGGTGAGGACAGAGCAAGTATGCTCAAGGAAAGTGGAGTCTCTCCGACACTCTCACCTCCTGAATGAGTTAAGTTCGGGTCTGAATCATTTCTATAAAGAACTGGTTGTAAGCACTGAACTTGAGCGCGCACACGGGGATGCCAGACTTATTTACCACTTCAAGTGACCTGTGAAACATCCAGAAGGTTCAATCAACTAACTAACTCAAGGCCTTGAACTCCACCTGTACAATACCTTTCCCAAACGGAAACACAGGGCCTATGTGGCAGAACCTACAGCCACGGGAACCAGCTGTCTTTCCTCGCACGGTGGGTACGGCGGTGACAAGGAACACACCCCAGGGCTCCTCACACGGCTCCAGGACACACCTGGGAGCCGGGGGAAGCAGGCACTGCTCCCACACCGGGCTGGCAGCGGCGTGTCCGAGGCGAAGGCGCG